>VDFB02353493.1:214300343-214521874 GCA_007258455.2 Sequoia sempervirens
TGCAAAACCTGGCCCCTCACCCCCATACCCCCAAGCCATAGGCTCCCTATCATCCTCCTCTCCTCCCTCACCACTAGGGGTTTCACCACCATAATGTGCTCCTATTCCCACACCTATAGTAGGGTCGTGTGTGTCAAAATCACTAACCTCTGGTAGCAGATCACATGCATGTCCCTGTTTAACTATGCTAATACATAGGTACCCCATGAGAATTGTCCCGCACACCACTTGACAATATGTCAAATCACCTACATGAATCGTAGACTGCAAAACCGCTTGCTATGGTCTAACAACAATATCCCACTAATCAACCCAAACATAAATAATGGTAGGGGTGGTACCCTCACTGACAAACATTTGTCCAGGTCCAACTACCCATTCTATATGGGTAGATCCTCATCTCCAAATAACACTAAAATGGTGTGATCTAACTCCACCCCTCTCGATACCACATCACTCACTAACAGCCCTGCTATGGGTAGCCTCAGGATGCACCATACATCCTCCAACGTCACTATCATCTCCCCCATCGAAACATGGAAGGTTGATGTCTCTGAACTCCATCTCTCTATCAGTGATGTTAGCATTGCGCGATGTGCCCTCATCACTAGGAACTGTAGAAAGTGCAATAATCCTGCATGCTCCAACGCCGCATAATCTACTCAGTCATGGCCACCATAGTTGCTGCTAATTCCTCTGATTGTCACTCATGTGCCCATAATCACTCAAACCTCTGCATCCATATTAACTTAACTATTAGTTTCATTCTTAGCCTCGGGACACTCTTCTTTTTTCCCTCTATCTCTTCTATATTTTCCTAGTTCCTCCCTCCCTGCCCTGAGTCAGGACGGTTCTGTCGAGATGGATGCACTCATCTCAGGCTAGGAAGGACCTGCCCTAGACCTTTGGGGTGACTCCACCCAAGCTTGCAAGGCAACTCCACCCCAACCCAAGGCATCTGCGCCTCGGCCTATAGGGTTCCTCTACCCTGAGCTGGGGAGGTAGCACCTCGCCCTGTGGGGTGCCTCTGCCCTGATCCTGGGTGGATGTGCCATGACCTACAGGGCACCTATGCCCCGAGCAGGGGTGGAAGCACCCCCACGCAAGGAAAAACCACCCCAAGTTGGGGCGGTTATTCCCGCGCATAGGGCGGAAGTGCCCCAAGCTAGGGCCTAAACACCCTGCCTTGGGGCAGCTTGTCCCCACTAGGGGGCCACACCACTCCATAGTGGGGCAAATTCACCCCTCCCAGAGTCATGCTTAATGATATTTTAACCCCTAATCTACTACAAAACTGAAATTCTAGTTCTTACCCATTTTTCTACTTTATCCCGAGAACAAAACCCATTTTTTACATTTTCTATAAACATTCAACAACGTGTTATAAATGCTTAAAATGCACAAGAGGGGTTTTGTTACTAACCTGGTGAGGCACTACCTATTGGGTGTGGAACCTTCGCACCTCGTCTGCCCAGTGAATAATATCAGAGTCATAATCCTGTGACATCGTTACTCTTTGTCTTCTTCCTCTCCTCTCCTCTTCTCTCAACTACTATAGTGCAAATGAGACAAGGTAATTTCTAAAATTACCTTTTAACTCCCCACCTTTTTTTACCCTTTTTAAAATAAAATCTATTTTTTACCTTTTATTTAACTTTTTTATCCTCCAACTAATTCCCTAACTTCCTGGGGTTGCCATTCACAAACTGTGCATTCGATTGACTTCATTCAAAAACCAAAGTTGCTCAATTTTTTGAGCTCTATCCAATGGTGCCTTCTATTTCTTCCTATTGAGAAGTCATTTGGGGCCCCTTTTTCTTCCCCAACCACCCTCTCGAGGGGGCATACCCTCCCTTCATAGCAGTTACTGGGGCATCTCCCTCCTTTTTCCCTCTGCTTGGGTAGTTCATTCAACCTCTTTCATGCTGGGGCATTAATTCCTATCACTTCCTTCACCATCTGCATTTTATTTTTCTTTGAAACACTATTATTCTAACAATATTTCGAAGAGGGGAAAAATGCAAACATCTAAATTTGATCGCTCCCATACAATCAAATTCACCTCTTTATTCATCCATTCCATCAATATTAATTTATTTAATTAATATTACACTTTCTGCCTAAGGTCCTTAAAGTATTTAATTTAATAATTAAATGCTTTACCTTACATATTTTCCCTCTCTAAATTAAATAAATACATCAATTTATTTAATTTAGTCATTTAACCTTTTTGAATAAAATCAATTTAAAATTCTTCATTTTTCTCTCTCCTTTTCACATCCTCCATAATCCCTTTCTAATATGGATTAATTTAATTAATTCATGATTAGGATGTGCATCCTCTTAATCAAGGATTAATGCCACATCCTTCTACATTTTCCACTTGCTTCTAATCTTTCATTAATTATCCTAATCAGATATTTGCACAACCTTAATCAAATTCATTAGCCACACTTAGCACCCCCTTTTTAGTCAACCTTTTCATCTTCCTTTCTTAGCATTGACCCTCTTTTCCCACGTGAATTTTTAATTCACGTTTATTCATCCTAGGCCTCTCTCCTCCCCACGTGAATTTTTAATTCAAATTTTATCCTTTCAAGGCTTACCTTATCCCCATGCAACTTCTAGAACATTTGACTTGTCACCTCATCCACATGTGACAAACTCTCACCTTTTTGGAGACCCTCTATTATCCACTAGATTCTCCCAAGAATGTGAATTTTTAATTCACATTTATTTCTCCAACCACTTTCTCATTTCCGACAAATATTTTTGAGGAATTCCAAAATTCTTCAAATGTCACTTTCGTCCTCACTTGGGGACAAGAAGTTCCTTTTTGAGGAAATATTCTCACCTCCCAAGGTACTTTTCCTTCCTCCACATCATGTACCTCCCTTCCAGCTTACTTCCACATCATCTTATCTTAGGTCATCTCACATTCCACATGTCAATATGTGAGGGCTTGTGAGTCATCAACTCACCATAGCCCTACATCTTGACCTTGGTGGCTCAATCTCAACCATTAAATTCTCTAGAGAATTCAAATTTCTCTATAAATACCCCCTCTTCTAAGGAATTTTGGAACACCTAGCCATTTTAGCATCCTTATGCTATCATTTTGAGCACCCAATTCACAAGTATTTTCACTCATTTAGCCAAGTCAATCTAGCCATTTGCATTAGCATCCCATCACTTTGTCAATCTTGAATTTAGTCATTTCCTTAGCCATCCAAGGAGCATACAAGATTACATTCACAAGGGCCAACCAAGGGATTCATCAACATGGAGAAGGTATAAGAAATTGCATTATTTTATCTATTTTATTTGTGTTAAAAATTCCTTAAGCTAATCTTGAGGGGTATGTGTTTTTCTCTCATTGCATTATACTTGTTTTTGCATATTTAGGATAGATAAACATTTAGGATCACATAAATATAAAAAGAGAATGATGAATGAACAAAGACAATGCTACAAATCACCAAACCCTTGAAGTAAAATGTTGCAGACATACAAGTAATAGCTCCAATGGATGTAGACTTGAAAATTCTTGAAAATGATTATAATGCTTAAGTGATTGATTGATTAATTGGTTGAGTGATTGGGGATAAAATGAGTAGAAAAAACCTATATTTATACTTGATTATGCAATAATTCCTAAAAATACATCATAGGCCGAACATAGATCTTAGAAAACAAAAACTGGCCATAAATTTAAAATAATTTTGAATTTTGTGCCAAAGGGGACTCATTTGCCCCTAATGGCGAATGGGTCCCACCTAAGGAATTTAAAGTGGGTTTCGAAATTTGGATATTTTAAATGATGTTTATCGGGATTATTTTCAAAAATACACTTAAGGCTTGTAGAGGTAAAATGGGGCCAATTAAAGCATAAAAAAGGTCCAATTATTAATTACAAGCCTAGAGAAGTGTGAAATTTTGTTACAACACTTTGAAATAAGGCTTGGTAAATGATAAAAAATAGGTTGTTTAGGTGAAATATATTAATAAGATCCTAGAAAAGTTTGAAGGTGTGTTACAACACTTCATAACACTTTTGCAAGGCATCATAAAATTCTTATCAATTCACAAGGGACCAAGACCTAATGTGAATGTGTTGAAAACATTACAACACTAAATCGAGGAAAAAATAAGCCAACATCCACAAGAAGGACCCAAATGAGCATGAAAATGTCCAAAGATCCATTTTTCTACGCTATAGCAACTAACACACAAATCCTTGAGTGAAAACCACCTAGTGGCACTCTCTGATCCTAAAATAGTAAAAATAAAGGATGCTTCCAATGGTGAAAAATTTTCTAAGGCACCCGAGGATGAGGGATTCAATCTCCCTCTTAGTGCAATGCATCTAGAGAAGTCAATAGTACTAGCAAAAAAATCCACTCCAGTAATGTGGGAATAGAGGAAGCACCTAAGATCACTTTCTATGTTGAATCATTATTGGATGAAGAACAAAAGAACCTAGCAACATTCCTCAAAGAACGAAGAGCTAAATTTACATGGTCATACATAGATATGGCAGGCCTTGATCCAAAAGTGGTTGCGCATCACTTAGCAGTCTATCTTGAAGCCAAACTAGTTAATAAAAAATTAAGATGCATCCTCAGATTGCACTCTTGGTTAAACTAGAATTGCAAAAAATTATTGATGTTAGATTCATCTGACTGATAGATTATCCTGAGTGGGTTTCAAACCTAGTACCGGTCTCAAAATCCACTGGGGGCATCAGAATCTGTATTGACTTTAGAGACCTAAACAAAGCATGCCCAAAGGATGATTTCCCTCTTCCTAACATCGATCTCATTGTGGACTTAATAGTTGGGCATGAAATGTTGTCACTCATGAATGGTTTTTCAAGCTATAATCAGATAATAATCGCCAAGGAGGATCAACATAAAATTGTATTCACTTGTCCATGGGGAACCTATTTTTGGAATGTGATGCCATTCAAGTTAAAAAATGCAGGAGAAACCTATCAACGAGCAATGAACCTCATCTTTCATGACATGATCCACACAATCATTGAAGATTATGTGGATGATATTTTTACAAAATCAAAGAATATAAGTGAGCACATACAAGTCTTAGGACCTATCTTTGACATGCTTGAAGAATACAAGGTACAAATGAATTCAAAAAGGTGTGTGTTTGGGGTCACATTAGGGAAACTTCTTGGATTTATCGTCTCACAAAGAGGGATAGAAATTGATCCAACAAAGGTAAATTCCATCTTAGATATGGAACCACTACAAACATTAAAGCATATGAGAGGATTACAAGGCATACTATAGTCTATCAGAAGGTTCATAGCACAACTATTAGATAAAATTCACCCCTTTTCACATCTCCTCCATAAATGGATAACCTACAAGTGGGATGACAAGTGTTATAAAGATTTCCAGCAGATCAAAGAATTTTTACTAACACCTCCAATGCTTATGCCACCAATACCGAACAAGCCATTGATCTTATATATCTCAACAACACCAACAACACTAGGAACTCTTTTACCACAACATGATAAAAACAGAAAGGAAAGAGCCATCTACTATATCAAAAAAACCTTGGTGGGCTATGAGATGAATTATTCACCCATTGAGAAGGCATGCCTAGTAGTAGTTTTTTCTTCATAAAATTTCAAACACTATATGTTGTCGCATCGAATCAAGCTCATTGGAAAGATCAATCCTTTAAAATATTTTCTATCTAAAGAAACTCTCACAGGACGAATGGCTAAATGGGTGATGATCTTAATAGAGTTTGACATAGAGTATGTGGATCATAAAGCAATCAAAGGACAAGTGATTGCAGACCAATTAGCAGAAGCACCTATCTATGTTGAGAACTCCTTGATATCTAAGTTCCCTAATGAATCAGTGTTCCTTATCAATCTCATAGCTTAGTGGAAGATGTACTTTGATGGATCATTCACCCAACATTGATCCAAATTAGGAATTATCTTCATCACCCCTCAATCCTATAGGCTATCATTTCCCTGTACCAACAACATTGCTCAGTACGAATCCTTAATCATTGTTATAGGGATAGCAATTTAGTGGTAGATCCAAGAGATGAAAGTCTATGGAGACTCACAACTAGTTATCAACCAAGTCGATGATGACTATCAAACTAAAGATGAAAAGCTCACTCCTTATAAAAAGATGGTGGAGAATCTCAAGGATTTCTTCATAGAAATAACTTTTTAGAAAATTCCTCACATGAACAATAGAGCAACAAATTGCATGGAAATAATTGGATCATTGTTACACATGTCGAACAACATCATCCAATGTGAATTCTTGGTAGAACAAATTATTCTACCAACTTTCAAAATCTATGAATTTGAATTCGTGTATGTCATTGTTGGTCTTGGATCCCCATTGTATCATGACATATTCACTTACCTAAGTAGAGGAACTCTCCCATCTGATATCACCCCGAACCTTAAAAAGACCTTTGTTAGAAAGGCATCCCAATTCATGATCCTAGGTGATACCCTTTACCATCGAAGCATCAAAGGGGAATTACTATGATTTATTAACCAAGAGGAAGCCTTAGATACTTTAACAAAAGTACACGATGGCATATCTGGGTCCCATTCTAGCAGTATGACATGAGATAAGAAACTATTGAGGATAGGGTACTATTGGCCAACCATGGAAAAAGAAGCTCATTAGTATGTGTGAAAATATATCCCGTGTCAATAGGATGGGAATTTAATTCATGCTCAAGCTCAAGAATTACAACCAATGATCACACCATGTCCTTTTTCACAATGGGGCTTAGAACTCATAGGAAAAATCACCCCAACCTCATCTAGTGGCCACAAGTTTATCATAACTGGCACTAAGTACTTTACAAAGTGGGTAGAAGCCATTCCTATGACCTCATAATGAGGAAACATATTTCCAAGTTTATCTTGAATTACCTTATCTGTCGTTATGGTATTCCACAAACTCTCATCTCAGACAATGGAACCCCTTTTAAAAATTAGGATTTGAAAGATTTGTGCCAAAGATTCAATATCCAACACCAATTCTCTACCTTGTACTATCCCCAAGGCAATGGACAAGTAGAAGCTACAAAGAAAACTATCCTAAAAATCCTAAAGAAAATAGTTAATGAAGTTGGTCGTGACTGGCATCTGCAACTAAATCTCACTCTTTGGGCTTATCAAACTAGTATTTGCACACTTACATGTGCAACCCCTTTCTCTCTAGTATATGGATCAGAATCCATCTTACCTATTGAGGTTGAGCTCCCATCATTGTGAGTTTCACTATAGAACTTGATTATTGAGGAAGAATATAGAGTGTATTGATTGAATGAATTATAATTCCTAGATGAATGTTGTCTTGACGCCATCAATCACTTGCAGGTATATCAAAATTGACTGAAATGGAGCTATAACAAGAGAATCAAATGTCAATCATTCTAGATCAGAGAATTGTCTTAAAGAAAAATAAAAAAAATCTTCTAGATCAAGATAAAAAAGGAAAGTTTGAACCTAACTGGTTAGGTCCATTTGTCATCACAACAAGCTACAAATCAGGAGCATATCAACTATCAACTCTTGAAGGTGAACCCTTGCAGCCAACTAACAACTTGCATCTCAAAAAAATTTATTCTTAGTCTTGAAGGGTGTAAATAAGAAAATACAAAAAACTCATAAAATAATCAAAATTCAAAAAAATGACAAAAAGGATTGAAAAAAGTAAAGAAAAAAAATTGTCCTCTAGTGAAAACTACTTCAGTGGTGCTTTGGGCAAGTAACTGGATGAAAACTTGGAAAATAGGTGTCTTGCATAAATAAAGCATCTTCATCTATTCTTTGGCTCTTTTTTTCCTATCATTCTTTGCATCGCCATTTATCCCTCATTTGTGTCCTTATCATGGCTTGACATTGTGAGGTATCATGAACCCTTTAGCACTACTTGGCATATTCCAAACGTCAATCCGCCTTTCCTTTATCAAAGTAGGCTAACATGTCACAAAGGGGGCATTTTTTTATGAGTCATGTCAGGTTCTTGTATATCTTGAAGTCGTTGGAATCTTATCAAAAAACACCAAAAACATTTAGAAAATCTTATCTCAAAAATGCAAAAACATTTAGAAAATTTTAAAGGCAAAATCCAAAACATTCAAAAAACATCAAAAACTCTAAAAATATCAAACATTGAAAATCCAAAAAATAGTGCCCCCTTGTTGAACTTTGTTGTCTTTGAGCTTAAATGTAGGAAAGGCCATCATTGATGTGTCCCTGAGACACCTTAGGTCAGTCATTTAGTAGTTTGTCATAATAAATTAATGTCTTTTATTTGTCCATATTTTCATCTTGTAAATAGGACGAGTCAGTTGAACTACATGGTCTCTACATGTATAAAATAGGAAAGGCTTATCTTTGATCATCCCCCGAGGCCCCTAGGATAGATCTTTAGGTTAGGTTCTTGGTCGAAACTAAGAAATTCTCAAAAAACCCCTAAACATTCAAATATTCAAAAAAAACAAAAAAACTTAGAAAATGGAAAACACAAAAACAATATAAAACATTCAAAAAGACCTAAAAAGTCTCAAAACATTCATAAAACCCTAACTAACTTGAAAATTTTTGAGAATCCTAAACATTCGCATAAACTCTCAAAAATACCAAAAACCAGCCTCAAAACATCCCTAAAAATACCAAAAATATTAAAATATTCTAGAAAATCCAAAACCCATCCATCCCATCTCACTTTCACTCAAAATAAAATTTCACCCATAATAAATCTATCATCACTTTCAACCTTTGGCGAAACAAGTAGAAAGAAAGTATAGCCAGTTGTAAAGTGAGAACCTAAGTGTCAAAACCTAAAGTCTATATCATAGGTAAATATGCCAGTGAAATTTATATCAATGGCTCATCTTAGCATCATCATCCTAACATCAAACAACCTCTGATCAACATATCCTAGGATGTATCCTTCCTGTGATGGACATCAATATCATATATCACTTTAGCTAAACTCAAACTAGGCAAGAGGTGTAGATAACACTAACTATTTTTCTTTGATCTTTTCTTATGATTTATCTTAATGACCCATTCTAAGGACCTCTAGATGATTTCTATCAAAATTATTTAGAGAGAAATGAATTGGGGCATCGATCATTATCCTTCAGTTGTTGCACTTATGAGTACTCTTGTAAAATAATCTTGGCACATTCTTGCTTAGTTGTGTGCAAGAAGGTTATTTAGGATATATTGTTGACTACTATGTATACTTTGGTCCAATATATTTTAAGCTTCTAACTTATATTCCAACGAGGTTTCCATATGTCAATATGTGAATAGGAACTATCCTATTTGTTTGTCGAGTCAAATTCCATTACACTAGATACAATGCCATCCTAGTTATTAATACCTTGATGCATTGTGTCTATGTGTTATATAAAACAATAAGGAATGATGGAAAATTTCAATCATGAAGTACAAGAAACTCATCCTACATTCATCTTGCATTTTGCATTGTCTACCTCTCTTGGTGTGGGTGAGCATGGGTTTCTTTGAAAAAGTTCAGGTGCATATTGGGCATCTCTTTGTTCCTATTCAGTGTAATAGGAAGGCTTGGTGGTCTTTATTGCTGGTTTGGTTTGTTTTTGGCTTCCTCTTGGCTGTCCTTTGCTTTTTCCTGTCACCCATTTGGTAGCTCTGATTTGGGTTTTTTGTTCTTGGAATGTTTTGAGCTCTTCCTAGCCCCTCTTTGAGGTGTGTTGTTGTTTCCTATTGGTTGGTTTTTGGGTGTTTTGGCTTATCTCTAGCTCCAACTGGCTTGTTGGGGTTGCTTGGTGTTCCTTCCTGCTAGCCATTCTCCTAATTTCCATCTTGTTTGGGTTCCCTTGGTCCTCTTGGAGGTTAGGAATTCTCGATCACTCTGGGACTAAAACTCTACTTTTGGTGGACTTTAGACCTGTGGTGTTCTCTATGGCCTTGATTTCTTTGGCTAACTTTCTACTATGGACCTATATTCTCAGGTTGAATGTCTTTGGACCCTTCTTGTTGAGGATGTTTCTTTTCCTTTTTCCTCCTAGATGGCTAATGCTAGGATTTGTGGAATTTTCTTGGGTTGATTTATTTCTTGTTAGTATTCTATTGGCTTAGTTGGTTTGGTGTTGTGTGAAGGCTCAAAAGTGGGTCAGTGATTGGCTTGCTGCTGGGTTATTTTCTATGGAAACCTAGTTCAGTTCTTATGTGAAAGTTGGACCTAAGAACATTTGTGTGCTTGGCTACTGAGTTAGTTTTCTCCTTTGGTCCTATGGAGGTGGAACTCCCTCAAATGTTCTTATTGAGGTGGACTGTTCTCCTATGGAGGTGGAGGTAGAGGGTGTTGATGATTTCTAGCTATGGTGTTCTTGCTAATGGTAGCATCCTCTACAATAGAGGGGAGCCCATTCCTTTAGAGGTGTGTTTGGAGCTGGTTTCCTATCACCAAAGTGTTTTGATGGAAGTTTTGCTATTGGAGCTATCCATGGATGATTTGGAATCTTTGGATTCTCTTGGTTTGCTACATGTTGGGTGGTATTCTAAGTTTCTTTCTTTTTCCCAACGTTTTGAACTGATTAGGGGTTTAATAGTGTCATACATCATTAATCTAGGTATCCTTCTTGGCTCTATGGTGTTTTCCATGAGCGGTTGGTTTGCTGACGCCTGAGAGATGTAGGTATTTTTTTGTATCTCTAAGGGTTTCTGGTCCTAGGTAAAACTAAGTTGTTTTCAGGGTTTTAGGCCCTTGTCTATTTGTTTGATGTAGTGGATGTAGTCATGTTCATTTTTTAGAAGCTACTATGGTGTTGTTGTAGGTTTATGGTTTATTTTTCTGGAGCCTGTCTTTCCTTGTAATGGGTTCTAGGGCCCCATCAAAACCTTCTTTTACCTCTAATAAAAAACATTGCATCCATCCATATCATGATCATCACATATCATATCAACATAAGTAAAGTGCATCCATAAATAATCAAATCTAAGCATCTCATCCATCGAAGCATAAAATAAATTGAACATGTCACATCATATAAATTATCTGTATCGATATCATATATATCTCAAAAAATGAATGTCATGGTACAAAATTGAGATCAGTGTATGTATGTCAATGATAAGTACAATATCCACGAGGCTATCAAAAAAGAGTCCATGAATGTATATCTATGATAAAGAATGGGGCGACAAAGTCAAAAAGTTTTTGCACATCAAGAAGATAGCCTTGGTGGTTGCTACCCTCTCCAACCTACCTCTTAGGTTGATCCTCTGCTCATGGTTGTGCATCACTATGCTATGAAAATTTGGGTTGTCTCAGTGCTACTCATACATCATGATGATAATGTTTTTTATAATATGTGGCCTCTGTAATGGCCTCTCTGTACAACCTCACTGAAATAGTCTAACCATGAGTAGCCACCATCATAGCCTCTATCTGTAGGTGCCTCACAACCTCCTAGTCTCTCTCAATGGTCATAGCTTGTACCCACTCCAAATCCTAATCTCTCTTGGCCATGATGGCCAACACCGGTTGTCATGCTTGGTCATGCTCAACAATGATATCCAAAATCTACTGGTGGGCCTAATCCCACTCACCAGTTAATGTCTACACTTGTTGTTGTAGCTGTTGTATTTTTGTGTCCCTCACATCTTGTGGTGGTTGTGCTTGTGGCTATACATGTGGTTGTTGAAGAGGTTGCTACTATACAATTGGGGGAGCCCCCAAAACTTGGCCATCCTAGCCATCCTAGCCACCCTGTCCTCTGCCTCTCCCTACTCCCTTGCCTCTGGACCTCCCTTGCAGAGGAGCACCTACTAGATTTTTCAACCATTGGGGAGGTACAAACCAAGCATCATATGCTAGTGTAGTTTGTACTATTGCATGACCCTAATCATATGCCCAAGGTTGAGCTTCTAACTGCCTAAAGCTCTCAAATTCCTCAAGAGATGGAATGGCCGGTCCCCATGTGAGAACTTCTCTGGCTGACCTCAAAAAAATGGCCCTATACACATTATTAGGTCTATCCTAGACCTCTCCAAACTATTAGGATACCCTATGTGGTAGATATTGCTCAATGATATGATGCTCACAACCCTACATGTATCGGGTCTACTTGGAAAATTATAGTTGTTGTAGGTTGTCAAACCATGGTGGAATCTGAATCCATAGGCGCTAGTGGAAAACTATCATGTCATCGATCACCCATTGCTAATATGGGATCCCAATCTATCTAGCATGCCTCAGGGTAATGGCACCTCTATACCTCCAAATGAAAATATCATCTCACTCCAAATTTTCCATATGAACAATAGGTCAGAGCACGACAATGTGCTCCCACACCCAACTATGTAGCAAAGTCACCCCTGCACCAATCACTCTCCCATCACAATACACAAAATCATGTAAATCATGATATAAGGAGGCTAGCATCATGGTCCCACATGCAAAAATTTTCCTCCTATACAACATGTGATGCCACGCCAAGCCCCATCCTGAGTTGAATCCTCTACTACGTTGAGGCAACCAAACTCAAAATGGTGGATGTGATAATCAATTTGAAGGTTGACTTATGACCTTTGTATGACTAGAGGTTGATCTGTGATGTAACCAAATCAATCTGATCCGTCTCCATAACCTCAAGGTAGGCATCAAACTCAACATCAATGTCATAGATCACACAGTCACCATGTATGGGAAAATACAGTATATGTCATACATCCTCCAAGGTCACCATCACCTCAACTATTGGAAGATGGAAATATGATGTCTCACTATGCTCTCTCTCGCATAGGGTAGTCATCCTGGAAGGATGTGTTTGAATCACAGGCGCATACGCAACATACCAGAGGTTAATCTCTCCTAGGTGCTCCTGGTGCAACTCTAACAAATCGCCAAGTATCTTCAACAAGGCGAGCATGTGCTCCTACAACATCAGTGGTGGAAATACTTCCTACATCCATGAAGCACACAACATCAAGAAATGAAGAAAATTTGACTCAATTTGAAATTTACAACTCGAAAATCACAAAAGCATCATTATTTTCCATAGCATCACTATATTCAAATTTCAAACTGTGGTACCCGAAGCATTTAAAATTACAAATCACAATATGTGTCACTAGACACATGGGCATCACATTTTAAACTTTGCCATACCCTAACCCTAATTTCTAAATTGGAAAGTGTGTCACCATACAAGCATGCATCGCCATTTAAAATTAGAAACCTTAATTTTAAATCATGAATAGTGTCACCATGTAAGTATGTGTCGCTATAATTCATTTGGACGTCACTGATTTCAATTTAGGTGTCGCTATTAACTGACACTTCCAAAGTTTGAACTTTAAAGTGTAATAAATGCATCAAAAAATCAAATTTCAAATCAAGTTTGGAGTTACATATTGGTGGTCCTATGCCTGGAAGCTGTTGGAACTCTTGAACTCAATTGGAGATGTGCCTGGGAAGCTCTCAGTGTGCCATTTCATCAGAGGTTCAAAGCTCAAAATAGCAAGAATCCCTTAAGTGTGAATGCACAAATGAATTGAAAGTGACCCTTCTTGGCTTGTTTAAGCTAGAAAATTAGGGTTTTTTTCCCTAATTTAACCTTGAAGATAGGCTTTATCATCATTTTCACCAATCTTGCCAAAATAGACCTAATTTTACATCACTTTTTACATTTTTGGCATAATTCTTGCATCCCGGAGTGGACCCTTGGGGCAGCTTTTCACCTTTATTGAGAAATCAACCCAAAATTTGAAATTTTCTCTCGATTTCTTGAGGGGCAAGGAATCAACTTTATCCTTCCATTGGGGCATCTAGAAAATTAGAAAAAAAATATTTTTTGATTTAAGTAGCAACTTTAATTTAAAAAGTATTATTTTTTGAATCGAAGCAACAAGTACCTCGCTTCAAAGACGAAAAAAATGTCCTAAATGTTATCATAGACTCATAACAGGTTTACTAACATCATTTCCTCTTCAAACCCATCTTATTCTCACTTAATTAATTGAATTAGCCTAGCTAATTAATTAATTGCATCATTTTCATCCATTGACCTAATTAATTTAATCAAGTTAATTCATCCCTTTTCATGCTAACATTTCATCTCATTAAATTAAATAAACCAAAGCATTTAATTTAATCCCCTGAGTCATCTTATTTAATTAAATAACCTTAAGTTATTTAATTAA
The DNA here is from genome assembly GCA_007258455.2 of Sequoia sempervirens. NCBI lineage: Eukaryota > Viridiplantae > Streptophyta > Pinopsida > Cupressales > Cupressaceae > Sequoia > Sequoia sempervirens. The sequence continues at coordinate 214,314,565 of VDFB02353493.1, forward strand.
ATATCATCTCTCTCTTCTCCCCATTTATTAATTCGTTTAATTTAATAAATATCACCTTACTCCTCCAAATCCTCTAATTGCATAATTAAATCTTATTTAATTAGCAATTAAACTAATTTTCCTCTAAAAGGGAATATTCCCTTGGAATATTCCTTATCTCCCTTTTTTGCATAATTAAATTTTTCTTTTAATTTGCAAGATTCCTTTTTCCTCACCTAAAGGAATATTCTTATTCCTCCATTTGAAAATGGGATACTTTCACTTGGCTTCTTAAGGAAGTTTGAACCTTTAACCTTTTGAACAAGTCACCTTGACCTATGTGAGCAGGTAAAAAGTGTGTTTGTTTGAGGCATGTGTGAACCCTTGATAAAATCCCATCATGCATTCTCATCCGTTGATGAAAATCCATGATTCATGCCTCTCATCTCCTTCATCTTGTACCATTGATTAATTTTTTCAATCTCAACCCTCCATTTCTCATTTGCTCTCCTATAAATAGAACACTATTTGGAGGGAGACAAATGGATCCATCTTTCAATTGTAAATTAATGTTGTTGAATTTACTTGAATCCACACTCATATTTCACTCACTTTTTAGCTTATCATAGTTAATTTTAATTGCTTAATAGCTTAGAGGATCCATTAATGGCTTCCATGCATCCATCCTAGTTTGTATATAAATTAGGGTTTTCATATTTGAGCTTAGAATTATCTTAGATTAGCTTATCAATAGTATAATTAGTTCATTTTTAGCATAAAATATGGTAACTTAGCTTGCATCATGTTCATTGTTAGCATAAACTAGGTTTTCATACATCAATCACAATGGTTTCATTGATTCTCTTCCATAGAATTGACTAAAATGAGCTCAGTGATCACAGGATTGGGAAAGGGTCATCATTTCACATTAACATGACATCAATTCCAAAATGAGATAAGTTTCAAATGGGTTAGAGTAGGAATTTAACTATTTTTGTGTAGTTTGTAACTTTCAGTTTCAATTAAATTCTTAGTTTAATTTTCCAATTTGAATGATCTTGTTTGGTAGATGTAGGTTTATTTGGATAAATTATGCTTCAATCCATCATGGATTAATCATAATCAATCCGAACTGACAATCCTCATCTCACAATTATATATGAGTGACCCTTGATTCTTAACATTTCTTCCTATGATTGTATTCCCCTCCTAACTTTCCAACACGTTTCATGCTTTTTCCAATAGTCTATTTTTGGCGCCATCACTTTTAAAGTGGAATATTTCTCACCCATGATCATTATTCAAATTTGAAGTTGTAGGTATACATGGTGGCCAACTTGTTCTATTTATGGAGGATGTAAAAGAGTGAGTTTTTACATATAGGATCATCATTTACACTTAACCAAAATTAAATTTTAAGCTCGTTTTAGCGCTTGTGTTCAAGCATGGGAAAACTAGGATAGAACCCAAGTTATTTTAGAGGGAAATCTCATACAAATTTCATGGTTGAGATTCATTGGGCATAAATTCTAGTTTTATTATTCGTATTTATCATTATTATTGGTATGAATTAAATTGATGTAATTGTTGATAATAAAGATCTATTTAAATGTAATCTAATCATTGATATCAAGAGTTGTATTTATTATTTATTATTCATTATAATAATAAAATTTGAGAATTATGTGTGGCATAGTTGTATAAAATGTAATGATATTCCTAATATATAAACAACAAATTAAGTCTAAACTTGGTCTAATATTTGTTTGATAATGTTATTATCTAAATAATATATTTTTGTTGAAGGTTAATAATTACATTTGCATTATTATTTTGGCTTGGTACATTATAGTTGTATCAAAGCTAGTGGTATTTCCCTTATGTATTTATAATTCAACTTTACAATATGTTTTATTTTTATGCAATACAATGATAGAGCAGCCAAATATTTCCTAAGAGAGATCAAGAAATAAATATATCCTATAGAGAGTTTAGAGACGCAATCATCTCCTACAAAACCAATTGCAAATAATAACACTACAACAAAAAGAGAGAGGAGAATGAACAAATGTGGTAATTTAGAGGGTTAATCCAAAAGGAAGTTTGACTTGATGATTGATATGATGGCATCTTTGCTTCAAAAAATGGGCAATAATATTAATGTTCATAGAAAGTCAATAGGTAAAGCAAGTACTTATAAGGGTAATCATCTACATTCCACTCAAATCCACACATAAATCTCTTCTTGTTTTAGCTATAAGAACAACCTAATCTACCTTTCTAAATAATGAGGTGGTGGCTCAATAACTTGAATCCTAGAACTCATTGTTTGATGATATTAGGGATTTTCATGTAGATTACCAAATTCTTCCTAAGGAGATCCAAATTTAAATATCACTCACCAATTATATGAACGTGAAGAATTCTTGAAATGGTTACAAATCTAATCCTATGCTACAAGTATTTCAAGCATATGTATAGCAATGTTTGTGAAATTTTTAAATCTCTACCTATCTTGGAGGATATAATAGATTCTCATCATGTATGTGGATATAAAAGCTTAAAATATACATATCCCTCATATGAATGGTTGAAGATGAAATCAAATTTTCCATAATGCATTTGGATGGTATTGCACATGAGTGGTGGTACCATAATATGATCACTCAAGGTCACTAATCCATAACCTCATATGATGAATTCTATAAAATTTTAATTGAGAGGTTTGATTGGAAGGATCTTAAAGTTTACTTTAAATATTTGACTTAGCTCAAAAAACATGGTTCAATTGAGAACTATGTAACAAATTTTTACAATTTGTTGATGAAGTTTCTAAAAATTACAAAAATAATATTGAATATGCTCTTCATTGAAGGGTTAACTAAATCTCTCAAGGGGATGGTTAAGGATTTTTAACATCCTAATATACAAGAGGCAATCAAGTGAGATTTATCATCAAAGAATTTCATACCAATGAATATGTTCCAAGGAATTTAACATTCATTCCAAAGATTCCTTTTCACAAAAAATGTACGTAAAACAATTAGTTTCCAGCAAGACAAAACATTGAGGTGAGGAATGAATTGAGAAGGAAGAATTTGTGTTTCAAATACAAGAAGTTATGGTCACCATGAAAATGATTCATGGGGAAAGGAAAATTGAACTACACTGGGGTAAGGTCTAATGATGAATTGGATCTAATGAACCCAAACCATAGAGTTAAGAAGAACTAAAACAAGAGATTGGAGAAGAAGAAGAAGATCGACCAAAATAGGAAAAAAATTTATCTCAACAGGAACTCTTTCTATGATCTTTGGTACTCCAAGAAAAACCCATTTCACTTGCATAGGTTCCTATAGGTCAAAGGGTGAATATACTCAGTGATATTGATACCACTCATAACTTAATTGATGAGGGACTAGTGGTTAACAAGGTATTAATATGGAGGAATTTGAAGGATTTAGTGTAATGGTGGATAATATTTTTACCATCCAATGCAATATAAATATCACCTAGATAAATATTAATTTGAGGGGATATGATTTGAAGGATGAATTCTATGTTTTTAGCATATGAGATACGGATATGGTTTTATGTATTTAGTTGTTGCACTCATTAGGAGAGATCAAACAAAGCTTTCAAACCATGGAACTAAATTTTAAGTTCAAGGGAAAAGAATCAGTACTATGAATAATGATAAATAAAGAGACAAGGATTGTCTTGGATAAGAGAATGGAGAGTATTTTCATCATGTCCAAGTCATTTGGGTAGCTCAATGTTTAGTGATTGTAATGGAAACCACCAAATGAAAGAATGTATACCATGTATATGTATAGATCATCTTGGACAAGAAAAATAAAATATTCAATAGCATTCATCATGGAGGTTACTAGAAGGCTTTGAACATTTCATTGAGTTGGAGGATGGTACTAATCCCATCATCACTACTCCCTACTACTACCCTAGGAAACATAAGGAGGAAATCTACAAGGTCATTAAAGAACTATTGAAAATAGGGAACATAAGATCCAACTCAAGTCCATTTTCTTCCTCTATGGTTTTGGTGAAGAAGAAAGATGGCATGATATATGTACATCAATTATAGAGCACAAAATAAGAATAATATTAAGAATTGGTACACCATTCCAAAGATTGATGAGCTTCATAGAGAATACCATTTCTCAAAAATAGATGTTAGATTGAGATACCATCAAATAAAATTCTAATAGAATAATCTTTACAAGATGAATTTTTGATGTCACTACAAGCATTATTAGTTTCTTGGCATACCATTTAGTTCAAGAAAAATGCTCCATCAGCTTTCAATTCATGCAATAAATTGAGAGATTTTATCCTGTTCTTCTTTCATGAATTTTTATCTTAAGAAAACATGAGATGAGTATCTACTACACATTCATAAAGGTTTGATAATTTTGAAAGCATAAATGTTATTTTCCAATGAGTCAAAGTGTGAGTTTTCTATGATAGAGATATTGTGTCTAGGTCACATCATTAGTGCAGAGGGAGTGCAAGTGGACATGGAGAAGATTAAATAAATTCCCATTACCATACTCTAAGGATCTTGAGATAGTTGTGAGGATTCTTTGATCTTTGTAGCTACTATAGGTGATTTGGTAAGGTTTTATCCCAATTAGCCACACCTTTAACTAACCTAGAAAGAAGGGAGACTTTGCATGTATTGAGGATGTATAGTGAGAATTTGGTAGAATAAAAGAGGTAATGAGATTATGTCTTATATTAGTGATTCCAAATTTCTCTTCCTTTCACACTAGAATGAAACACATCAAGAGGAGGAATTGGGGTCATGCTCATGCAGAACAAGAACCTGATTACTTTTGAGAGTGAAAGAATAATAGAGGTGGAAATATGGTTCTACATATATGATAAGGAAATGTTGGCCATCATGCACACATTGGTCAAATACAAGAAATACTTGGTGGGTGGTTGATTTATAGTCACAATTGATCACAACAGTTTGAGATATTTTCTCAATCAGAAGAATCTAAATGAGTGGTAGTAAAAGTGGGTACAAAAAATCCATGTGTATGATTTTGATATTAAGTATATCAAGGAAGAATAATGGTTTTTCTAATACACTATCCAAAATCCAATTTTGTGTTCCATGTCTTAGATCTCTATGGATTGGAAGAATTAAATGATAACAAAGTATGTCAAGAACACATTTGCAACTAATATGCTAGAAGGAAGTTGTTAGATGATAGGTAAATTTTCTACAATTAACTCATACTCTATAAGCAAAGAGTCTATTAGTGTTGGAATCAAGGATGAAGGGAAAGATTTGTGATCCTTTCATGACACTCCCTTTGTGGGGTACCCTGGGTATTTCAAAAACTAAGAACATATTAGGGAAAGGTTCACATGGAAGGGACTCAAGGATGATTTCCCCACCCATATCAAATAAGCATCATTTTTCAAAATAATAAAGTGAAAATAACATTTCCAATAGGAATTTATAGTCCTTACCCATCCCAAAGTAGAAATGAGAAATTTTCTCAATGGATTTCATCATGAGACTTCCTAAAGTCTAAGGTACAAACTATATTTTTTTTTGATATTCTAATGAAGTATGCACATTTATTTTTAATCTCCTCCAATTTAAAGGTGGCAAAAGTTTCTAATATATTCTTCAAGGAAGTGATGAAAATCCATGAATTACCTAAGACCATCATAAGTGATAGAGAAAATTTATTTATGAGCTTGTTTTGGCAAGATATATTCTTTTGGTAGAAAATGATCTTACCCCAACACAAGATACCACACACAAATAGATGGAAAAACTAAGATTATAAATAAATGGGTGAAAGGTTATTTGATAAATTATGTTTCTAATCAATAAAAAGACTTGGATAAAGTGACTCTACTTGGGGAGAACTGTTACAACAACACATACCACATGTTAATTAAGATGACACCATTCATGCATTTATATGGGTATGAATCTTAAGTCTTCATTAATTTTATTTTAGCAAATAGTAAGGTATCGGGATCAAGTGATATTGTAATGAACCCTCTTTAAATTTACCTTAATTTCTTTAAGTATTACAAATCCTAACTCAATAATAGTTGCATAATTAATTGTATAAATTTAGCTTTGAAATTGTAACTTAAAGATTTATTAAATAGTTTATATCTAATGCTTAGAATATATTTTTAAAAATATAAAAATTGTCCTCTTAGTTCTACTGTAAACATTCGTTTGATTTGTAATAATATTTTTCAACAAAATACCAATAAAAATGTCTCTAAATTCTACCTAAATTAGGGGTTTTCATCAAATAGCTTAGTTATAGGACTTAAGGGGTTTCATCCTTAATTTCAAGCCTAGAGGGGTTTCATCCTTAGGTTGTTAGAAAATTAGTTCATATTCCACAAGGGAAAATAATAACATAAAATATCTTCACCAAAATACAATCCTTCTTCTCCTTACTTAACTCTCTTAAATTGAATCTTGCTCCAACAATCACCACTCTTCCAATGCCCCTTGAAAAATAAACTTTAATTATAACTTCATCAATTAATCCAAGCATTACCTTTTGACCTTCTATGATTTCTCTCATTTGGTATCCTTTTTTCTTTTAGTGTTGATGTGTTTTTTCTCATTCAACATCTCTAATTCCTTTGGAATCTACTAAATTTATGGTAGTTTATAAAAAATTAACCCTCCCTTATCTTGTAGTAACTACTCCTAAATAGGGTCTTCTTTTAATTTCCTTAATAAATTAGTAATTCAATCTAGAGATTTAATTTTTGAATAAGGGGCATTACAATCTTCCCTTCCAAAAATTTCTTGTCCTCAAGAAATAATAGCTCCAAAAACCTTTATCCATTTCATTCCAATACAACATAACATGGATTCATGCTCATCGATCTTGGGCACTACAACAAATAAAATATCTTCTTTAGCAATAATACTCATTAATTCTAGTTTCCATATCACCCTTGCTTCGTAAATGACCTTATCATTATATGTTTACAATTCAATATCATGATAAAATGCCTCTTCTAGAACATTTCTACAAAGTTTACCTTTACATTTGTTGATCATGAGACCCCATGATGTCACCTCTAGAAAATGGTTTAAAACAAACTATATGAGTACACATAGGTGGTTACAAAAATCACATATTACCCTAAATTTCACCACTGATACTATCAATAATGCTATAATGTTCATACTTTATTATCTTTTCATGTGGCACAACTTACTTAACTTATTAGACCCAAAAAAATTCTTTATATCTATCGATATTAAACTTCTCAAAGATAATACCATCTATAGAAATATTTTTCCATGCTATCATCTTTATTTTCATTGCTAAAAATTTAAAGAAATATTGGTTTGAAACCTAGTTGCATCATTACCAAATGTTTAAAGGTGTAAGATGCATCTTCAACTTCCCCATTATAGTTGTCCTAAATGGGTGGGGGAAGTTGAGAATATAAGTAAAAACAACATTGATATGGGAAAAGTATTCACAATGCCCCATGTCTCATGGATCTTACCTCCACAATCCCAAATAACCATGCTAGGATGATTATTCTTCCTAATTTTTTTTTTATTTTTTTTTTTAGACTGTAGGAATTGGATAGCATGACCCCATATAAACTGCAGTGCACCTAGTAAACTTTTTAACATGACCGGCGACGCTGGTGCGACACGCCCTCTAGTACCATGGGGGTGGGGGAGACTAGACCTTGTGACCAACCTCCTGCAACAGGAAAGATTTAACCAACCGAGCTAGGGCCCCAACCCTAAAAATTTCTTTTTTCGCTACCTCATATGGTAGCCAATTTATTTTAGCCAATATGATCATATTCAAAATGGACCAAACATTATATCATAGTTAAGTATCCTACCTTGGAGGGAGTCCTTGTTTATCTCTATGTATGGAGTGTCTTGGTATTTCCAAGAATACATCCCTATTCTTTTCATTTCAGCCATAATTTGGGCTCCATTCAAAATGCCTTGGAGTGTCATCTCCTACCCATATGTTTTGAATTAAAACTTCATAGTTTAATAGCTTTTCAATAAATCATCCTAGCGACTACAACCATTGAGTAAATTATACATTTCGCCTAATCCCCAATGTATAAATCATCCTTGACTTGATACCTCCCAAAAATAAAGTTGGATTATTGTACTCTCCTCTTGTAAGGAATTATATAGTCATACAAATGTATAGCATTAAACCCATCAAACTTTTTTGTTTCAAAAAAAATCCTAGAAACCAAATCTACACCTATAAAATTATGTGTGGCCCCACTATCAATCAACAATGTCACCTTATGATCATGCAAATCTCCCCAAAATCTCAAAGTATGGTACTTGGGTGCTCTAGAAATAGTAGAAAGAGTGACTCCCAAAATATCATCTTCATATTTTCTTTCATACTTTTTCTCATTATTCATAGCCTTAGGCTCAGTTTCTTTGGTCTTTGGGTCTCTATTAGGATGTGAAACAGAGGAAAATGTAGGTGATTTTTTTAAATGGGGATAATGCACCTATTTTCCTTATGTCGTTAGGAAAAAGAGATCCCTTAGTACAAGATTGAATTTCAACCCTTAGGTGAGTCAATCTTGATGGAGATCTTGTTGTTTTCCTTATGATTGAGAACAATGTAAATTGACCTAAAATGAACTTTTGGGAGATGAATGAAAAATACCAAATTAATAAAATTATGACACTTGAAACATCAATTTAAAACCTTAATCTAACAGAATCCAAAAAGTTCCATCAAATTTGAGAAGGTTATGATATTATGCATTTGTCACGAAAAGCTCTTGTTGAGCGTCCTCCTGGGACTCATTCACCCTCGAGCGAATGGGTCTTGCTACAAGGACCCAAAATATGTTATCACAATCCTCTACTCCTATGTTTGCACTCTCAATTCTTCCAAATTTTAGAGTCAAAAAGTCAAAACTAAATTTTGTAAGTGAGTTTGTGTCTTGACAACTTTGACAACTTTGCAAAGTTGCACTTTTGATGAATCTTCTATCCTTCTTCAACCTAAGATCTGCAATACACACAAGAGGTAAAAATTGTTTGCTTTTGGTGAATGGGGGTTTTCCTTGGTCAAACCTTGTTTTGGTAATTAAACCTTGTAATGAAATGAAACATGAATGAAATGAATGATGAATGAACACCTACTTGTTGCAACTCACCAAACCCTTGGATGGAGATCCTTGAAGGAATGAAATCTACCACATCTCTCCAAGATCTAGATATTGAATGAATTGCTTAATTGGACGTTGATCTTGATGCTTGAATCTTGACTTGAATGCTTGAAACCTACTTCACAATGTTAGCTCTAAAAAAATGCATAAATGAAGACAACTTTGACATGATGCTTGAGATCTTGAATGTTGCAACAAATGACTGAGAAATCTACTCTTGAACACTTTTGACAATAACCTTTGCCATATTTTTTCTCTCTTTCTTGTTCTAGGATTTTAATTGATAAAAGACCTTTTTTTATAGGTAATTTTCTAATTTCCCAAAAATTAAACATCAAAGGATGAGAATTGAAAGTTGAATTTGAATCATAAAAATTCCACCAAAAACATATTAAAATTGGGGTCCTAAACTTAAGTGGACCCATTTTCCCTTAGGTGAATGGGTCCTAGGCCCCAAACCTAGGACACACCAATTTCAAGGTGATTTAATTAATGCTTGCATTGTTTAATACAAGTTTCACTTTCAGAAAATGATATTAATTAGGATTTTAAATGCATAATTGGGCCAATTAGAGGCTTAATTAAGTCCAATTTATTTAAGAGACCCAAAAATAGTGTGAAAATGTAAAGGAGTACATTTTTTGACACTACATTTAGCCCCCACTTTAGTGAGTGGATAAGCCCTATGCTCAAACTCACACTAAAGTAGACAAAAAAGCATCAAGAGAGGTCTAATTGTATAATTGTCGGAAAGATAAGACAAAAAAGGTCAAGGAGGATGATCAAGCCCTCAATATCTAAGATCTCACAACAACCTAACAAAGGCACAAAGGTACACATGCCTATGTTAAATATGCAGCAGCAAGACAAGATACACAAGCACATAATGTCAAAATTAATGAGAGAAAGAGGGGAAGGGATGGATCAATCCTCAACTATTTTTCTAATCAGTATGCATCAAACCTTAGTTGTTTGTATAAAAAAAAATTACAATTGGAAACCCATTGTCTACTATGCAAACAAAATGTACTCACATGGGCTAGTGAAATTTGTTGTCCACTAGGTGAGTCCCAGAAAAGTGGCTAATGGGAAAGTCATGCCAGGTCTATAGGCCCCCATTGTACTAACCATACCAAATTTATACCTCTTGATAACTTTGATAAGGCACCACAAAAATGGTCACAAGGTTAGCAAGTTGCATTATGCTAGGTACTCATGAAAAAGGCTCCATTGGCAAGCAAGTTGTGTTATGCTTGGTAGCTATGAAAACATAAAGGCTCCACTAGAAAGCAAGTTGTGTTATGCTTGGTGGGCTTGATACATACAATAGGATATTTAAAGGGGTTATAATTAGTTCACAAAATTTCTCACCTTAGGGAACATTGTGCTTAATGTCTCCAAGAGAGGACTAGTCGAGGATAAAAGATTCACAACTTAGGGAATGCAATCTATAGCATTACCACTAAGAGGAATTTCATATGCCAAGAAAGGTCACAATATTGAAGGACATCAAACCCAATGAAACCACCAAGAAGACACATCAAATGAAGTAAGAATACCACACTTTGAAGAAAACAATGAGTAGGGACACATTTGCCCCCACTTTAAAGAAATTGATAAACACCCTACTATGAGCAATTACTTTAAAGTAGAACACAAGAAATTCCAATGCATGAGAGCTTTATATGGAAAGCCATATGTAAAACATATGTTTCCAAGATAGAGTTGCATCATGAAAGAAGAGTTCCCCCCCATATGAAATCCTAAGATAACACATAAGGGATCCATAGATTTGGGGTCAACGTTTGTCGTTGTTGTAGTGTTATAATTGAGCTTGAAACTATCATCATTTCTCAAACGACTCATGGAATAACGAGCACCAAGGAAGAATGACACATAGAGAGAGAGAGAATGAAGGGAATATTTTGGGTCAACATGGAAGAGACCTAAATGTCTCAATTCCTTGTGTCATCCCCAAAAAGAAAACATAATACAAAAGATAAAGGTGTATGACAGATAGAAGAATGGAGATACAAATAGAATAATTTCATGACAGATTCACTTCCTTTGTATCCTTTCACCAATGGAGTGACAAGGATCATCTAAATTAAGCTCACAAACATATAAAGACATTCCAAACATCACTACATGGGAGATCACATTACACACATGCAATCATAGAGAACACAAAGAGAAGACTAGTATGACACATGCAAGTCAACCTATAGTAGGTCATTCACATCCCAATCTTGTTCATCACATGTGGAAGGTAGATAACTAGCCAAAGGGACAATGAAAGGTGTTTTACTAGGAGCATTACCAAGTTCAACATGTGGTGAGTTACTCTTGTTAGGAGGATCATCATAGTTATCATCTAAACTCATGGAAGAGGAAAATAGTAAATTTAGCTCGTTATGCACTTCCTCATCAATTTTAGCAATATCATCATCATCATCCATGTTAATCACAACAAGAGGCCTAATGAAATTTTCCATTAAATTTTCTTGTTGTTTTTGTTTTGGTGAAGGTGGAGATTCATGATGCTTTGCTTCAATTGGTGTTTGATCTTAATTTTCTATTTAATTCTCTTCTTTTAATCTACAAGAAATAGAACAACATATATGCCTACACTCTTTAGCATTTATATTTCTTTTTGTAAAATTTTCAAGTTGTGATTGTGTAGGAGTAGGTTTATCAACCATAGGTTTCCTTTCTTCCCACAAGGGAGGAATAGAAGGAACCATGGGAGGTTGTTCAACCACTTTCTCTTTAACTTTATAAACTTGTTTGATCTTAGGTGATACAATAGGACTTATTTGGTTATCTCTTTGTCTTTTATAGGAATAGGAAAAGGATTTTTCAAGGGTTGGTCTTGGTTACTTGGAATGGTTTTTGGTTCAATCATGGTTTGATCAATGATAGGAGGCTCAATCACGGGTTGAGGTATGTTGCTAAGGGGTAATTTTTCTATGCTCTTTGCCTTAGAATTTTGATAAGATTTGAAAAATAAGTCGTCATGAGGCATAATAGGTTCATAGTTTCGAGACAAAATAAATTCAATGAGAAATTCCCACAAGAAGACACATGATTAAAGCCATTATGATACATAGTAAATATATCATTACCAAATGGAAACTTTAAGAATTCATTCAGTACTGATGAGACGACATCCATGGAGTGTAGCCATGGGTAACCAAGCTTCACACGAAATTGGTTTGATGATGGGATGATGGAGAATGAGACATTTAATTGTTTTGGTCCAACTTTTAAAGGAAGAGTGATCAAACCTATCATAGGGAAAGCAAAACCATTATGCATTTTGATCCATTCTTTTAGTTGTTCATAAGAATCTTGATAAAGTTCATGCACAGATAAGAATTCCTTAGTGATCACATTCTCTGCACACATGGGATCAATTAATATCCCATTAGTAAGCTTGTCATTGATTCTTCTAGTGATGTAAAGAGGATCATTAGATGCATGTCTAATTATGTCATTTTGTGAGAAATAAATGTCAAGGGGAATTTTGGTTTGGCCCTTACGAGGTTAAACATCAATGAAGTTGACCATTCATTCTAATTCTCCTTCATTTTCATTCATATTGTCATTATTTGCATCTTGAAGTTTGTTAACATTCATCACATCATTCTTTGTATCACTAGCTTTCACAAAAAAAAATATTATGATTTAGCATGGGGTTAGTAAAGATTTGTAAATTTTGGTTGGGTGGGGCAACAAAATTGTTTCCTTGATCATTAAGACCGCCAATCTAGATGTGATTAGAATCAATGAGGTCTTGCACAATATTTTTAAGATGCTTACATTATTTTGTATCGTGTTCGTTTTGTTGGTGATAATGGAAAAAGGAATTCAAGTTAAAGTTTTGAGGTAAGGGCTTAGTGTTATCAATGGCTTTAATAGGAGGTAAGGTAAATAAGTTCTTACTTATAAGTTGCAAAATGATGGAGTGAAGGGTATCAAGTAACAGGGTAAACCATCTACTCCTTTCCCTAAATGGATATAGATTTGTCATTTTTATGGCAGCCACTTGGGTGTTAACATGTTGACTTGTTTGAGGTGTATTTAGTTGCAAAAGGACCTTATTTTATTTATTGAAAGGTTGGAAATTGTTATGAGGCATGGCTTCAGATTTCTCAAGATTATTAAAAGGATTTTTTATTTCATAGTGACTAATCAAATTATGATAGTCACGAAGGGTCATGCACAAGTGTGTAATGGAGGGAAATTTCATCATCCCAAGTTCATCTTGAATATTGGTTTGCAAATTTTTAATGAAAAATCTTTGAAGGTCAACATCAAGAATCTTAATGTTGTTTTGTGAGTAAATAAATTGGTATCCTTCTTTAAAATTAGTGACCTTTTCATCTTTGCTTTTCTTTCATTTCATTAAATTGGCTAAGGTCATCTTGGGACCCATGTGCACTTGGAAATGGTTAAGGCATAAAAAATTTCATTGAATGAACAAATTGAGTTATTCGGTAAATAACAAAACCACTCCAAGGAAGTTTCTTTCAAGGGTATAGGGAAAATTTTAGCCAAGAGTTTATCCTCAAAAATGAAGTTTCTACATAAGGTTGTGTATGTATGTCGAGACATGGTTTCTAGGGTCTTCTTTTCCACCATATTTCTCAAGTCTAGGAATCTCTATGCCTTGTGGCATATTTGTGCTCTCAATATCTCCAAGGATAAAGGAATTATTTTGACATATTGTGAAGGTTGACCATTCTTAATTTGGTTCAATGTGGCAATTTTTTGTTTGAGGGATGAAATTTTTTGCAAGATTTGGTTAAGGACGAGATCATTGGTTGTGTTGTGATATGTAGGTGAAATATAAGGTGGGGTGTATATGTATTTGAAGGACAAGTGAAGTGTAAGTTTGTGAGGGGATATGGATTAGGATATATGATATTTGAATGCACAAAGCTAAAAGGATTCCCAGTGGAAATACTTAAGGTGGTATTGGCATTCCTAGTGGGTTGCTTTGTTGTTGTAACAATTGGGTTAATGTATGTAGGAATAGAGGTCATAGTTGTGGAAGTAGGAATTGAATTTCCACCTTGACTTTGAGTGTACCCCAAAGTTTGAGCACAATTAGTAGTTGTAGGAACATGTTTTTCAATCATTTGAGCTACACTGTGCATAATATCTATTCCTTGTTCATTGTCAGTCATTTTTCTCATGTTATCTATGATGGGAATTACAATACCAATAATGTATTCAAAACTCATAAAGTTTCAAAAAAATTATAAATCTTCATCCATTTGTTTTATCTCTTCTTGAGGGACATTAGAAACCATTGTGTCAACATCAATCACATTGGTTGTGGGTAGGGTGGTCATGGGAAATGAGGTATCAAAGCTATGGTCCATAGTGGGTTGACTAGCATCAACACTATGAGTGAAAGAGTTAGAAAACTCAACATCCATGACTAGTGTAGTAGTGCAAGATGGAATGAGTATCAAACTATGTCTCACCATAGTATTAATAATAGGAAACCAAGTTGTGAAGCTCACACAAGTTTCACCAAACCTAGGTGCACCCAAAATGGAGAATAGGCATTAGGTAGATGCAATCAAACACCCTAGAATATGAAGTGCAATGAAAGTATATAAAAAGAGAGTAATTTTCAGATTTGAAACAAGATAATTTACTGATTATGATATGAAAAAACCTAAAAATGATGTATTTTTTAATATCAATTTTTATTTTCAAACAATGCACTCAATTTGACCAATTGAACCTAAGGAAAATAATAATGGATTTATTTTATTTTTGAAACTGAAACCCATATTTAACAACAAATCAGAATAAATAAAACAAAGATAAATCACCACCCATAATATTGAAACAACACCTATACATGGAATGATTCTCCCTATGAAAAATGGGTCTTAGCATAGGGGTTGGAAAAATTTAAATCTGAGTCTAAGGTTCAGTGCTACGGTTTCCAATTTCAAATTACAAACTATGGTTTCAATGACTAATTTTTCTATATTTTGTTGTCTAAATTCAAGCGCAATCAATGACAAATGATGAACATTGTGACACTTTTTGACATGCAATTTTGACTCAATTTGTGAATGTGAATGACTGAAAATACACTATTATGCAAATACTATGCAAAATCAATGTAATATGCATGCAATTTTTTCAATTTTTTAGATTTTAAGGGATGCAAAATGCAAACCTAAAACCTAAATTAGATGTAGAATAATGTAATTTTAACAACCCTAAATGAAATGAAAACTAATGCAAATCCTAGATCTAGGGTTTGAATGGACTCCAATTTTAGAAATTAAGATGTACAATGTCAGTTTCACCAATATGAAACGAAGGAAAATGTAAGTGATTGTTTTGAATGGGGGTAATGCACCTATTTTCCTTATTTAATTAGGAAAAAGAGATCCCTTAGGACAAGATTGACTTTCAACCCTTAGGTGAGTCAATCTTGATGGAGATCTTGTTTTTTTCCTTATGATTGAGGAAGGAGTAAATCAACCTGAAATGTAATTTTGGGGGATGAATGAAAAATACCAAATGAATGGAATTATGCAATGTAACACTTGAAACATCAATTTAAAACCTTAATCTAAAAAAATCCAAAAAGTTCCAGTAGATATGAGAAGGTTATGATTTTATGCACTTGTCATGAAAAACTCCTATTGAGTGTCCTCCTGGGACTCATTCGCCCTAGGTTGAATTAGTTTTTCTACAGGAATCCAAAATATGTTTTTGCAATCCTCTACTCCTAGGTCTACACTCTTGATTCCTCTGGATTTCATAGTCAAAATTTTGGAATTAAATTTTGTAAGAGATTTTCTGTGTCTTGACAACTTTGATGACAACTTTGACAACTTTGGAAAATTATACTTTTGATGAATCTTCTATACTTCTTCAACCTAAGATCTACAATAAAAACAAGAGGGGAAAATTGTTCATTTTTGGTGAATGGGGGTTTTCCTTGGTCAAACCATGTTTTGGTAATTAAACCTTGTAATGCAATGAAAAATGAATGAAAGCAATGATGAATGAACACTTGCTTGTTGCAAATAACCAAACCCTTGGATGGAGATCCTTGAAGGAATAAAATCTACCACATCTCTCCAAGGTATTGATCTTGCATAAATGGCTTGATTGGATGTTGATCTTGATGCTTGAATCTTGACTTGAATGCTTAAACCTACATCATAATGTTAGCTCCAAAAACATTCATGAATGAAGATAACTTTGACATGATGCTTGAGATCTTGAATGTTGCAAAAAATAACTAATAAATCCACTCTTGAACACCTTTGAAAATAATCTCTGCTATAATTTTCTCTCTTTCTTGTTCTAGGATTTGAATTGATAAAAATACCTTGTATTTATAGGTAATTTTCTAATTTCCCAAAAATTAAACATCAAAGGCCAACAATTGCAAATTGAATTTGAATCTTAAATTTTTTTTCCAAAAACATATTAAAAATTGAGGTCCTAAGCTTAAGGGGGACCTATTTTCCCTTTGACGAATGGGTACCAGGCCTTAAATCTAGGACACACCAATTTCAAAATAATTTAATTAATGCTTGCAATTTTTTAATACAAGTTCCCCTTTCGGAAAATAGGATTAATTAGGCTTTCAAATGCATAATTAAGCCAATTGGAGGCTTAATTAAGTCCAATTTATTTAAGGGACTAAAACATAGTGTGAAAATGTAAAGGAGTACATTTTTTGACACTACAAGATGAACCTCTTTATATATAGTGTATTTTCCCCTTCCCTCAAAAATTTATAGACTGTCTCCCATAGTTCTCTACAAGAAAATAACAACTTCTTCCTTTAAAGATCATTCTTAATTTATTTACCCTTGTTTGGTTTTGGAGTCAATTCTATTGGTTGAGGAATATCTTTTTGGAAAAGTTTCTCATGTTGCTCTTTTGGGCACTCTTGGGATGGAACTTGTTCTTGGTTTTTGAATCTTCCAATTTCAAGGATCTTTGAATAAAATCCTTTAAATATGATGGCTCAAAAGCTTGAGCCAAAACTAAAGTGACTTTGAAAGTTCGTCAATAAATAGAAATATGAGTCTCCTCTCCATAATATCCGACAACATGACTAAAATCTTTTGAAATTTTCTACATAATATTTTCTTGTACTCTACTACCTTAATAATTTCAACTCCCTAAAGTACATCTTTGGCTCTTTCCTATCAAATATATCTAAGATCCTTTGTGTGTAATTAGCATATGTCATATTTTGATGATGCCCTTGTGTGATTAGCCAATGATTCCATCACTCATGTGTTGTATCCTCCAAGTGAAGAATGGGAAACTTGATGGATTCATTTTCTATTATATGGATAATTGAAAGATAGGTATCTAATTTTTGGACCCATATCCATGTAGTTACCTTCCCTAAATCATCAAAAGTGGGGATATTTGGCTTACTTAACCTTTGTGTCAGACCTTTTTCAAGGGTAATCTTCTTTCTCTTGAAATATTCCTTGGTCTTGCATTATAAAATTATATAAATAGAATTTATTAATGATATCTAGATCAATTCTTGAGCATGCCTCTATGCACTCCTCGGAGTCATTTACCACCATTTTTGGCTCTTCCTCTTCCTATGGCTACTCAACTCCAAGTAAGAATGTGGGTTATGTGATTCTAGGTGGTGATCCAAGTGGAGTTCTATTGTTATGTTCTAATCCTGAATGATTTGAATTAATCCCTTCTCCTCCATTAGTATGTGCGAGCATGAGTGAATGGATTGTATTATTCATATTCTAAAGAATTTGAAGGAAAATTTGTGTCATTTATTCTTGTATTTGTGTATAAGAATTTAACCCATTTTCTCATTCTTCCTCTCAAACAGCTATATTATTTTTCCTCTACCTCTAATGTGGTTGCTAGCCTCTTTTAATGCTACCTCTAGTCTTTTCTTTTCTCTCTACAAGGCTCTCTAATCTTTTTATCTCCACTGCATAAATTGAATTTAGACCTGTAGGCTAGTAGGACTATTGCTCTCATACCAATTTTAATGTCCACACTTTAAATTTGGCTTAATTTCGTATAATAAAACCTAACTCAATAATAGTTTCATAAATAATTATGTATAAATTTAACTTATAAATTGTAACTTATAATTTATATTTAATTATTAGAATATATTTTAGAAAATTTAGAACTTATCATCTTACTTATATTGTAAATATTCCTTTGGTTTGTAGAACTCATCTTCAATAAATACAAATAAAAATGTCTCTAAAGTCTCCCTAAATTAGGTATTTTCATCCACTAACTCAGTTATAAGAATTAAAGGGTTTCATCCTTAATTTCGGGCCTATAGGGGTTTTGTCCTCAAGCTATTAGAAACTTAGTTCATATTCCATAAGGGAAAATAATAATATAAAATATCTTCACCAAAAGATAATAATTATTCTCCTTAACTCTCTTAAATAGATTCTTACTCCAAAAATCACCACTCTTCCAATTCCCCTTGAAAAAAAACAATTATAACTTCATCAATTAATTCAATCATTTCCTTTTGACCTTCTACAATTTCTTTCATTTGGTATTCTTTTATCTTTTAGTGTTGATGTGGTTTGTCTCATTCAATGTACTAAATTTAGTGGTAGTTTATAAAAAAATTAACCATCTATTGTCTTATAGTAGCTACTCATAAATGGGGTCTTCTTTTAACTACCTTGGTGTAGTATCATAAAATTACACCCCATGGCAATTTCACACTTGTGCAATTTAGCCTGCTACATTTATGACACCTCACCACATTAATGACAAAATGTTATGAGTCATAATTTTAGGTTTCAAATCCATAAGGTTAAATGACAAAGCATTAGCATTCCACTACCTCATTTCTTGTAAAGTTTTGAGTTGGACACCTACGTAACGTGTAGATGTTCGTGCAACATGCAAGAATCCTCGAACTTTCTAAGTTTCAAATGAGGGAATCTCACCATCTTTTTCTATGAAATGTGTCATTGTGGTAGAATCATGAGTGTAACAGCTTTGCTCGCCCATGAAACATCACAAAATTCCTCTTTTCACTCTCATTCTCATTCATTCTCACTCTCACTCACTCTATCTTGCTCTCTTTCTCTATTCTCTTCTACATATCTTATCTGCATCAAAGCTTTGCCATATTATTATCACTTCAATAGCCAAGGCTCTCTTTCAAGCAAGCAACTCCTTGTCTATCAAGCTAAGAGGGAGCCTTGAACTATTTATAACACTCTCTTTTTGCTTTGTCTCATCTATTTGCAATACATACTTTTCTTGTCTATTTTATTTATGATAGGGGTTCTTCGCCAAAGTAGGTTTTGTTTCTATCACATGTCTTTTCTATTACATTTTATGTCTCATCTATTTCTATCTATTTGGTTTTCCATAGAGGTGAAAACACCAAAACAAGGGTTTGACTGAGGCAAACCCTAAAACAACCACAATATTTTTCTTATCCTTTCTATGTGTAGGTTTTTGGGTTTGAAGAGCTAGGAAACTTGAAGAGTTTAGGTTTTTACCTCTTGGTTTGATAGGTATGATAACATGGGATGCAAACGTCCCAACAGTGTGTTGTCATTTTTTGGCCACAACTCTATCCTCTTGTGGTAGAAGTTATAAGTCTTTATCTTTCTATTTTTGTAATCTATATTGTATAATTCTTTACCAAGTTCTGTTAATTTGCAATTTTGTCATTCTAGCTTAACATTTTGTTTAATAAGTTATTGCAATATTCTATATTCTTCCCTTTGTCACTTGAGCTTGTACTTTGAGTTAATCAAGGGCTATTCACTCCTTGTATACTCTTCTATGTCCTAGAGACTCAGGATTGGCAAATCCCCTCCTTTACACTTAGTAAATTAATAATATAATCTAGATTTAATATTTAAATAAGGGGAATTATATATATGATCAAAAAAATCTAGTACATTTTCAAGTCAATCAAGAATAATCTCTAGTAGGCTCAAAAATAATAAAAATGTATGTTGATTATCATAACGTCAAGAGAACATTTGAGATTAGAGACATGATTTTTGTGAGATTACATTTGTACAAGAAATCTTCCCTGAGGAAAGTGGGTATGAAAATCTCAAACAATGTTTCTACAAGCCTTACATAATTTTGAGAAGGATTGGTGAAGTGGCCTATGAGTTGGAGCTATTTAAGGCAAGTAAGATACACATTGTTTTCATGTGTTGTGCCTCAAAAATTTTAAATATATATATATATAAAACTTTTGGACGAGTTTCCTCCAATTTATAAAGATGATAATTTTTTGTATTCCCAAAGTATACATGGATGTAAGGGACAGGAACCTAAGAAATAGAAGCATAAAGGAGTACTTGATTTGATAGAAATATCTTCTAGTAGAGGGTGCAATTTGGGAAGGCCCATACATATTGAAAATTTTAAGCCTATAATTTCTTGAGGACAAGAAATTTTGAGTGGGAAAACTTGTCATGTCCTATTTCCAATCAATCTAAGTTTGTACATATTAGGTCTATATTTGTGTCTTCCATGTTTCTACTTGTGTGTTTTCCCTTCCTGAATATATTTTTCTTTGAACTCTTCTCTTCCCTTTTTCTTGTAAAAAAATTGAACTTTCCCTTATCAGTATGCCTATTGTTTAGCTATAATGCCTTGTACTATAGTTTGAGTCTTGTGATATGGATAACCCTCGATCCCCAATATTTATTCCTATCTTTTTGTTCCCCTCCTAATTTACTAGCATATTTCATATTGTTTCTAGTAGTTTATTTTTTGTACCATCATTTTTAAAGTGGAATATTTCCCTCCCATGATCATTTTTCAAATTTGAAGTTGTGAGTATACTTGGTGGCTAACCCATTCTATTTGTGGTGGTTATAAAATAGAAATTTTTTTCATATAGGATCATCATCTACACTTAACCAAATTTATTTTTTAAATTAATTTGAGCACTTGTGTTCATGTGTAGGAATCCCAAGATAAAAACCCTGGTGATTTTGGAGGGTGGTCTCATATATAGTTTATGATTAACCTGTATTTGGTATGTGTTATAATCATATTGTATTGATCTTATTTGTCATTGCTATTGGTATAAATTATTGTTGTAATTTTTGATATTGCAAAATTATTTTCAAATGTAAACTAATCATTGATATTATGAGTTGTATCTATTATTTTTTATTCATTATAATAAGAAATTTGAGAATTATGTATTTCATTGTATAAAATGTAACAATATTGCTAATATATAAATACTTAATTAAGTTTGAGTGATCAAAGATCTATTTTATATTTCTATTATCCAAATAAGTGTTTGTGGAAGGTTAAGCATGTTGAAGTTAGCAACCAAGATCTTCAATTTGCAACACCAAATAACCTCCACAAGAGATAGAGAGAAGCAACAATGGAAGATGTTATTCCACCAAACAAGAAATATAATATGATACCATATGATCAAAATGCAATACAAGATGCTTTACTATACAAAATATGCAAGAGATGCCTTGCTTATAAAGGAAAGGGAGAGAGATAGGATTAGACAAGATCATGACAAGTGTCTTAATCATATCACATGAGACAACTAACTCATAACTACCTAGGATAATGAAAATTCTAGATAAGATAATAAAAAATTCTAGAAGAATGCTTATATCCTAAGTAAATTTAACATGTGAACTAAGTCCCCTAAGTCCCTAGTAAAGAATTAACTAGGTATAAAACTTTATTCACACCAACACACCCCTTAAGTGCAACTTGGGGAGGAACAAACCAATGCAAATATACAAAAGATGGGTCCCAAAAATAAGGCCTAATGTTGGTACACATGTACAAAACAAAAAAAAAAAAAATCTCACAAGTGGAGAAAAGGAGAAAAACCCTATGGGAGAAAACTTCTATCCAAAAGAGACAAAAAGTTGAAAAGAAAACTGAAGAAGGAAGGAGGACTCATCAAGACCCCCCAAGGACAACTTCCTTCACCCCAAGCATTGATCACAACTAAAGATAGTGAGGTGAATCCAAAGGTTTAGTGAAGATGTATGCAACCTATTGATCTGTAGGTAAATACTCCAAGCTAAGAACACCATCTTGGATGAGTTGCCTGATGAAGTGCAAGTGGATCTCAATATTATTAATACTTTAATGCTCTATTAGGTTGCAAGAGATATGGATGGAACTCTAGTTGTCACACCAAAGAGTAGTGGGCTGAGTGAAAGGAAATCCAACTCAGTCATTAACTAACGAAGCCAAAAAACCTCCTAACTAGCAAAAACTGCACCTTGATACTCATCCTCGGTTGATGATAATGCAATAGCATTCTACTTGTTGCATTCCCATGCAATTGAACCAAAACAAAGGCAAAATACAAAGCCAAAAATAGACTTCCGATCATTGACATCACCAACCCAGTCTGAAGTAGTGAAGCCCACAATCTGATGTGTAATGAATTCCAAAATAAGTAGTTCCCCAAATGTATCTCAAGATATGTTTGGTAGCCTTCCAATGACTCTCATGAGGCTCATGTGAGAGGTGAGAGATAATTCCAACCATAAAGGAAATATCAGGATGACTATGTGTCAAGTACAAAAGTTTTCCAACTAACTAGCGATACAAGGTAGGATCAATTGTAAGAGTAGTGCAACTAGTAGAAAATACAACACCTAACTAAAATGGAGTGGGGGTAGGCTTGCAATTATCCATTCCAAATCTCTAAAGAAAATCAAGGGCATACTTCTACTAGAAAATGAAGATCCCCTCAGAAGTCTGATGAACCTGAAGACCAAGGAAGTAATGCAAAAGACCAAGGTCGGTCATATCAAATCACTCTATCAATGTTCTTTGTGTACTCTAAATTATGGAAATAGAAATCCTTTTGAGAATCAAATCATCCACATAGAGCACAAGAATGAGAAGATCATCTCCATGTTTCTGAGTATAAACTGTGGGATTGTAATGGAAACGAGTGTAGTAGGAAGCAAGCAAGAAGCTATCCATCTTCTCATACCAATCCTGAGGGGCCTATTTGAGACCATACAATGAACGTCAAAGCCTACAAACAAGTGAAGAGTCCTACACAAAACCTGGTGGCTGCACCATATAGATCTTCTCATGAAAATCCCCATACAATAAGGTACTCTTCACATCCATCTAATACACTAACCATCCCTATGAGGAATTTATGGCAAGAACAAGATGAATAGAATCAATGTTGGAATTAGGAGCCAAGGTCTCGGAATAGTCAATTCCTTCAACATGAGAAAACACCTTTGCAACAAGACGAGCCTTGTACTTGTCAATAGAACCATTTTCTACATATTTGGTATGATACACCCACTTGCATCAAACCAAATTTCTTCCCTTAAGAAGAGTTATAAGATCCCATGTATGATTCTTCATCAAGGAAAAATACTCATCATCCATAGCACTATCCCACTCTAGAATACCTGAAGCATCTAAAAACTTTTGAGGATCATCTAAAATAACATGACTCCAAAGACTAATTCTTGAAGTCTAAGAACACGCGTGGTGAGTGTCTATGGCATCTTCAACAAGAGGACTAGCCTCCTCAAGAGTAACTCAATCCCAACGTGGCCTAGTGGGTGAATGAGGAGGCGGAGGATCAAGACCATCATCAAAATATATCTCAAGTAGCAAAATATCATCAACTAAAGAATACTTAGTAGGTTGTGATGAAGAAGTCAAAGGAGGATCTTTCTATGTGAAGGACTCAACAAACTGAACATCATGATGAAAATGAAACTCTCGTTTGTCAGGATCAAACAATTTGTATGTCTTCACATCCTCATAATATCCAACAAAGACGAACCATTGACTCTTCTTCTCCATTTATTTACATTGACCATCTGAAATGAATTACCAAGCCTCACTACCAAATACTGTGAAGAAGGATACATTAGGTAGGCAATGAGACCAAGCCTCCTCATGAGTCATATTTTGCATTACCTTGTGGGGCATATGGTTCTGAATATAATTAGCACAATTGGCAACTTCAGCCCAAAATGTTGGAGCCATAGACCTATACTCAATCATACAATTGGCCATCTCCTTGAGAGTCATGTTCTTTCTCTCCACCACACCATTTTGTTGAGGAGTGTAAGGAATTGTGTGCTGATGAAGAATAACATGCTCACTGCAAAAATATTAAAATGTATGATTAATGTACTCCCCCCATTATCTATGTGTATCCGTTGAAGAGAAAAACTTGATTGCTTCTCCACAAATTTTTTGAAGGTATTGAAGATGGCAAGAACCTCACTCTTGAGCTTCAAAATTTAGACCCAAGTGCATTGGAAAAAATAATCAATGAAAGTGAGCACATACTTAGCCCCTAAAAAATGAGTTAGGAATGACATGAGATCACTATGGAACAATTCAAGGGGTGTGGTTGCATGTGTAGCTTTACCCTTAGGAAAAGGGTCTTAATATTTCTTGTCAAGAACACAACCTTGACATACACCATCTGTGTAAGAGATCTTAGGAAGACCAACCACTAAGTTATGTGCATGCATCTGCTAAAGATATCTATAGTTCAAGTGTCCAAACTTTTCATGCCAAAGCTTTCTCATTGAATCAACATGAGAAAAAAACATAACCCAATGAAGACTCAAAGCCATCAAATCAATACAAATGGTTCTCATGATCAACTATCCCTGTAGAAACAATCATCTTAGGATCCCACAACTATTTAATAGTCACATTCTATGGTGTAAACTCAACTGGCTTCCCATCTCTAGAATGATAAATTTGATATATGGAAAGTAGATTCATTGAAATATCAGGAACAAGAAGAACATCCTCAATACAACCATCTAGCATCTAAATAGAGCTTGTCCCCAAAACCAAAATTTGTGAAGAGTTCCCATATGCGATCTGAGAAGTAGAAGTATGAACAATGGAATCAAGAAGATCACAAGAATTGGTCATGTGATGTGAAGCACCTGAATCAAGAATCCAACTATGAACTATCAAAAGATGAATGAATGTCCCATGTTGAAAGATATTATCCTTTGCCCATGGAAGAAGGGTTAGAAACTAAAGTGTTATGCCCCTTCATAGCTTTCTCCAAGGCTTTTGTCTCTTAAAACAATGAGCCTCATTATGCCCAATTTTTCCACAAAATCAGCAAGGATCTCATTTCTTTTTCTTTGACTTGGAAGAAGAATTTCCAGAGGTAGAAGAAGGAGATGGAGTGGACTACAGATTGTTCTTTGGCTTCAGTTTGGAGGGAGTCTCACTACCTTAAGATGATTTTTTCTTGGGCTTCTTCTTATCTTTCATTTACCCTTGTATGATTGAGCCATTAGAGCATGATTCTTAGAACTACATAGGGAATCCAATTGAATCAACTTGACCTCCTCCCCATTAAGACGCTCACAAAACAACTCAAAAGTATGAATTTTACAATCTTTCCCCATGGAATCCATAGTTGAATATAAAGTAGAAGAGAACACTTGATAAGAGCCTCTTAACTTAGACAAAAACAAGAAGATACATTCATCACTAGATTTATCATGCCCACATCCTTTTAATTGTGAAAAAATCAACTTGAATTGTGCAAGAAAATCCTAAATTGAAGGAAATGCATCTAGAGAGAGTGAGTATAGATCCATTTGAAGCTGCAAGACTCTGAAATAATTACTTTTACCATATATGATCTGCAATTAAAGAGCTACAAATAATTTGCACTGTACTCTCAACTATAGATTTAATCTCGATCCAACAAAATTATGTGGTTATGAACCTTAACCATTGAAATTATGATAAATAGAGTTCACTTATACCTTTTCTAGATTCAAGAGACATAAACTAATTACCTAATTATTGTAAGTAGGAAACTTGAAGAATCAAAATACTAAAAGAATTATAAGACAAAAGAGAATAAGGATCAAACATAGGTTGATAATGGAGTTTGTCTAATCAGGACTACGTCTCTAGGTCCGCTTCTCAACATTGGACCACTTTATTAAGATTGCCAAGCACCTAGAAATTCCTTCTTACAATTCTCAAGCTTCAAAACCTGCATAAACTTCCTCACAATCTCTCACTCAATTTTACAATTTTTGGTGTATAATATCACCTTGTAAATTTTCTCTCAAAAAGAATTCAACTCTCCTCTAGCATTCTAACTCCACCTGTTCCAATAATTTCTAATCTTTGTTCTTCTCTCTAAGAAAATTCTCCCCCTTACAAGGAAATAAGACCCCTTTTTATACAAATTTATTTGCTAATATGGGTTTAACCATATTACTTTGCAAATATTGCATATCTCCCGTTTACAAGTAAAAATTCCAACCAATTACTCCTAATTACATAAAAATCTCCAAAATATTTCAAAATTTGTTTAATTAATCCTAACCCCGTTAAAAAAATAATGGCTATTATAATTTGAGCCTTACAAGATAATCCTTGAAATATTCTAAACCCCCCTTCTAAATCATAAAAATATGTAACCAATTATTTTATGCTCCTTAAAATATCATAATTTGTTGAAATATGAGAAAGGTGGTTAAAGGGGTTAATTTGTTGAAATATAAGTTTACAGGTTTTATTTTTCTCCTTGTTTTATGGGGAAGGCAAGAGGATTTTAAGGGACAAAATCCCACTAAATCCCCCTTTCTTCTTTTAATTTTTAAACCAAACCATACGTGTTTTTTTTTCACAATATGGTTTAATCCATATTTATGCCACATTTTTCCAATAATAGTCTGCCACGTGGAGAGGTGAGATGATGTTGAGTGTCAAGGGCTGATTGGCCATTGTGCTAACTGGACTGATGACAAGGCGTTGATTGTTCAACATACATTGCCAACTTTGACCACTTGTATCTTGTGCAAATGGACACCGTTTTCAACAAAACAAGTTGTGTCAGAAAGCTCTTAATGAGCTCTTCACAATGACACCCCATTTGACCACCTTTGACGACTTCAAATTTTTTCCCTTTTTTCTGAGCCCTCTGATTTGTTAGTTGACCAAAACTTTTACTGCTCGCAACTTTTGCATACAAACTCCTTTTGGGCTCTACATAATGACGTCGGTTCTGAGAGATTTTGAGACTATGAAAATTTTAGGTTCTTCTGGATCCTCCTAGATAAATATAGTTCTTTAATTTTATCACAAACATTCTTAGGTGTTTTACACTCCACAATATGAAACAACAAGTTATCAGATACATGTAAGCCAATGAGCCCTTTTGCTTCATCTATTTTACATTTATGGATAAATTTTTCATAATCCCTTGTGAATTCAGGTTGTTTTGCATCTAACATTGGCTATAGATCCTTATATTGTAACAATTGAGTCATTTTTAGCTTCCATGTATGATAATTGTGTGGAGTGAGTGGTTCAATTTTCCTTATATCTACCATGTTGGATAGAAGAACACCAAAAGAAAGAAGACAATGTGGCACTTAAATTGTTCCTTTCACCCCTCTAGAATGTATTAAAATTGAATTTGAAACCCCCCCCCCAAACAAATTATAGTGAAGAAATTTTGCAATTTGTACAAGTGACAAGCTCAAATCAACCGTTTATAACACATGATGATTTTTACAATTTTCAAAAAAAATGCTTGTGAAAACTAAAAATAGAGGTTACAAATAGGTTCCTTACAATTTTTTGAGCAATTTCAAAAAAGAAAATTCCAATATGCTAGTTACAAGTAATAAATGCACCTATACCTTCAAGTTGAAAAAATTGGCAAAAAATGGAAAAAACAGAAAAAATAACCTACATTATTGCAAAGTTTGTCGAACCAATTTTTTGATGATATCTCATTTTCAAAAATTTAACACCTTGGCGAAAAGTTTTGCAAAATTGAAAATAATGCCTATTTTAGGCACTTTCTATACTAAACAGAGGAAAAAATAATGCTAACTAGGCACAAAAAGTAAGGCCTCAAGGGCTAGCCAGTGGTCGTCCACATGACCAGTCATTGTCTGAAGGAAAAACAAATGGGTTTTTTCACCAAAATCGCTAGCATTTTGGGTGCTATTCATATGAAAAGATTAGTGGCTGGCGGTTAAGGTTTCTTTGATCACTAGTTTATGCTCCTATGGCAATTTGAAGTAGGTAGGTTATTGACTGCCCTTGTTAGTGGCTAGGTTGGTGTCCCTTGGCAGCTTAAGCCACTTAGCGGCCAGTTAAAGCATTAGAGGCTCGGCCATAGACTTCACCAACAAATTGTTGGTGGGAAAAAAATTGGCTAAGGTTTGAAGGAATTCATAGAAGAATACATAGGCCGACTGAAGAGAAGACACTAACGGGGAGAGACCAGTGAGCAGGTGTTGATAAATGAAATGATCGGTGGTAGGAAATTCATTTTTTCATCAGCAAATTTGAGTGACTGACAAGAAAAATAAAATAAAATTTTAATTTGAAATATACCAACAAAGACTGTCATGGGCCTTGCAAATGAAATAAAGTCGTCTAAACAAAACAACTTGCCCACATAAAAATAAATATGAACCCCAACAATAATTAATTTCACTAATACTTATAATAATATGCCCAAAAATATTATAATAGCCTAATCAAAAAAATTTAACCACAGAAGATAGAAAAATAAACATCTTTTATTCTGCGAAACTGTACCAGCGTAACCTAGAGGGTCGTACAACCCTTCAAATATTTTTTTTTTGCCCCAAATTTGATTTTCACTAAATATGACTGAATTTTATGTCAAAAATCATGCAAACGACCTCCTGGATGCAATAGAAGGTTTTTTTTTCCAAAAATGCTCCTATAAAAAGTTGTTCACTAGATCTGAGCTTCAATCCCTTGTTTGCCAAAGTTGCAAATGATGACCAAATTGAGTGAAACAAAAGCCAAATTTGACTTTCTCGAGGATCCTAGATGTAATGTGACAGCCATAAATATTTCCACTATAGCCAAAAGTGTTGCAATCATTACATATCACCAAAAAGCATACATGCAATATAGGATTAACAAATCTTTGCAAACCCTTTCTAATTCTCAAGATTATCTTGAAACGTAAGAGAAGAGTGTTGAAATATCAACCCAAGATCTTCAATCTACAACAAAAAATATCCTCCACAAAAGATAGAGAGAAGAGACAATGGAAGATGCTATTCCACCAAACAAGGATTGCAATATGATACAATATGATCAAGATGATCAATATGATATTAATATACAAGATACAATGCTAAATATGTTAGAGATGCCTTGCTTATAAAGGAAAGGAAGAGAGATAGGATAAGACAAGATCATGACAAGTGTCTTAATCCTATCACATGAGACAACTAACACATAACTACCTAGGAAAGTGTAAATTCTAGATAAGACAACTAATATCCTAAGTAAACTTAACATGTGAATTAAGTCCCCTAAGTCCCTAGTAAAGAAATAAACTAGGTACAAGACTTATTCACACCAACAACCTCCCTTAAGTGCAACTTAGGGAGGAACAAACCAATGAAAAAGATGCAAAAGATGGGTCCCGACAACAAGGCTTGATGAGGTACCCATGTACAAAACAAAAAATATCTCACAAATGAAGAAAAGGAGAAAAACCCTGTGGGAGAAAACTCCTCTCCAAAAGAGAGAAAAAGAACAAGAACATGAAGAACATCATTGAAGTAGGAAGAAGCTGCAAACAACTGTCGAAAGATGACTGCTATAGTGTTGTAACTAAAGAACCTCCTTTGAAAATAGGATGATTAGGATCAAGAAGACAACAATCTGCCTGAGTGCCCCCAACGACACTACTCAAACAATGATTAGATGGAAAACAAAGGCAATAACATCTGTCAATCAAAAATATAGATGGCACATGAATTTGTATGAGTGACCCCAACAACACTACTCAACCAATGCAAGTTGAAAATATAGGTGCCGATAGTCCGAAGAACACTGATCAACTGAGGATGAAAGGTTGCCTCCACAAAATAGGAATGCAAGAATTTCTATATGGTAAATACTCCATCTCATTGAAATGCATGGGTAACCAGCCGTTGCATTCATCTAGTACATAGGAACAAATACTGGATACATAGTTCACTCCAAAGCAAAACCAAGGAAGCATTAGCATGAATAGTATAATACCCCCCATAATGCTGACTTGGGAGAGGTCTGATAGATCCACTGAAACTTTGTGTATCACCATGTAGTGCATGAAGGAGAAGAAACAACATTTGAAAGTACATTAGAATGTACCTGCAACTAAAAAAGGGTGCACAAAAACAAGGCATGCATGCATGAGGCTTGAATCACATGGATTTGTTGTTGTATTGGAGGGACACTCACTTGACAAAGGTGTGATGGAAAATAGAAAGACACTAAATAACCCCCCATGGCACTTTATAATACAGTGTGAGTACAAAATATGGCACAAACTTATGTGCAAAATCCCCAAAATACATGTACAATAGTGTGGAACTTTATCTCAATGCATTTACATATAATAATTTGCTTTAAAATGATGATAAAGATGTCCAAAAAGGACAAAATACAGAAATACATATAAAACAACACAAATGAATCCATCCCATGCAAACAAAAAGTTTCCAAGCACCAACATATCCAAGTAATTAACTAGTGTTAAAACACAAAAATCTGAATTAATTATACGTAGGGCCAAATCTAGAAAAAGTGCATGAGTAACTCTAAAAAGCTCGGAGAGACCTTTCCAATGTCACAAGAATCGCAAAAAACAAAGGAATGAAGCAAAAGTTGTGAGCTCAGGAGTGAAAAGGCATATCTAACTTCAACGAGTGATAAATTCCACCAAACAACAAAATTTATGAAAATCGCTTGTACCACTGAAAAGTTGAACTCGTCATCTTTTCGATGATATTTCGTTTCAAAAAAAATTCCACCTAGAGTGGAAGTTATGCAAAAACAAAAAAAATCACTAGAAGAGGGAATTTCAACACTAATTAGGTGAAAAAATAAATGCTAAATAGAAGCAAAAAATATGCCCTTGGTTGCTCATGGAACCGCTGCTAGCAAATAGAATAAAAAAAAGGTTTGAAAAATTTTCCACTGCCATAGGTGGTGGGCGGGTGAAGCAGGGGTGGAGCCCCAGTGGTTGTGCCACCCGCAAGCCACCCCACCCCTCATGCCTTATACAATGGACTGTCAGCTTGCAATATAGTCGTCTTAACAAAAGTTTATTAAACAAAACTTATAAATATAAAATCCAAAATACTATTGAACCTGCCATAGAAATAAATAAGCCTCTGCCAATGACCAGTGAAGGATGATTTGATGCCGAGAAAAGACAAAGCCAACAGTGATAGTAACTGGCGGGCAATCAGATTGGATGCCAAAGACCAATGCGATCAGGCCAGCAAGATAGTTGAACACCGTGGATGGTGACTGCGGAGCTTGCAATAAAAGAACTCATACCCTATAAGTTGATGTACATAGAGGTTGCAGATGCCATGGAGATTAGTAAAGAATTCAAAGGATAGAGAATACAAGCTCTATGAACCCTCTATGATGAATGTAGAGGGCCGGGTGCACAAGATAGGCTGCTGACAATGAGTGACAATACATGTGTAGGCCAAGAATCTTGTGAAGATTTTGATTCAAATGAAAAATGGCAAATGACGACAAATGACGCACTGACGACATGAGAGTTAAAAGCCTTATGATGAATGTTGTATCCTACCGCATGTAGATTTCTCAACGTATCAGAGGATTGACTGTGAAGTATGGGCTAAGGAAAACTTGGCAAAGCCAACTCCAAGTGACCATTGAATTGACAAGGGTGATGATATATGTAGATAGAAGGCTAGTTGTACCCTACAAATGAATGAATGATTTTAATATCGTCCACGAGACCATCAACCGATGGGACCCGAAGTTTGATCTTTAACCATTTTCAGATTTCTTTCCAAGTCAGCTCTCCTATTATGAATCTTGATTAGGAAGTTGGCCGTCTTGAGAAGCCTATCTTCTATAAAGAGCTCATTTAGATTAACCACCAGCAAGTTACCCTCATACTAGATAGGAATGTCTTCATAAGCTGCACACTCAGAGATAAAGTGCCATTCAGTCTCAACCACCCCCTTGCTGCAGAAAATACAAGTTCTTTGCTCCCACACTTCCTTGGGGACAATCCACCTACCTGTTTCACATCTAAGATGATGAGACCCAGTCCTTAACTGTGCAACGAGAAGCCTTGCCTTACCTTTAATTGGGACCCTTAGGTAGTCTTTTCATCATGCTCCCACATGGGGTTGAATTCTTTGATATAATGTGCTTTTTTGCGACCAAGCTACCTAGCCCACATAGCAACTCTAAACTTCTCGAACACAAACTTTTTTATCTCCTCATTAGTGTTAGGACATTCATGCAACTTAATGTCCCACTTTCTCAACCAATTGTTATTTTGTTTCATCCAAGTCTTCTTCCTATGATTTAGCTCCTCTTCAACAACCAATTTCGGCCAGCGTTGCATATCCATGTTTTTAACTTTTTTTAAATAACTTAATAATCGGATTACAGCTGAAGCCTCCATTGGAAACATCCCAACTTCAGCCAAAAGAATCTCGTAGGGAACTGAAGACTTGACTTTGATACTAGTAGTGATTAAGTGCTTTTGAATTCTTTCCACCTGTCTCCACTTGTGGCTTGACATGCTACTTCCCCAAACTTCACAACCATAAAGGACCACCGGTGTAACCAGCAAACCAAGAAGGGTTTTCTTGGTCTTCCAATCCCATAACTCTGCTATCCTACACTTGTTCTGCATCAAGTAAGAGGCTCTCCAACCCCCTTGAATCCTTTTAGTTCTACACGTCTCCCAACTGAGCCTATTGTGAAAATCAATACCCAAGTACTTGTATTCTTCTACCACCTCTAAAGGGCTCCCCTCAAAAATAAAATCAACATGTTGTTTCTTCCTTTTCAGGGAGAAAACCATAACTTTAGTTTTACCAGTGTTCACTTGCATCCCAACCTCTTGACAAAAGAGCTCAAGAGCCTTTAAATGCTCTCTTAGACCAAGGGCAGTTTTGGCAATTAGAATAAGGTCATCCGCATATAAAAGTAACTTCACCACATAACCAGCAAATTGAATGCCCTCCCCCACATTTTTGTTTAACCAATCTTCAAGCTTATCAATATACAACCCAAACAAGGTAGGAGACAAGGGGCATCCCTGTTTGACCCCAATGTCACTACCAAAGCACTCAGACATACCATCTTTGGTTATGATTTTAGCTCTAACCTGCTCATACAGCCTATGGACAGCCGCTTTGAATTCATTGGGAATCCCAAGTTCCTCCATTCTATCCCAAAGTTTGTCCCTAGGTACCGTGTCAAAGGCTTTTTTGAAGTCCACGAAGCAGCAAAAGGCTTCTTCCCCTTGAATGTCCCACACTTTTTCAATGAAGTGCCTAAGCGTGATGCAATGATCTATAGTAGAGTGTCTTGGCCTGAAGCCTGCTTGACCTTTAGCCCTTTTACCTTCTTTTTCAGCCTAACTACTGATCCTGTGTTCTAGCATGCTCCCAAAAAGTTTTCCAAAGAGAGGATTGACCATAATAGTATGGTAGTTGGAGGGATTATTGATGTCCCCACTTTTGTGTAAAGGAATGACCACACTAGTTGTCCATTCAGCCGGAAAGCCCCTTTGCGTGATGTTATTAAAATGATATTTGATGAGAGGAGTAAGGAGCTCGATGCCCCACTTTAAGAATTCAGCCTGCAGCCCATCGATGTCTTGAGCTTTGCCACTTGCGATATTTTTTATACCTTGTTTGATGTCTTCTTCCGAGAAGATCTCACTTAGAGCACTAACAAGAGGAGGCTTGCTTTTCTCAAACGACCGCTCATAGAGGAGCCTCGCATAATCTAACCACTGCCCCTCTGTGATATTACTTTCTGTTTGCTTTTTCTTTTGTTGCAGCTCTCTCCAAAAGCCTTTGGGGTTATGTTTACTCAAAGAGATTAGCTCTATCCTTCTAGAATTCACATAGTTTTCTTTTTTAGCTTTTACTAACTTCTCGTACTTAACCTTGTTTTCTTTGATACACACATTTTTTTTGGCCAATCACTTTGCAGCCTTGCACTCTTCATCAAACCAAGGATTAGCTGGAAAAGTGTTTGAAGTCTCCCTCCTAGGATGAGATCTCTTGCAACCCTCCAAAGCCTTGAAAATTAGAGGAATCAACCTATTGCTACCAATGAAGTCATTTTTTAAATTGTTTTCTTTGCATGTTATCTCATTTTTTTCCACTTGAAGGTGGTGCTCCAAAGCAGCAACAAAGAGCTCCTGATTTTCTTGATTCACCAAGATTTTACCCTGAGAATGGACTTCTCTCTGTGCATGATGTTGGAGTTCATCATGCTTGTTGCTAGCATGTATGCTAAACTTAGCAAAAAGAGGCATATGGTCAGAATTTAAACCAATAGGACAACACTCAATATTGAACCCCAACAACCTAGAAATAGAGTTCTGAGAGAAAATCACATAGTCCACCACACTTTTCCCATTGTAGGTTTTACAAGTTATACCACCTGATCCCGGCCACATTTTCATACCATTACAGATGACCATGCCATACAAGCTACAAAGACCAAGCAATTCCACTCCAAAGTGTGACACACTGCCACTACCATCTTGTGAGGTCCTTTCCCAAGGCCGAACCCCATCTTCCTCAAGCCAAAGAGGATTGTTGTCTCCCACATCATTGTTTCCCAACTGTATAGACTCGTTATTTGCAGTCCTGGCATTAAAATCCCCCAATAACACTATTTCTCCAGAGGTACTAAAAACATAAATGTCTTTTTTTAGAGCTGCAAAAGGATCTTCACTATCTAGCCTTCTCCTTTTGTATATCTTTGAGTTTTTTGGAGCAAAATAGCAAGCAACCAGCCAAAGCTGGGCCAGGGAAAGGTCAGGCAGGAGAGTTTTGGGAGTATGGGCTCTTTTGGGCATCGTTGGATTTTAGCTTGGGGAAATAGTGAAGTTGTATTTAGATATCTATAGCATAGATATATTTATTTCGGATAATTTTTAGCTTTTAGGGGGGGGTGTGTGATGTATCAAAGTCAAGCGAACCTTTTCATATAGATGTAGGGTGTAAAGAGGGATAATGGGGAGAGGAGAGATTCATCTGAGCATGAAAATCTGCATTTGGATTTTTGCATCTCCCAGTACTTACTGATGAAGGCATCAAGGGCATGAATATTAGAAGGGAGTTGTTTTGCACTTATTGATTTTCTTTTGAAACTTACACAAGGAACCTTTGGGAATAAAGGGGAATAAATCAATCTGATTAGATTTGCAAATCGATTAGATATCATATCATTCAGGCAATGTTTTATAAAAAAAATTATATAATAGATTCAATGGGAATGACGGGGGAAGGAGAGGGAATCATATCTATGCAAAATATGAGGCATGTGGTTTGGAGAACTGTAATATTTGTAGGATCTATACAAAACAATCCATTGAAAATACTTGAGGAATGATGTTGAAAAATGACCAAACACCTCGATTTTTGACTTTTCGCCCAAGCCGTGGGCATTCAAAATTTGGTCCTCTCCAAGCCAAAACTTACGACACTTTGGTGTCCTATCCGAGTTCTTGGAGTCCTTTCACTGCATGTGCACCCATTCTAGATTACACTACAATCCATTTGGAACCTATCCTTGGCTCGACTCTACAAGACAGTTTTGTTAGGGGCGATGAATGGGGGAGGAAATTAGTCTGTGAAGGAAGAATGAGCTCTGGCTATGGGTCCCTCAAGCTTGCTGCAGTTGGGGCTGCAACCCTCTTCCTTCTGGAACCATTATTTGCATTTAAGGTATGCAAACCAAAATGCAATCTCTGGGCGTCAATTTTAAATGTTTTTTTATCTATTGGTTGCCATGACAGTGGTTCCTTAATAAGAATTAAGTACTCTAATTTTATTTTATCGTGCTTTCCTATCATCTCTGTTTGTCAAATTTGTTTTTCCCCTACATGGAATATTCCATTTGATTCTTTTGAAACTGAAGTTCTATCTGTTGTTGTAATTAAAATTTTAAAGGAATTGGTGGTCAATAAGCAATTCCCATTAAGAACGTTTATCAATAATGGGGAGTATTTGATTTATAATTTCATTTTTTGTTTGCAATGTCTTGATCCTTTTCGCACCAGCCTAACTGTTTGACTGTGTTTATGCATTTATTTCCATTAGTAAAACATTGGGTTTAAGGTTGGTAATTTTGTTCTCGCTAAGCTAAGAAAGGAAACTATATTCTTACTACGTGACCATCCTAGACCTTTTTGCCTCATTAATTTGAGGAATTTCTGTTCTTGACTTTTGTTTTGATATAGGTGATATAAGTGATAATGTTTAACCAGTTGGATTAAGGTTAGTTAGAACTTGTATGCCTATGGTTCTCTCTTTGTGCAGGACTCTTGCCACTAATAACCCCCGTATTTTATTTTAAGTAGCAGTATAAAACATTTAAATATATATATATATATAGCAAGTCAAGCTCAGGGCACCAAGGGCGGTGGGTCTAAATGATAGTTTTAAATAAGGTTTCAAAACTATAGGAGTGGTTTAGCTAGCTGCCTACATAAGAGCATTCCATTCCAATGCAATCCAAACTAACTAATTTCTACGCCCTTTTTGCTTAACGTATGCACATATCCTATTTCAAAACCTCCACTTTGGCAGATGTGTCTAAATAAGTTTTTTATTATCGAATTGTGCTTCACGTGACAACTAGCAGACCCTTCCCTATTTTCAAATGTGGGATTGGTTAATGGAATTATCTTAACAAAGTTCGATGCAATTGAGGATAAGTTTGGAGCTACACTTTGCCTGCTTCCATGGCTCTATGATATTGCAGGATGTGAACTATCACATTTTTAGACCAAAGGCTACTTAATGTAAAATCCCTTGCCAAAATCATAAAGGAGCATATTAATAAATTTAAATAACATTAATGAGTTAAATTTATAAAGGTAGTATGAAAGATATACTATGTTTTGATGAGGTATGTGTACGCTTAAATTTCTAAGCTGACTTAAGTATGAAAGTTACCTTCTTGTTTTTTTTTTTAATAAACATAAAATCTTGATGCTAGGGAATCATTTTTAAATTATCCATCCCTTTCTTTTTCTCTTATTATTTATTGATCATCAACTTTGTCTTTTGTAATTGAGTGCTAGCTTTTAGCCTAATGCTAAGGATGGTAGTGTGTTTATAGGTGGGGTTGTGTTTATATTTTCATTTTATTAGTTATTTATTTACTTATTTATTTCATGGTGAAGTTTCATTTCCATATAAGGTGCAATGTGGAGGTTCTTATGAAGTTATGGTTGTGTATGATTTGGTGTAATTAACAAAGATTATATTGTCATAAAAAAATAAAAAATAAATTCCTTAGGAGAACTATTTACTCCTTTGCATATATCCAACATTGTCTTGTTATAATGTCAATATATGATTTTGAACATCATTTATTATAAATAAGTTGTGCCACTATATAAACTACAGAGATAGGAGTGCACAATATAAACATTTATTCATCCTAGAGATAATGGTTATAATACATAAAGTGAATAGTACAAAATCATAAGTATGTCGTCTGATTGATTATAATACGATACTCATAGAAGGTGTTAATACTAATATAAACCACTCTTCAACAATTTTATACCCTTTCACTATAATTAGCATGAGGAGCTTCATAGATTAACTTCTTTTGTCCATTTCTTTTTTATGTATTTACTATACTGTTGTGGAATTAGTTGGGAATTAAACCTTGATGAATGTGTCATTATTGGTCAAACAAGGAACATTGAATAAACTAAAATAACCTAGGTTGTAGGTGAACATGGAAATTATTTCTCTTGCAAAATTAGTACTCGAGAATCCCTTTGGAATGTGTTGTTTAGTAGATCTCTACCTAGGTCTTCAATCCCTGGCTTCACCTAAGTGGGTGGCAACCAATTGTGAACTGTCTGGGGTAAAGGAACTTAGAAAGGGTTGCGTACCCACTCCTATTGTATGTAATTTGTTTGAGACACATGATACCTAGGAGTAGAGGATTGAAATCTAGCGTATGTTAGTGTCATAATGCTATGAGCATGAAAGTGATTGAATCATCTATTGAAAACCTTATGGATATACCCCGTGTGAGTGATTCAAATGAGTTGGACCAACTCAAGTTGTCGAACTATGGTGCCTTTGCAAAATATATATGTAGGCAAGGTCGTCTAAGATGAGCCCCCGAGGACTAGGTCTAGCCCCTAGGATTTGTTCTTTTGTTATTGTTGTGATTACTACTAATATATACATATATATGTTATTGTTGACATGTGACTTATATCATGTTAAGATTCATTCTGGATTGGTCAAACTATTTTAGTCTACCTTGGAGGATGTGGATTCCATGTCTCCTATTGAACTGACCATGATGGTATAAACAATATAGTTATCTAACCAAAAGAATTATAGTTTAAAATTGGTCAAAAGTTGTATGCCTTCTTGTAGTGCTTGCTTTGGTAGCAGAATTTGAGAGATTTGCGAGCATAAGTGAACAAAATTTGGAATTTGTGTTTTGTCCTTAACTTTTTTTTGAGTGTTATATTTAGGGCATTACATTTGGTAATGTGCTGTTTACAAAACTCGAGCTCTGGTTTTGAAAATATACTTTTATGGTAGCTGTAGCTCATTACTTGAAAATCAATTAGCAATTTTATGGTCCTTGTCATTACAATTATAATCTAAATATAGCATTCAATTTATCACTTTAACGTAAGACCTTTAAAGGAGGGTGAATGATTTTAGTAAAATTAAATGACTAGGCTAGATCCCTTTTACATATCGGGTTATGGTCATTATCAATTCTACCTTGCCCTTTCCCTAGTAAATCTTAAGGAGTGCTAGAAAGGGGAGATCATTTAACAAGATAAATTGGTGGATAATGAAATGAGATTTTAATAAATACATGCTATGCATGTGTATTCACTTAAAGTAGATATAATTTTTACTTGTGTAGGTTCAAACTCCATTTCGTAATATTTTGGTGATTGTTGTGTAAACCTTGGAACGAACATGATTGTGTACTGGAAAATTCTCTAATATAATGATGGGAAGGGTTAAATTATGAAATTTATCATCTAGGTTTCTCACTTTTGTGTTGATTACATTATGCCCTCTTCACTAATCATAAATAGAAGTATTTTTCATTATGGCGGTCCATTTTAATGCATGGCATGAATAACCAGGATATCAAGGGATAATTTCATTCTAGAGCATAACCATAAATATTGTATGATCATTCAAGAAAATTTAACTCTATCTCTCTATTGAGTTGAACTAAAATTTAATATTGCTTCAATTTTGTCTTAGTTGGATATATCACGTAGAAAACTCTATTAGCATAGGTAACCATTTTCTCTAGATGGAAGAACAATATTAAATCAAACTAGGAATATAAGAGACATAGATTGCCTATACGAGGTAGGAAAGAGATAAAATAGTGTAATTTATTGTCTTCTAGAAAGTGAATGGATATTATTATGAGCATACATAAAATCTTAAGAAGGAAAATCAATTGATGAATTTTATGAAGGTAAGTGAATAAGTTTAGGGTCAAGTTGAAATGTAGTTCTTGAATTAAATGTAAGTTGTTGAAAATAATTGAGATGACACCCTATTTTATTTATTTATTTTAATTAGCACATAGAAGTGGGAAATCCTTGGGAATCAACTTTTGTTAGTCAATTTCAAATATTATTTTAACCTATGCCTTGTGCATTATGTGTGTGCACTCTTGGGTTTAAAGGTTAGTATAGGTTTAAAAGGTGGAAAATAAATACAATTTTATGTTATTACAATGTTATAGGATAAGTAAAACAAAATGAAATTGTTGGATGATAACTAGATGTGTGTAATATTTCTTAATACATACTTTACATTCCATCCATTATATTACATTGTTTCTCTCTCATGAAACAATGATACTAGTTGTAAATATATATGTGTGTATTTTCATGAGATATATAAGTTAGAAGTTATTAAATTAAGTGAATTTAGATAAGCTAGTGGAGAAAGGGAAAATATGTTAGAAATTTAATTGTGTACTCATCAAATGAAGTAACATTAAGGATGCATTTAACTACCTCCCTTTCTTGCATTGAAGATGTGGAAAACCTTTTGGCTATAGCTATTGATTGGGTTATACTTAAAATTGGAAATTTTATCTTTATGAGTAGTTGTTGGGTTTAGCATTGGAAAAAGGGGGGGATGTGAATAGATAAACATAAAAGGTCCTATACAATATAAACTTAAAACATGGAAAGGTAAAAACAAAAAATTATATATATATATATATATATATATTTATTTTATGCTTTTCAAGGACAAATTAAATGTTCAAGTTAATATTTAATATAGTGGTGATTAAGCTATAATTATACTATTGTAGAAATCATAGAGATAATCACCTTGAAACACTTAATCATTTACCTTGAAAGCAAGAAACCATGCAATACGAGTATAGAAATTTAGAGTTTTATGAGAATGAAGCCCAAAACTTGTCACATAATAAACCTAGTCATACTAGGAAGAGGAAATGAAAACTAGGAGTTGATGTAGAAATAATCAATTTT
Organism: Sequoia sempervirens; assembly: GCA_007258455.2. Classification (NCBI taxonomy): domain Eukaryota; kingdom Viridiplantae; phylum Streptophyta; class Pinopsida; order Cupressales; family Cupressaceae; genus Sequoia; species Sequoia sempervirens. The sequence goes on from VDFB02353493.1 coordinate 214,355,378, forward strand.
GTTTGTTTTGTTTGAAAATTAATAGTAATGATGAATAAGAGGTGTGAAACCTAGTAAAAACAAGGTAAGGAAAGAAGTTTATGTTTCATATGTGTTAAATTTTAATTTTTGAGTTGAAGAGTATTTGACAGTTAAATTTTGATTGTATACTATGAAGAGGGAGTTAACAAATGCAAATGAGTAAATTGAGAAGAACCCTATTGAGCAAGAGAAATGTGTGTATGTATAAGGTGAATGTCTTGGAGAATATGTATTGTGACATGTGAATTAACCAGTAAATGTGTTGTGCCTCAAGTATGAGATACATGGTATCTAACTTGGGATAAGGGTGGTGGATGTCTAGTACGAACCCCTATGTGTACCCTTTGTGATGACCTTTATGTAAGCTAGCTAGTTGTGAGTTTATGTAAATGTGTTAACTATGTAAGTGTTTCTATTAAATGAAATGTGATGTATTCCTTTGTGTTAGACTTAATTGTATGTTAAATGTGTACCCCTAGTGTATGGTTCCCCCCTTACGGGAGTGAGATGCCAGCTAGTGTAAAATAGGGGTTGAGAGGCACATGTTCTCCCATTGGGAAATTACAAGCTTAGGGCATTGTCCCTAATCCTGATAAAGGATTTATGTCAAGTCGTTGTAATCCTCCCATGGACGTTGACCATGGCCTACTCCCGCACATATGAGAGCCACACTTGATGGTTCATAGTGCAAACCTAATCCCTAATTTCTATAACCCATGGGTAAAGGATGGAATTACATGGACCACCAGTTATTCATATTCATGTGGTCAGGGACCACTAGTGATTCATATTTATGTGGTCAGGGACCACCAGTGATACATATTTATGTGGTCAGGGACCACTAGTTATTCATATTTGTGTGGTCAGGGACCACCAGTGATACATATTTATGTGGTCAGGGACCACCTGTTATTCATATTTATGTGGTCAAGGACCACCAATTTTTGCATGCTATTATACTTATGTGGTTAGAGAACCACCATTCCCCTCCTCCCCTTAGGTGGCTTACTATAGTCACATGGTGCTCGTAATGTGTAGATTTTATTATTGAATGTGAATTGTTGTTAATTTCTTAATTACAGATGTATTTCATTGTACGCCAGCAGTGTGATATTTCAAATTCCTTTACTGGGGCTATTTAGCCATTTACAGGTTGTCAGGGTCCAATGTGCCTCATGGAATTATTTAATTCCTTTCTTCTTTTGTTTTTTGTTTTAATTAAGATTGGAATGTTGCAATGTAGCTACAATTGAGTTTTATTTCTTTTTTCTATTGATTTTATAATTTTCCATTTCATTGAAACATTGGTTTATGATTTTAAGTTACTCAGTTTGAGGCTTTCTTGTTTTCGCTAACTATTGGCAAGTGTAGGTGTAATGTGGCATTTGTAAAATTTCCATATCCCAAGGGGTTCCCTAGAAGGTTGTATGGGGGAGTAGATGTGTTGGGGAATTATTTTGAAAGGGGTTGTAAATGGGACCGGTATGGGATGGTCATTAATCCATTCTTCCCCTCATTCTATGATTGTTTGTATCTATATGGAGGACTCCTTAGAGAAGGGCCTCAAGACTATATTTCTAAATTTGCTATGGTATCCATGAATATCCATCCTTGTAAATCCCATTATGTGAGCCTTATGTTGTAAATTATGTGACTGTATGAGGACAGGTGCACCCATTGGGAAGAGCATCCTTTGTATGAGGGTAGGAGCACCCAATTGGGAAGAGCTATGTACTATGTGCGTAAGATAGTAACAAATGATGCAAGTGAATGTTGATTGAGATATGGTATGAGTGCCATAATTGAGACATAGTATGAGTGCCATGATTATAAGGTAAAATGTTCTCTTAAGGACACATTTGGGAAAAATGTGAAGTTCATAAATTTGAGACATGATTGACCATTAAAAAAATATATATTGCTAACATCATGAGTGATGTTTATGGTGCAAAACAATTTTTTTTATGTGTATCCAAGAATGCTAACATGTTTTGAAATATGCTTTTGTAATATTATTGATTATGGTTACATGGTAACTAATAATTGGTAAATACATGGATGGTAGTTAGAGATTGATTGTAATGAGAGTATAATTGTTATAAATTCTTGTAAAAGATTCACGGTTTGAGTGTCATGGTTGAAAGATAAAATGTCCTCTTAAGTACATATTTAGAAAATTTGAGTATTATGAGTGATTTCCCTTGAAACGAATTATGTTATATGAAAAAGGTATTAGTTTGATTTTATTGATAGTTGTGTAACTCTAGTTAGATGAACATGTTTTGAAACTATGAACTTTATGGCTAATATTAAAACCTTTGTACTTAGATTTAAATGGACAAGTGTACTATATGTAGGGCACTTCCTCAGTGGTGTCAAGACTCATGTGGTGTAGGATAATCTATATAATTCAATGTTTGATCTATCGTATATTTACTGATTAGTATAGTGAGTAATAATTGTAATTTTAATAAGATTATGAGTGATATTGCTTGGGGGTTATCACACAATCTTTAAGGACTTCCAAGAGGAAGTCTATACAATGGGGGGGAGAATGTAAGGCCACTTGGTCAACTTCCTATAATGCATGTAGAAATTTTCTAGAATGTGGTAGCAATTTACCCCATGACATAGAGTTCATGGTAGATTTACTTGTTATATACTTATATTGCTATGTGATTCGATGCTTAATTGGCTAGACGAAAAGATCACTATATTATTCTTTTAAAAATACAAAATTACTTAACATGTACTATTGTCCTCTCTCTTGACCATTAGTTGTATTCATAGTTATATGCTTATATGCTTTGACTCATTTACTTTTCATGTGCCATTCTCCATATTCTATCAGTTTATTGTATTCTATGGATATAACAAAAAGTTCAAAAGGATATATCATGCTAGTAAAATTTATATGAATTGATATGGAAATAGTTATAAATTTTTATTAAAAAGATCATCTATAGAGAAGACATAAATAAAAGATGAAAACATAAACAACCATATAATTATAGAGTGCATTACCTCATTTGAAAACCTATGGCAATGCCCTTTGAGTGACTATATATATATATGTACATATATATTGGACTAGATTGTAGCTACAAGGATGGTCCTAGAAATTGTATAACTGTCCTAACCTAAATTAAATGATTTAATTCGAATTCAACTAAATTCCCACCTCAAATTTCCTTAATATGTATCTATGTACTTGTGTGTAAATGCATACAATGCATTAATTATAATCCTCAAAAATAAAGTAAACAATTCAAATATCACTTTCATCTCCACATTTCTATTAGTGCCCTCAAGGGAGTATAACCCTACACAATCGTTGTCAAAGTATTTTATTGAATAAAAAGAGTGATGGTTTTCATATTTTATTTTATATCAATGGGTTGATCAAGGTGTCTTAGGAGAGGCACAAAGTAGTCTAATAAATACACAGATTAAATTATGAGAATAATACAAGATCTTGATCATGGATTTATCTTTGATAAGTTAGAATTTTGAACTTTCATGGTCATAAGCTAATAAAGGAATAAGTAAATAAACAGAAGGATTAGAAATGATTATGAAGTAATTAAATAGTAACTAATTTGATTCAATGCATGTCTTAAAACTACTACCAACTCTTACCTTCCAGTTTACTCCCTTGGATACGATTTCTTCACGTCACAAAGATTTTATGAAACTGTAAATCTATTAAGAAATTTGTTTATTTATCTTTCATCTTTGAGTGGATTTCCTCGAAGACTGAGGTGAGTCAGATATGGGAAATTTGTGTTGCATACTACTCATATATGAGTGGAAAAATTAAATCACTGAATAAATTAATATCTTGAGCAGTGAGCCCATTTAATGTAATAGAAAATCAAGCATTTGAGTGACTCGAAGCTTGTGTGTGTCAGTTTTTTTTGAGCTCTCTCCCTCACCACCTATCATTTTCTCATGGTAGGCATAGAGGAGGTAGACGTACCCCATATGTTTGCATAGTGAAGCTATGGCACCAGATTTATGCAGCTACACAGGCCAATGACAATTGGACCGCATTAATGGCATAAATCAGGAATGACTTTTGGGGATGCAAATTAATAGGGAAAGGTCAGGCAGGAGAGTTTTGGGAGTATGGGCTCTTTTGGGCATCGTTGGATTTTAGCTTGGGGAAATAGTGAAGTTGTATTTAGATATCTATAGCATAGATATATTTATTTCGGATAATTTTTAGCTTTTAGGGGGGGGTGTGTGATGTATCAAAGTCAAGCGAACCTTTTCATATAGATGTAGGGTGTAAAGAGGGATAATGGGGAGAGGAGAGATTCATCTGAGCATGAAAATCTGCATTTGGATTTTTGCATCTCCCAGTACTTACTGATGAAGGCATCAAGGGCATGAATATTAGAAGGGAGTTGTTTTGCACTTATTGATTTTCTTTTGAAACTTACACAAGGAACCTTTGGGAATAAAGGGGAATAAATCAATCTGATTAGATTTGCAAATCGATTAGATATCATATCATTCAGGCAATGTTTTATAAAAAAAATTATATAATAGATTCAATGGGAATGACGGGGGAAGGAGAGGGAATCATATCTATGCAAAATATGAGGCATGTGGTTTGGAGAACTGTAATATTTGTAGGATCTATACAAAACAATCCATTGAAAATACTTGAGGAATGATGTTGAAAAATGACCAAACACCTCGATTTTTGACTTTTCGCCCAAGCCGTGGGCATTCAAAATTTGGTCCTCTCCAAGCCAAAACTTACGACACTTTGGTGTCCTATCCGAGTTCTTGGAGTCCTTTCACTGCATGTGCACCCATTCTAGATTACACTACAATCCATTTGGAACCTATCCTTGGCTCGACTCTACAAGACAGTTTTGTTAGGGGCGATGAATGGGGGAGGAAATTAGTCTGTGAAGGAAGAATGAGCTCTGGCTATGGGTCCCTCAAGCTTGCTGCAGTTGGGGCTGCAACCCTCTTCCTTCTGGAACCATTATTTGCATTTAAGGTATGCAAACCAAAATGCAATCTCTGGGCGTCAATTTTAAATGTTTTTTTATCTATTGGTTGCCATGACAGTGGTTCCTTAATAAGAATTAAGTACTCTAATTTTATTTTATCGTGCTTTCCTATCATCTCTGTTTGTCAAATTTGTTTTTCCCCTACATGGAATATTCCATTTGATTCTTTTGAAACTGAAGTTCTATCTGTTGTTGTAATTAAAATTTTAAAGGAATTGGTGGTCAATAAGCAATTCCCATTAAGAACGTTTATCAATAATGGGGAGTATTTGATTTATAATTTCATTTTTTGTTTGCAATGTCTTGATCCTTTTCGCACCAGCCTAACTGTTTGACTGTGTTTATGCATTTATTTCCATTAGTAAAACATTGGGTTTAAGGTTGGTAATTTTGTTCTCGCTAAGCTAAGAAAGGAAACTATATTCTTACTACGTGACCATCCTAGACCTTTTTGCCTCATTAATTTGAGGAATTTCTGTTCTTGACTTTTGTTTTGATATAGGTGATATAAGTGATAATGTTTAACCAGTTGGATTAAGGTTAGTTAGAACTTGTATGCCTATGGTTCTCTCTTTGTGCAGGACTCTTGCCACTAATAACCCCCGTATTTTATTTTAAGTAGCAGTATAAAACATTTAAATATATATATATATATAGCAAGTCAAGCTCAGGGCACCAAGGGCGGTGGGTCTAAATGATAGTTTTAAATAAGGTTTCAAAACTATAGGAGTGGTTTAGCTAGCTGCCTACATAAGAGCATTCCATTCCAATGCAATCCAAACTAACTAATTTCTACGCCCTTTTTGCTTAACGTATGCACATATCCTATTTCAAAACCTCCACTTTGGCAGATGTGTCTAAATAAGTTTTTTATTATCGAATTGTGCTTCACGTGACAACTAGCAGACCCTTCCCTATTTTCAAATGTGGGATTGGTTAATGGAATTATCTTAACAAAGTTCGATGCAATTGAGGATAAGTTTGGAGCTACACTTTGCCTGCTTCCATGGCTCTATGATATTGCAGGATGTGAACTATCACATTTTTAGACCAAAGGCTACTTAATGTAAAATCCCTTGCCAAAATCATAAAGGAGCATATTAATAAATTTAAATAACATTAATGAGTTAAATTTATAAAGGTAGTATGAAAGATATACTATGTTTTGATGAGGTATGTGTACGCTTAAATTTCTAAGCTGACTTAAGTATGAAAGTTACCTTCTTGTTTTTTTTTTTAATAAACATAAAATCTTGATGCTAGGGAATCATTTTTAAATTATCCATCCCTTTCTTTTTCTCTTATTATTTATTGATCATCAACTTTGTCTTTTGTAATTGAGTGCTAGCTTTTAGCCTAATGCTAAGGATGGTAGTGTGTTTATAGGTGGGGTTGTGTTTATATTTTCATTTTATTAGTTATTTATTTACTTATTTATTTCATGGTGAAGTTTCATTTCCATATAAGGTGCAATGTGGAGGTTCTTATGAAGTTATGGTTGTGTATGATTTGGTGTAATTAACAAAGATTATATTGTCATAAAAAAATAAAAAATAAATTCCTTAGGAGAACTATTTACTCCTTTGCATATATCCAACATTGTCTTGTTATAATGTCAATATATGATTTTGAACATCATTTATTATAAATAAGTTGTGCCACTATATAAACTACAGAGATAGGAGTGCACAATATAAACATTTATTCATCCTAGAGATAATGGTTATAATACATAAAGTGAATAGTACAAAATCATAAGTATGTCGTCTGATTGATTATAATACGATACTCATAGAAGGTGTTAATACTAATATAAACCACTCTTCAACAATTTTATACCCTTTCACTATAATTAGCATGAGGAGCTTCATAGATTAACTTCTTTTGTCCATTTCTTTTTTATGTATTTACTATACTGTTGTGGAATTAGTTGGGAATTAAACCTTGATGAATGTGTCATTATTGGTCAAACAAGGAACATTGAATAAACTAAAATAACCTAGGTTGTAGGTGAACATGGAAATTATTTCTCTTGCAAAATTAGTACTCGAGAATCCCTTTGGAATGTGTTGTTTAGTAGATCTCTACCTAGGTCTTCAATCCCTGGCTTCACCTAAGTGGGTGGCAACCAATTGTGAACTGTCTGGGGTAAAGGAACTTAGAAAGGGTTGCGTACCCACTCCTATTGTATGTAATTTGTTTGAGACACATGATACCTAGGAGTAGAGGATTGAAATCTAGCGTATGTTAGTGTCATAATGCTATGAGCATGAAAGTGATTGAATCATCTATTGAAAACCTTATGGATATACCCCGTGTGAGTGATTCAAATGAGTTGGACCAACTCAAGTTGTCGAACTATGGTGCCTTTGCAAAATATATATGTAGGCAAGGTCGTCTAAGATGAGCCCCCGAGGACTAGGTCTAGCCCCTAGGATTTGTTCTTTTGTTATTGTTGTGATTACTACTAATATATACATATATATGTTATTGTTGACATGTGACTTATATCATGTTAAGATTCATTCTGGATTGGTCAAACTATTTTAGTCTACCTTGGAGGATGTGGATTCCATGTCTCCTATTGAACTGACCATGATGGTATAAACAATATAGTTATCTAACCAAAAGAATTATAGTTTAAAATTGGTCAAAAGTTGTATGCCTTCTTGTAGTGCTTGCTTTGGTAGCAGAATTTGAGAGATTTGCGAGCATAAGTGAACAAAATTTGGAATTTGTGTTTTGTCCTTAACTTTTTTTTGAGTGTTATATTTAGGGCATTACATTTCCCTTCATTGAAAAATATAGATTCATGCATTCTTGTGCCATAGAAAAAGGACCCATTGCTTGACATGGGATTAATTCATGATAAAATGGGCTTAATGAGGTCTTAATATAGTGTTGTGAGGAATTTTATGCATCCACACTAGGCCTTGGACCCTTTCAAATTGAATAACATGCTCTTAACGACATCTTGTAAAGGTGTTGTAAGGTTTTGTAAAGGACTTTCACACTTTTCTAGACTTAATGAACCCATTTCGTTCTAATTCAACATTATAAAATGTGTTTGATAACATTATTACATCAATTTAGAAGGCTTGTATGACAAATTTAATGATAAACTAGTGATGTGATGTGTCTTGCACATTCACATTGGTTCCTATGCCTTCCTAGGCTATGTGGACCTCATTTTAGTGTTGTAAAGTGTATTTAGTCACACTTTCACATTTATTTATATGTCCCAATCCCTAATTACTCTTTACATAATCACTAATACACCCTTATTAACCCATATTGTGCATCTTGAGGCATAATTTGATCAAATAACTGACATAGTCATCATATAAGCCTAATTTTCTTACTTCTCAGCATTGCAACCAGCAAAACTGGCCCTTGTGGGACCCATTCTCAATTAGTGGCGAATTAGTACCATCTAGGTGGGACCCATTTTCCATTAGTGGTGAATGAGTCCCATTTGACCCATTTTCTGGGTTTTGAGAGGGAAAAATTAGATTTTAAGTTAGTTTTTCTCCATGTCGGCCTTAGGGATCCAATTTACAAGAAAATAAGATGAATTTCCTATAAAATAACCTCTCTAAAATCATTTTTACATCTATTCATCCATTAACTTAATTTACATGTTCATCTACTAATCTTCCATCTCAAGTCAAGCAACTTAGGGTTTTGTCATTGCAAATCATTAAGAAAGGTTCTAAGGACATTCAAGGGTAGATTTTACATGTTATGCTACATAATTTCAAGATCAACATCATGGAAAGTAATCTATTCCATTATTTCATGTCTCATTACTTTGTTTCATTATTTTGGTTTAATTACCTAAATGGGGTCTGACCAAGGAAAACCCTTGTGCCCTAACATTCAACAACTCTCTCTTGTCTTGTATGTTTGCAAATTTAGGTCTCTTGGAAGCTTGGAAATCATTGAAGGTCAAGTTGCAAGGTTGATAAAATATTTTAGTCATTGTTCAAATCAAAATATCAACAAAAATCTATTTTCAAACCTGTAAATCAAAGTTTCAGAAGCGAACACCTATAGGGCATCAAAGTGTAGATCAGAAGCTTCAAAATCCACCTTTGAAAATCTAGAAATTAAAAAGTGTGCTCATTCACCATGGGTGGGGAATGAGTCCCATCCCAAGGTTAATTTTTAGATTTTTATGTTTTTAGATACCCTTTTGTTAGAAACGGGTTGTGGTATAGTTTGGTAGAACTAGGACTCATTCACCTAGAATGGCGAATGAGTCCCTCCAAGCATGAAAATCAACATCAAAAATACTTGAGAAGAAATTTCTAGTCTCCTTCAAGGTTCTAGGTGCACACTTTTAGTTTGGTTCATTTATGTTAAGTTTTGCATTCATTCCTAGTTCATTGTTGCAATACATAATGTGTTTTCCAACATAGCATAGTTCTTAGATTTTGCATTCATAATCAGTCTTTTAGATCACTTAATATAATTCCTTTGACTTCAATTAACTCAAATAACATCACACATAACATAATTTGAATGATCCTTTTAACATTTTTGGCCCTACCTCTCTCCTTTTAGGTGAAAACCCTTAGAAGAGCTAGAGAAGTGCATTGGAGCCAAAAATCTATGGTTCATTTTAGTGAACATGATTTTTGAACATATTATTTCTGATTTGGAGTCCATTTTCATCCTAATCCTAGCTTGCATTGAATTTTCATAAGATTTGCATTAGTTAATTTGCATCTAGGGTTTGGAATTTTTGCATTAGAAAAAGTACATTTAGCTTGCATTTTTGCATACAATTTCCTTAAAAAAAAAATAAAAAATTTACATCTCCATCTTAGGTCTGCATCTTACAATAGAAAAAATAATAGAAACATTTCTAAATTTTTTGCAAAAAACTAGTACTGGGACTCATTCACCATGCTAGGCGAATCAGTCCCTGTCTAGATTTTTAACCATCTATTCCTACATCAAAAACCTCATTTCTATGCTTCCTAAGCCTCCTAGCATCATATAGTATTAGTTTGGAAAGTTTCTGGAACATTTTTTTTATGCTTTTAGCTCAAAAACATCATTTTAGATTACTCATTCTTAAAATCACTTCATTTACAAACCCCATTAGATCTAAAAATGTTGAAAATTTCTGCAATTTTTCATCACATTAATAAAAGTACTTTTCACTTTTGCATATACAATATTTATATTTATGAAGCTTTGCATTAGCTTGGTAAAAGTGATTTTCATGCTTACATGTACATTGTTTGCATTTTTCAAAATTTTCCTATATTGGATAAGAGTGTTTTGTATCTTTGCATATACATTGTTCATATTGCTGAAACATTGTATGAAATGGTTACATGTACTTTTCATTCTTATTCAAACAATGTTAGTACCTTGCATATGTAGACATGTTGAGAAACACTTCATATCCCCTTCCCTATGAGAGTGTTTTAGTGAAAGAGACTACAACTTGGGCCATTCCTAACAATCATACTTATTCTTCTCACAATATCTCTCCTCTTAGTGATGAAGATATTTTAGTAGAAGAATCAATTAATGAGAGTTTTGAGAATCCTAGTTTTTTCTCTCCTTTTACCTCTCTTAGTGTACAGCACATTCCCAACCATCATAATATAACCTTAGATGATCATGACAACCACATTTGTTCTTCCTCTAGTATCTCTCCTAGTTGTGAAGTAGATACTTTGATGTTAGACAATACAATCAATGAAGGTCATGAATATCTTAGTTGTCCCACTTCACCTAGGGAAATCCCTCTTGACAAACAATCTTCAACCATTGATCATTCACCTACTTGCAATGAAGTCCTTTTAGAAGAACCAACCTATGAATGTCAAAAAATTTTGGCTAGTTGTTCTCCTAAAAACTCTCCTCCTAGGGAGAATATCATGGTGCAAACATATATGAACATTGACACATCGCCTTCAACAACTAAATCTTCCCTAGGTAAGGATACCCTAGTGGAATTAGAATCCCCTTTCACCAACATATCATGCCAATCAAGAAATTTTTTTTGAAGTTATGATGACACAAGTGGGATCTCCTTTAATTCGTGAGATTCCCAAGTCACCTTCCATTAGTGCGAAACACAAAAAATTCAGATATTTCTTGAAATCCATGATGCAATATACTCATAACAATTTTTTGCAGCCACTAAGTTGTAACTTAGGGACTCAACACCTAGGGGGATAGAAACACTTCTACATGATTACCTTTTCCTCAAAAAGTACCTAGTGTTGAAGATCTTAAAAAGACTCCTGCTAATGTATCTATATGGGAGCTCATTCAACTTTAACCAACAATCAAACTTCTCTTCCATGAAATGTTGGAAATACAAAAGGAAGAGATACAATTTTACCTAAAATCGAATCATGTCACATCATCCTCTCATCCCATGCAAGCCACCCAGTCAGACATCACATTCCCTAAACATAAATTACCCCCAATTGAGATTCAACACAAAAATGACCCCTTGATGATAAATGTGATCATTAATGAAAATCTAGTTAGGCACACTCTCATCAACAATGGATCAAAAATTAATTTTTGTAGCATGGACCTCCTACACAAACTTGGCATGGACAAAAAGATCATTTAACTTAATTGTATTCATATTCACGGGTTTGACAATGTTCATAGGAAACCACTTGGGATGATCACATTACCTATTGAGGTCAGACCTCTAGTGTTTCCTACCTCTATTCACATCATGCAAGAACCCCTTCCATAGAATATTATCCTAGGGAGACCATAGATTCATGCTATGAAAGGAGTCCCATCTACCTTTCACCATGTCATGAAGTTTGAATACAACAACAAGATATACATGATTAATGCCGATGAGAGAATTTATGTGTCAATTGATCACAACACTTCCAACTCCCCTAATCCTTTCATTCCTAGCTCAAAAATAGAACCTATACACATTGATGTTAACTCTTCACCCACAACAAAACTCTTTTGTGATAATTTGGGGTCGTTAGATTCCACACCTTCTTTCCATAACATTTCCACAATCTCACCCTCATGCTCCAAAGAGTCATATACAAATAATTCATTTTCTGACACAAGTTCTAGTAGTGATTGGAGTTTCACACCTCCATTTAAGGGAGGGTGTGCAATATCCCAATTTCAACCCAAACAACCTTGTGTTCCATTCACTCAACTTAGTTCTACCAAATCACCTCATGGTGGTGATGGGGGAAACATAACTCCCATCCCTCGTGCAACAATGACACATAATGATAAAAAGGATTTGTGTTCTTGTAAAGAAACCAATCCTTCTCACAAACACACACCCCTTCATCTCACTTGGAACATTGTTATAATATTCCTCCTACACATGGATGCAATCCACACATGATCAAATATGACATATCATACTTCTCTCCACTTTCATCAAAGACTTTGCACAATAATAACATTCAACCTCTCAAGGAGTGTGGCACTTATTATTATGTAGGAGCACCTAATTCCTTCCCTTGATCCTCATTTTCATCCATTCTAGGCTCACCTTTGTCCTGCACTAAGTAGGGGCAAGGACTTCAATAGCCTTGTCCTTGTATGTCACTTGTGGTTTCCTCCTTTGGCTAGTCGTTAACCTTTCATGAATACATAAGAGCAAGCTTGGGATGTGCATGACATGCCTTAAGTTGGCTCGCATATGACATACTACCCTTTTCATGATACAGCTTATTGGAAACATATGACTTGGCATAGGGCTTTCTGAGTAAGCTCTCATGTCCTCTTCTTCTACTTTAAAGAAATTTCTCATATTACGGGTGCTCGCAACAACTTTAAAGTGGGGGGGATACATTGCCATAATTCATTTGCATTCTTGGTTCCTATTGTAGCCTTGTCGTTTATATCATGCATTTTTCACTTTGTGGATGACATTGGGTATGATTTCCTTCATAAGTGTGATCTATCTTAGCATATTACATTCCTCTTGGTGGCCTAATGCGACCCACTGCATCCCCTAAGTTGTGAATATACTATTATTTTATTGGTCCTCTCTTGTAGACATTAGACACAATGTTCCCTAAGTGATTGACCTTGCATGAACTTAACAAGACTCGTTTGAACATCTTTCACATTTTACACTTAATATTTTTACATTTTTACATTTTGCATTTTTTCCACCTTGCATAATGCAACTTGCATGACTGTGGTACCTTTCTTTTTGTTCATTTAATTTTTCTTTGTGGGGCCTTGTTAAGTTTATCAGGAGGTATAAATTTAATATGGTTGAGTGGGAAGACCACCTAGTGGCATGAATTTTCCCCATAGCCACATTTGTGTTTGTGAGTGCATACCAACTAGCGTATGTATCTTACCTTTTTGGGATTTCTCACCCCACGGATAATCAGGAGTTCCATGCCCACAGAGTGAGTATATTTGGGCCTTTTCGCCCAATAGATAGCCAAGTGTTCCATCACCCCAGAGTGAGTACACATGTTATTTCTAAACAAACAAGCCTAGATTTTATTCACAACTAGTCGGACAAATGATCGAAGCTTGATCCACGTCACTTTCATTCCTCTTAGTTCTTTCCATTACATGATTTTATATCTTGATGATTTGACTTAGGATCTTCGATATTGGGGGCTTGCACAACCTTCTTGATCTTTTTCATTCTTTTTCATTTGCATCTGTACATGAGGATCTCTCTTGAATGGCTACTTTAGTGTGATTTTGAAATAGGTTCATCCTCTCACAAAATTGGGGGCTAAATGTGCCAAAGAAAAAAGGACCCTTTTCCTGACATGGGATTAATTCATGATAAAATGGATTTAATGAGGTCTTAATCTAGTGTTTTGATGCATTTTATGAATACAAACTAGGTCTTGGACCCTTGCAAATTGAATAGCATGATCTTAACGATGTCTTGTAAAGGTGTTGTAAAGTCTTGTAAAGGACTTTCATGCTTTTCTATACTTAATGAACCCATTTCTTCCTAATTCAACATTATAAAATGTGTTTGATAACATTATTACATCAATTTAGAAGGCTTGTATGATAAACTAGTGTTATAATGTGTAATTCACATTCACATTGGTTCTTGTGCCTTCCTAGGCTATGTGGACCTCATTTTAGTGTTGTAAATTGTATTTAATCACACTTTCACATTGATTTATGTGTCCCAATCCCTAATCACTCTTTACATCATCAATAATAGGGCCCTATTAACCCATATTGTACATCCTGAGGCATAATTTGATCAAATAATTGACATAGTCATCATATAAGCTTAATTTTCTTACTTCTCAACATTCTAGCTAGCAAAAATGGCCCATGTGGGACCCATTCACCATTAGTGACGAATTAGTCCCATCTAGGTGGGACCCATTCACCATTAGTGGCGAATGAGTCCCATCTGAGCCATCTTTGGGGTTTTGAGTGGGAAAAATTAGGTTTTAAGTTATTTTTTCTCCATGTCACCCTTAGGGATCCAATTTAAGGGAAAATAAGGTGAATTTACTATAAAATAACCTCTATAAACTCATTTTTACATCTATTCATCCATTAACTTAATTCACATGTTCATCCACCAATCTTCCATCTCAAGTCAAGCGACTTAGGGTTTTGTCATTGCAAGTCATTAAGAAAGCTTCACAAGTAGATTTTGCATGTTATGATAAAAAATTTCAAGATAAGAATAATGGAAAGGTAATCCATTCCATTATTTCATGTTTCATTACTTTATTTCATCAGTTTGGTTTAATTACCTAAACAGGGTTTGACCAAGGCAAACCCCCATGCCCTAACATTCAACATCTCTCTCTTGTCTTGTATGTTTGCAGATTTAGGTCTCTTGGAAGCTTGGAAATCATTGAAGATCAAATTGAAAGGTTTCTAAATTCTATTCCTCATTCATCAAGTCAAAATATCAATAAAAACCCATTTTCAGACCCGTAAATCAGAGTTTCAGAAGCAGACACCTGTAGGGCATCAAAGTGTAGATCGAAAGCTTCAGAATCCACCTTTGAAAATCCAAAAATTCAAAAGTGGATTAATTCAAAATGGGTGGTGAATGAGTCCCATCCCAATGCCAATTTTTATTTTTTTACATTTTTAGATATCCTTTTGTCAGAAATAGGTTTTGGTACAATTTGACAAAACTGGGACTGATTCACCTAGAATGGTGAATAAGCCTCTCCAGGGCTGAAAATAAGCATCAATAGTACTTAGAAATCAATTTTCAATCTCCTTCAGGGTTCCAGGTGCACACTTTTAGTTTGGTTCATTTCTGTTAAGTTTTGCATTCATTCCTAGTTCATTGTTGCAATACATAATGTGTTTTCCAACATAGTATAGTTCTTAGATTTTGTATTCATAATCAGTCTTTTAGATAACTTAATATCATTTCTTTCACTTTATCTAACTCAAATAGCATCACACATAACATAATTTGAATGAACCCTTTAATATTTTTGTCCCTATAGGTGAAAAACCCTAAAAGAGCTAGAGAAGTGCATTGGAGCGAAAAATCTACAGTTCAAAAAATCAATCAGCATGCTCTATTATTTTGGATCACTTGAAAAAACTATAATTTATTTATTATAAATTGAATTGTAACAATTATTTTTATTTTATTGCAAGTTATTCTTATTTACAACTTTTTATATTTTTCTCCCTTTTTAGAATTTATGCTAGTTATGTTGTCTAAAGATTAGTGTAAACTTGGGTTTGTATATCAACTATAGTTAGGTGAGGCCATAAATTCTAATAATGTTAGTAAAATATTTGAGTCCACCATGTCTTGCAAGTTTAATTACTTATGTAGACCTTAAGGGTGTTGTGTTATTTTCATATGATATTCCAATCTAACATATATGTTAATAGTTCTAATAACATTGCACTTCAATTTGATGGGCCCACCTCTAGAATAAAGTTGAGGTATGTAGTGAAAAAGGAAATATGGGAGCACTTCCCAAAAATTGATGAAAGTTGATTTTAGCAAGTGGTGATGTCACTAAAATTAGGAACCATAATAGAAAGGGATTTATTGACACATTATTTGGATGTCATGTAAATTTTATATAAGGATAGAGAATGCACTATATAATATTTTATATTATTGCCACATAATGAGGGCGCCATGTGTGAGGGCCCCTCCAATTCATGTTATAGGTGTATTAAAAATTTCTATGAAGGGGGACTTTAATTTCGCATATGAAAACTAAGCAATTGTGGGGCACCTCATATATATAAATATTTTAATGTGTTGAAACCCTATCCTAGGCACTATTAAGGTGATTTATTAGTATTGGGTAATGGTTGATCTCCTAAAATTCCTATGGTTTTGAAACATTATAAATAAAGATTGTTTGTTATATGGGAATTTTTTTTATATATTTTATTATTATGTATTTAAGCTAAGATTTCAACTCTAGCATCTAGCACTATTTAAATTCTTTGTCCAACAATGTTGTATCATGTTAGATTTTGTATTTTATTTAATCACTATATACATTATCTTCTTGTTAAATTCCTTTTAGAGTTAGGAAGAGCCTTAGAAGCGTAAGATTTGAACCATTGACATCTAGATAACAAGTAGTAATTGGTTGCTAATCAATCTTTTACTCATGCCCCATTCTCTAAGTTTTATATTCATTATTTGAACTTTGTAAATATTTTCTATAAATTCATCATGTCTTTTCTTTATTTCTATTTTATGAATGAACGAAAACATTAGCTAGGGGTATATATTTCACCTTAATTTACATTTTAATATGTAACAAAGGTAATTTATTAGCAACTTATTAGTAGCCATGCAAATTTACTTTTCATTAGTTTCATAAGCACTTATCTTTATTGATGGGTTTCTTGGCTATAGGGGTTTCTACAAAGCTAAGTATTAAAATAAATTTGATTTGATTATGTTTCTTTGTCTTGTTGAAGCCCACTATGGTCTATTTTTTATCCAATCAGATTTCATTTCATGAAAAATATGAATTGTGATTAGATTTGTCTGATTGTTTTATATTCATGTGTCTTTAAATTTTATAGATAATATTTGTTTTGCAATTTTATAAATATATTTAATTATTTTTTGTGGATTGTACTTCTCAATAAAAATTTAATTTCTTCAACTCAATATTTCAAGGTTCAAGTGAAAGATTAGATTGTAAGTACTATTTAAAAAATCATTAATTGTTTTGGGTTCATCATCCTACTTAGATGTCTTGCCTTGCTTTAAAAAATATGTAATCTTGTTAAATTGTAAGTGGTTACTAATTTCTCCATGGCTAGTAAGAGTACACCCTGAATATTCTTCATTTCCTAATGTTATTTAGTAAGAGTACACCCTGAATATTCTTCATTTCCTGATGTTATTGAGGTGCCAATCACCATATCAATTTATTTGTTTCTATGTGTTTTATCATGATTTGAATCCATGTTTCCAATTCTATGGTTGTACATTATTTTTCAATAAATAACTATTTAAATATTGTAATGCAATGAATGGCGCTACATTAACTTCATTCACATCAATTTGATACATTGATGTGTTGTATGTGTTGTTCGAAAAATGATTCTTGTGTGTAATGGGTAAATGGCAGGAGAGATCCCAATCACAGGAGATGCATTGCCGCTTTGCTAGTGGAATTTGTATACCAACTCCGAAAGAGCAAGGAAAATGAAGCAATGGTCAAGGAATGGTGCAAATCACTTAAGTTCAAGGTATCTGAGAAAATAACAGAAGAAGTAGAAGGTAAAAAGGTAATATTTGGGGCCGTTTTCAAATGGATAGGTGAAAGCAAAAAAGGTGGAGATGCAGACGAGCTTCAGTTCCCTTTAGAAGTAGTAGCGTTCAGGGGTATAATTCCTGAAGGAGGATATATTGAGAAAAAGGATATTGAACACGGTTGGAAAGCAATCAATGCACGCCTTGGTTCCATTAGTAGAGTGGACATCGGCTTACAACACTTACAGAGCAGTATTAAGAGGCAAGGACCTCACAATATCTGGATTGCAGGTCATTCGTTGGGAGCTGCCATTGCAATGATCGTTGCAAGAAAAATTGATGAAGGAGACAGAGCTAAAATTGAAGCACATCTCTTCAATCCTCCCTTTATTTCGCCAAGACTTTTCGAGGTGAAATTCTATGAGATGGTCGGAAGAAATTTAGCCGCTGTGCGTGATATTTGGCGTTCCCTTGTTCCAGTTGCGCCCAATGCGCTGGATTTTAAGATGATAGATGATAAGATATTGTGTGGCTTGTATAATGATTTCATCGGTGTTAGCGGTTGGATCCCCAACATATATGTCAATGATAATGACCCCATTTGCTGCGCTTACATCCGCTATTTCGAGGTGATGGGGGTTATATACAAGCAGAGAAGCCAGCCCCTCCATGAGCGCATGAAGTGCCTCTTCTGTTTTGAAGTAGCCGGAGAGAGAGCACCCTGGCATTTGCTTCCTTCTGCTAAGCTGTTTGTCAGCAACACTAACAATCATGATATTAGTCAGTGGTTCTCAAGGAGCCTCAAACCTGAAGGAAAAGAAATATGTCCCAAGACTGGAAATTAATGTGTTGCATTTGTCGTATCCCCTAAGAACTTTCATAAATCTTTTGTATGATCCCTAGTCCCAATGTAATTTGGACTAGGGGTGGATTTTCAGACTTTATTATGTGGACTTATATATGTGTGTGTTTTCTAATCGTGAATCATGGATGTTAACATTATTGAATATGATTATTAATCTTATTTGTTATTCTAAATTTTATGCATTGAGTTGTTTAGGCTAACACTGGCTAATGACTTGATTGTTGGATTTGTTTGAAGCTCGTCGTTGGTGGTTACAGGTACCATGGGTGCAAGATGAGGTGAATTTTATGGTTCTATCGGATGAGAGACAAACAACCAGTAATGCCATTTTAATGTCAAGATCCTTGCCTGTAAATTACATTAATCTAACATTTATTTTGTGTACACCTAAAATTATCCATGCATTTTTATATAAATCCACACTTGCATATTTCTTCTATTCCCTATTAATTAAATAATATTATATAGTTAAGCTAATTTTCCTCTAAATAATTAAATCATTTTTATTTAATTATTTTTCCTTTCAATATCCATTTTCTTCTCATAATTTAGTTTTTTATATTTTTCAAGTATTCCTCTTTCATAGGTCCTATTTTCTTTTAATAATTAAATAATATTATTTTTTAATTATTTCCATCTTTATCTCCCATAATTAAATAATTTTCACAATTATTTAATTACCCAACGCTCCTCTTTGATAGATTAAATAAATATTTAATTTATTTGAATTTTTGAGCTTTCTTCATAAATAAATAAAATAAAATATTTATTTATTTCCTCAATGTTGACTACTAAAACTAAATGCCTTTATTTAATTTTATCTCCTTGATCTATATCTTTCTCTCTCATTAATCCTCCGCCTTTGATTAAATTAAATTCTAATTTAATCACCACTCTTAATTTATTTCAAGCAAAGCATATAACTAAATCACTAATCTAAACCATTTAGAGAACACATCTCATTATCTTACCTACATGCTGCCATTTTCATTATATCACTCTTATCTATCACATCTCTTCCATTTTCTATCTAGACCTCAAGCATACATTCATATATCATATCAATATTCACATCATATTATATCAAGATCAAGATCAAGGCCATGCCAATATAAAGGTTATGCAATCAAAGTCTGAGGGCAATAAGCATATCAAGATTACATGTTCAAAGTGACTTTGCTTCATTTCATGTATGCAATATTTTCTAGCTCTTAGACACAATTGAGGTTTGATGTTGAATGTGGATTGGATCTAGTGCTTCCTTTGTTATCTATTATTTACATCATACATTTTAGTTAACTTGGTGTGAACCTCCTATTAGAAATTTTGAGGAATTTTAGAGTTGGAATTACTTCACTTAATCTAGCTTGCTTTTTGCAATTTTCGTTAGCTTTTTGTTGTAGGTTTCCATCATTTTTTGATAAAATCCTAGTTTCCAAAGATTTCACCATATCTTTCAAATGACCATGAATATTTTTATGCATTTTTAGCTAACGTTTAATAACCATCTAAGGAAGTTATAGAAGAAAAAAAAAAAATCTTATCATTATTTTTGGGTGATTTATGATGATTTTATGATTTTTATAGATTTATTTTTGAGCTGATAATAATGAGAAAAATTCAAATCTTTGTTAATTAGGGGTTTTCCATGATTCCACAGTGCAAATAAACAAAGTTTTCAAAATATTTTGTGTTTTTGGAAAGCTATTGAAATTTCAAGAGGGCTCTATTCTTTGAATATGGGCTTAAAAAGAAAAACTATTTTCATTACTTGGTGATCTTGTTTATGCTTAGAGGTGTGTATTATCTTCATTTGCATTGATCTTAGGAATCAAAAGTGCTCTTCAACACTCTCATTTTCATAGTGCATTTTAATTTTTAAGGTTAATGAACATTTCTTGTGTGATCAAATACATGTGTATGCTCTCTCCTTTCATGATTATATGATCTTTGAGATAAAAATAATTATTTGCATCACTTTTGTGTAACATTTTTAGGGGGGCTACCTAGAGAAGTGATCACTCTAGGGTTGATATCAACTCGAGTATTTTGATGGAGTAGAAATAGTGGGGGATGAATCAAAAGACACTCCTCTTGGAAGTGAATCTTGCCAATCATGGCTAAGCGTCAAAGAACATTATATAAAGGAAATCCCTAGATCCTTGTGCATCCTAGTTTAAGACCATTGGCTGAGATCTACCCGCTTGAATAATTTCTAGGTTATTTTTGTGCTTGGAAGTGTCTTCTTATCATAATCATTTGCACTATTTCTTGCATCAAATCTTGTATTGCATGTGTAAATGTGTATTCAAGATCTAAATATTATTCAAGCAAGAAAAACTAGAAACCTACCTAAAATCATGGATCAAGACGAGCCTAACATATCTTCCATCTCCCATCTCACACCTCAAGATCTTGTTGAATTTCTCCTCGTCAACTACTTTAACAATCACATTAAATTCATCATTGAATGTTTCCCGTAAGTAGATTCCAAGAGATCCTAAACACCATCAAAGCCACCATTGAAACTTATACCCAAGTCATGTCACCATCCATGTCATATTTTCCCTCAATTGACAAGGGAAACGAAAATGTCTTCCTTGTTCAACCAACACCCATCCATAACCATATCTCATGTACTTCACATCCTAGTCAACCCATCATCAATTCAAAGAGGTTCATCAAAATATTACCAAAGAACACCACCAAAATACAACAAAAATCCAACCTCCAAGGAGCACAAAAAGTCACCCTCAAAGAAGTACAAAAACCCATTCAAAATCCTATTTCAAAAAACTATAGTCCTAGTATTCTATTTGCACCCACTTTAACCTCATCCATCCCATGTATATCCACCTCATCCACCTCATCTATTTCATTTTTTTCCACCTTCATAGCACCTATACAAATTCAGCCATGTCACTCACTTGAACTCGTTGACCCAAAGCATGCCATCATAGATCCCCCTTTATGTCAAGATCAAAGTACTCCCTCTGATGACCCTATTCCATCTCAATACCCCATACCATCACATGATATATGTCTCTCGACTTAATTCCATAATCCTAGTCCATTAACTCCAATGTGCATTATCCTATACCAACTCATAATCCTACAATATCTAACCAATTTTATGATCCTAGCATATCGACCTCATATCATAATCCTATCATACCACCTCCATGAAATGATCCTATTCCATCACAAAAACAATTTTTTTAATCTAATACCTCTCAAGATCCCCAAGGTATAATAATTTCCCCTACATCACATGATAATCCTAATCCTTCACAAGATCCCATTCATGAACCACAAACATATAAGCTTGGTTCATCCACCTTTATAAAAGTTTCCTTTCTCCTATAATACCATATGTCTTCCACATCTAACACCCCACAAGATGGTCTTTTTTCTTGCTCCACAAGTGACAAGTATCCCATCGGTAACAAGATTCTTCAAAAGATGAATTATAAAGGCAAAGGTTTGGCTTTCATGAGCATGGTTTACTTGAAAACCTTAATATTAAAACACATCTAAATTATTATGGCCTTGGCTACATACATCCTTCTCTAGATGTTGGTAGCTCTTTCAAACCCAAAAGTCCTCCCTTTAGATCAAGATGTCCACCTCCTCCATAATCTTTACCATTTATTCTAGGACCTCATCCATCAACCCTTTCATCCATCTTGGGCCATATGTTCCTAATACATATCCTTACATGCCCTTTCAAGAACAAAAAAGACACATAACCTTGAATTCCATCAAACACCTTCCACTTCAAAATCCTCTATTTTCATAGAAACTACATTCAATTTGCTACAGATTCTATTATTACATATTTTTGAAATAATATAAACAATGTATTCAAATTTTTACGTCAAGTTGCCTAACTCTGATTTTTCTAAATTTTCATTGCCACTTAAGGGCTTGTTTTTTCCATGATGATCCTGCACATACCCCCTTGTTGAGGGTTACAATAGTTATAAGCAAGAAGTCTATAATGATCCTTAATATTCAAATTATCCTTCTCAAATCAACTTATTTTGAAGAACCTACACTTTAAACAATTCAAACAATAGATGCCAAAATCTAGAAGTGTTGTACAGACCCAAAAGGATTGAAAAATCATAGAGGAAATGCTATTTTTAGAGAAGCAAGGCATTCTTTATTTCAAAATTGGTTACAAAATCTCAAGACTTCCTTTGGCTCACCTTTTTTAAGCTTTATAAAGTTTTTTTTACATCAGTTATGCAACTTAATTTTCATTTCCAACTAACTAAAGACCTTCTAAATCAAGGTGACTCTTCATCTTCTAATTTTTTGCAACTTTGCACTTTTTACATCCTTTATGTAACAAATAGACAACTTTTGTATTTTTCTTGACATTTTTTTAAATCTACATTCTTAACCTCCTAGACACCTATTTAATACTTTAAATGCATTAAATATGACTCCATCATGACCGTTTTACATTGATTTACATTTAAAAACTCATTTTTTGCAATTTTTCCTTTTGAAGGTATATAATGACCAAGGTGCACTTGCACCATACAACCAGCCTTCAAAAAAATTCCAAGTCCCTTTGGAAACATATTGTATCAACCTTGAGTCTTCATACTTTCTTCAATATTTGTCTTGGATTTCTTCTTCCTTCTTCACTCTTTGAATTCTTTTCTTTTCTTTGTCTTTGTTCCATCCTTTGTCTTTAGCTTTGTCTTCATCTATCTTCACTTGTCTTTTCTTTTCCTTTTTCCAAGCAATCTTTCCTCTTTTTCCACAATTCATCTTTGACCTTCTTTGACCAATCATCTTTTCACCTACTACCATTAGTGGAGTACTATCAAACTAACTTTGAACTCTTCAAATGGCTGCAAACTCAAGTGATTCTTCATTCAAGTATCCATCTCCCTCACTACTTTATGACACAACTTAGCAAACCATCCATCGTACCCAACAACAAATCCTAGAAGATGCCTCACTCTCTCTCTATGAACTTTCTACTTAGATTAATCTCCATTGGAGGATGATGACCATAGAACTCAGCTTGTCTTCCAACACACAACTTCTTAGAACTCTTCCTCTTTGCAACTTAGATGGATCAAGCACCTGCAACCAACCAACAACTCAAAAATAACTTAACCAACTATCAGAATCAGCTATCTCTAATACCAATTGATGTAGAGCATCTACCAAAACCACAAACCATGAAGGGTACTTCAGACCCAAACACAAACTGAGAAGATCAATTTCACAATCACCACTGATTCACTTAAACATCCATCAAAAATATCTTCAATTTCACTTCAGGCTACAAAGTATCAAATCATCAAACTTGTCTCTTAACCTTTAACAGACTCAATAACATCTCAACCTTCATCACTTGAATAGGAATAATGAAAAAATATGATTAGAAGACTTTGGAACCATCCACAACATCCATGCAGACCACTCCTCAATGCAAATTGACAACAAACCATGCACTCTTGCTACAAAACCATTCTCAAACTTCCAAGACACATTAATCAACATGCTTTATACTGAAATAAACCAATAACTCACCTTCTTAACTCAGGTCTATCGGATTCCTTAAGTCTTGCAGTCAAAACACCATATTGCATATAATGTTCACATTTCTCAAAACATAAAATTCGAAAGTTTGTTTTCTAAACCTTTCCCCAAACATTGAGACATCTATAACAACATCATTAAGATAGTTTCCAATCATGAACATCCATTCTTTTCACTATTTTATCAGATTCACTATTTTTAGAAAACAAACCACCATTAAAAAACCTTGAAACTATCAAATAACCATGGGAAGCATTGAGTTAGGTCACAAAAACCTCAGATTCAATCACTTTTACATATTAAAAGTCCCAATATAGCATTAGATATCAAAACCCTCATTCAAGCATAAATTTGCATCAAGCAAACAAGGGTTTATTGAAACCAGTCCTTCCAAACCTCAAGCCACCTTGAAAGTGCTTCACATACCTTGGGATATGCCTACAAATGATAGCCAAACTATTTTCCAACCACAAATACTTAGCTTTATCAAAACCTAACTTGTAACCACCAACTTTCGAAAGGAAAACTCAGAATTTCTATTAAAGGAAACATCAAAACTTTGCACCATTGCTTCCCCTTCACCTACACACATTCATAAAATAAAAAGAAACATAACACAATCCCATTCCTCTAATCTAACTAACCTGCATTAGTGGAATGGTGGTACAAAGATTGAAAGACTCCCAAAACCCCTTGTTGAGGGTTACAATAGTTATAAGCAAGAAGTCTATAACCAACCTTAGATTCAAATTATCCTTCTCAAATGAACTTATTTTGAATAACCTACACTTTAAACAATTCAAACAATAGATATAAAAATCTAGAAGTGTTTTACAGACCCAAAAGGATTGAAAAATTAGAGAGGAAATGCTATTTTCAGAGAAGTGAGACTTCAAAATTGGTTACCAAATCTCAAGACTTCCTTTGGCTCAAATTTTCCAAGCTTTATAAATTTTTTTTTACATCAGTTACACAACTTCCTTTTCATTTCCAACCAACTAACAACCTTCTAAATCAAGGTGACTCTTCATCTTCTGATTTTTTTGCAACTTTGCATTTTTTACATCCTTTACAAAAAATAGACAACTTTGGCATTTTTCTTGACATTTTTGAAAATCTACATTCTTGATCTCCTAGAAAGTTATTTACGACTTTAAATGCATTAAATATGACCCCATCATGACCTTTTTACATTGTTTTATATTTAAAAACTCAAATTTTGCAATTTTTCCTTTTGAAGGTATTCAATGACCAAGGTGCACTTGCACCACAAGTGGATATCCTAATCTATAAAAATCTGAATTTTGACCTAAACTGGGACTCATACACCAGGACTAGCATATGAGTCCAATTAGGGTTTTTTGGAACTTCAAATTTTGAATCTCGTCTTCAATTTATGCTCTTTCTGTTCCACTTTATTTCCAGATTTGAAACTACCGATTCTGGACATGTAGGTGACTTTTTGTGAAGATGACAACCTTTTGAAGGATTGACAACTTCTTTCAATCTTGCAATCTAATCTTCAAAGTATCTTCAATTCTTCAAAGCACATAGATCTATAATCACACAAAGAGAGAGAGAGAGAGTTGATTATTAGGGAATGGGGGTTTGCCTTGGTCAAACCCCTTATAGGTAATTAAACCAAATGATGAGATAATGAAATGAAGGCATGAAAAATGAAAGAAAGAGCATGAATCATGGACAATAATTACTTGAATGATTTCGTATAAAGGATGTCTTGTAAATCTGTAATCTAACATGAAATAGCCATGGAGGATGTAGATCTAGATATTGAGATAAGTGTAGTGTTGATGGTGTTTTCTGCACAGCAACAACTCAGATAGAATACAATATCCTATCTCTCTTGAAAGGTAATTTTCAACAATGGGTTATTAAAAATTACCCCAAGGTCTCTCGGGTGTCAGGTCATGACAATGCATAAACAACTTAGATAATATGTGAAAATGCTGGTAATCACAATCAGACCTTACTACAAGCAAACTGTATTTTCCCACTTATTAGATTTTGCAATATGATGATCTCAAATCCTAAATCTAACCGGATAATAAGGAAATAGCAAAAGATAAGGGTGCAAGGATATGAAAGGATCTAAACTATTCCTAGAATGAACAATGCAAATAATAGATATCTGGAATGGATCAACCTCAAGTAACCAATTCTTGATCAACCCTCAATGCAATATCACAAGAACGGTGCAATCTTCTAAGGTATATAGATTTTCAAATCATAGATATTCATCCACTTCAAGTACACAGAAATATATGGTCCAGGTTGACTTCACCAGTCTACTACAATCAGATAGTTACTGAGAGTATAGACCATAGATTGCTACAAACATTCCAAATATGAAATCATGAACATCATTCACCACACTAATATAATTCTCAACACTAAACCCTAAATCTTTAAGCAATTTGGAAGATGAAACAACAAGAACCATGCAAAATAAAATAACACAAAAGATTTCACTAGTATAACCACAATGTCTTCAATTGTATTAGATCATCAAAATGCTGCAACAATTCCACTATTCTGTTACAATATTTGCTTCAAGAAACTGACTACTACTTCTACTACAAAATTCTCTAGCTCTTTTCTGCTCTTACTTGTCTCTATTACTTTCTAGATAACCCCATACAATGAGGCAAGAATGCCCTTTATAGCAAATTCTCAAGACATGTCGGCCCAGCCAAAAATTTACAAAATAAAACATCATGAAACAAGTCGGCCTTAGGAATTTCAAAAATAAGGCACACATTAAATGTCGATACATCATCAAGGTTGGCCTAGACACACTCCCCAATGTAGCCCAGATCAACACATGCCCCATAATAATAGGGAAGCACAAATTTAAAAATTGGCATTAATCACCACCTCCCTTATCCTTGCTCTGATCCTGAACTTTCAAAAATAATTTCTCCAACTCGGCAATAGGTGGCAAAGGCAAAACCCTAAGCTGGAATTCAATGGCACCAACCTCCTCATTTGATTGTTTAACAATTTTATTCCAATCGTCCTTGTGGGCTTGATATCTATCCATCACCGCTAGGTAGGTTGCTGCATCATCTAACTGATGTCCTGTTATGACATTCTCAAAATATGGGGCATAAACATCATGCCACCATTCCCTTAGCTGTTCTAGGCTCAGATACTTAGGAGCAATTTTCCTCCTACCGGTCATAATCTCAAAAAATGCAATGCATCCCTCATAGACTCCAGTTAAGTCACCATCAATTAACTTCTTTCGTTTCTGAATCTTCCTCATGGCCTTTTGCCCAATCTGCAAAGCCTCAAACCATTCCCAAGGTTCACTTAGTCTGGAGGAAGGAAGAATCCCATCCGCAACCAACTGATCTTTACCATATTCCATAATGACTTTGGATTTCTGCAGCAGGCGATCAATATCCTCCTTATCCTGGGATAGCACATGCTCCAATAAGTCCTTAGCTCTGAATGCATCTTTCCCAACTAAAAGGATATCCTTGATTGCATTATCTCCTTTTATTTTCACATCCTTTAACCAATCCATTGTAGTTTGAGCAGAGGCTTTCATCTTCTCAATCTTGGAAATGGTTTCCTTGGGCAACAAACTAGGAGTGGCAGAAGAAGATGGGTTAAGATATTGCAGAGGTTTCATCACCTCTTCCAAGCATTTCTTAAGTCTCTCATTTTCCTTTCTTAGCTCATGCTTGGTCTGAGTCTCTTTCCTTAATCTGCCAACTATCACAGAACTGGACCCTTCATACTCCTCAATATCTTGCTCCATGGATGTTGGTCCAAGGTTAAAAGTTTGCACATTATAATCCTCACGAGTGACATCTTCTCTAGTCTTGTCTGTAGCAGGGGTAGCAATGTGGATAACTCTATTGTTTACCTTATCCCTTTCTATCCTTGAAACTACCTTAGTTGCCTTCTTCTTCTTGCCTTTACCGATCTTAGACAACATCTCATCCCAATCCAAAGGAGTGTCTTCAACAACTTGTTTCTTCCTTGTGATCTCCTTTTCCACCCAATCCGGGACAACAAGTTCTACCCAGATTTCCTTTGTGTTTTCCTCTTCATGTTGTTCTGTTGTTTTATCCTCTTCCTTTTCAGGGAACTGCTTAGCTTGATCTCCTACTTCAATCTCCACCTCTTGCACCGGCGATGGGGTTCTAACAGGACTGCTTCCCTTTTCAGGTGAATCATTACCTTTGTTACTTGCCGGAGAATCTTCATATTGGACTAGTGGAGAAGGGTGCTTTTCTACCTCTTCTACTTCAAGTTCAGTTGCTGCACCAAAGAGCTCTCCTTCCTTGAAAGGTTCTACCTCTCTGCTAGTCTCTTGTTCTTGATGGGTTGTTTCTTGCTCAGGTGCACTTGGCAAAGGGGAAGTAGCCCCAGGTTGCTCCACAATGGGTGTCCTTGGAGGAGGATCCATATTTTGCACAGTTTCCTTAGGGGATGGAGTCCTTGATCTCCTTGAATAAACCTTTTTCCTTTCCCCGAAACTCTCCACATCAACAATCAGAGTCCCATCCTTAGAAGTATCCTAACACTTCTTCTTTGAAACCCTAGTTGTTCTTGTCTTCTTTGGTGGTGGAGGAGCATCCTCTTCTTCTAGCTTTTCAACTCCTTCCGCATCAGAGGACCTACCTATTTTCAATGCTCTACTGCTTTCCTTTCCTTTTGGCTTTCTTTTGGGTTTTGGCTCACCTTCTTTAGGGCCTCTGATTTTTATTTTGAAGGGTGAGGTCTTTTTAGTTTTCCCTTTGGGGTCATCTTCCCCAGATTCTTCTGAAGTAGACATTGGATTAAGTTTTCCCATCAAATTGAAGGTACATGGTACCTTCTCACTCTCCAACTCCCAAACCTTATGTTTTAGCCATGAAGTAGTAAATTTCATGATAGGGGCCATTAGGTCTTCCAACTCTGTGACCTCATCATCATTCCAGCTTATCTCCCCAATTGATCTGTCCTTAATAGATTCATAGGCATGATCTTGCACATGGTTTCCATCATCTTCTAGCTGGTCGGGGATCAACTTAACATTATATTGTCTGATCGCATCAACAGGGAGCCTAGAGTACCTTTTCTTCCTTGCCTCAAAATCATTTTTGATATTGGCCCAATAGTCTTCTAGGTTATCCTTATGATGGTACTCTTTGGTAGCCTTCTTCTATGCTTCCTCGGTGATATCAAAACTTGTCCTTTTAGAGTGGAAGGAGAAACCATGAGCCACCAATTCATCACCTGCTGCATGTGTTGATTGGATAGAAGGGCACACCTCTGCCACACCAATTCCAAGAGGGAAATCCCCACCAAAACCTATTTTATGCTTTTCCTTTTTGACAATTGCGTCAAATTCACATATCTATCTAACAATCTCCAATAACACAATATGATGAGTAGGATACCGAGCTAACCTATATGGAGCAGCCAGGCACCCGTAAATTCTGATGTAGGAGAAGGTAGGAAACTGAATGAAGCGGGCCCCGTATCTCTTTATCAACTCCTTTGCACCATCTGACAATCTCACATGCTCAACATTTTGAAGCATTCTAGTGATGTACATTGTGAATGCATCATTGGCCCTTCTATAATCCTGGTGTCCTAGGTGCAATTCTGGATATATCTCATAGACGATGTCCTGTCCAAATGTCCCTCATGGATTCAAACCCTTGTATAGGTAGAATCGAGCTAACACATACATCACATACGAAGACATGGTGAACTTCTTGGTTTCTAGGACGTCCCTCAGCTATTTATCAATTATAGTGCTAATAAGTCCTGCCCAATGATAGTTGGTTCCTTGTTCAATCTTGTTTATCACATGAACCATCCAACTCTCTAACACTCCAATGGTTTTCAAACCTGCCACTCTACTCAAGAATGTGATTGCATCATAAATATCTGATCTGAATCTAATCCTGTGCAATTGCTTGGGCAATTTGGAGTAGTGTGACTTTGGCCAACCAAGAATTAATCATCTGCTGAGCTTTGGTTGGCTCATTCTCATAATATGTTCGGGCCAAGTCCATGTTCAGAGCGCACACAAAAGGAAAATCTAGCATGTCAAAGGCCTGTGCAATAGAAACAGGACTAAAATTCGCCAAGACCCTTCCCTCTGTGCTGACCACCCTTTGTGTGTCAAAGTCATACTACCAGGAACACTCAAGTATTAACTCGTAGCATTGGATTGCAGGAGGAAACCCTGCCACATGCACTAATCTGGACTTCATCATTCCCTACCTCAGGACCGACAGATCCTTCTGAGCCGTTTTCTCTTTAAAGTCCTCATATCGCCATGCTCCAACGTTGGTGTCAGACACTTCAGACCACACAAAAGATATCTTGCTATCAGGGAGCTGGCTCTTGGTGTCTAATCTTAACCTCTCTGCATCTGAAATAGAGGACTCATCCGTGTCACCTTTAGATTTTCCTGCTGCAGCCTTGCTTGATTCAGCCTGCATTCACAAAAGAATGTCATGAGTATCTAATCATCATACGTATTCCAATCCAAAGGTTAGCATAAGATCATATAAAACAGTTAAGATCCATCATAAACCATCAATATTTGAAAATTTGGAAAAATCAAACAATCCGGGAAAATGAGGTAAACCGGGAAAATCCAGTCGGGGTGGAATTTCGAAGAAATCCGACCTAGACGGATTCCTACTACCAAGACACCATGCGCCAAATAAATCGTTAGTACAGAAAAAAGATTATAGGATTATCATAAAATTCATCCAAGAAATCAGCATTTAGCCTTTACTCCATTAATCCTATCCTCGAGAAATCGAAAGAAATAGAACTAGACAGGAAAACTAGAAAAAGTCTGGAAAGGAAGGATTTTCGCGGATAGTTCAAATATTCTAGAATTCGCTATACTCCGCGGAATTGGCCGAAACCGGGAAAATCCGGGTGCACAGAAATTTTGTGGACACCACGGGAACCCGACGAAGGACAACACGTGAGCCATCGACTAAATGAACATGTAAAACCCTGCTCACATGGATTCTAATGACTTCAAAATTGATGCCAACCATCAATATTCAGAATGTAAATGAATTTAAGTTTCCAAGGCTTTCAAATGACGAGTCCTCATGGAAAAATAATGATGCCCTAATTTCAATAAATAAACCTCCCACCATGAAAACTAGGGTTATTTCGGGGTTTGGAATACTACCCGTAAGGATGAATCTAAAGCATTTGAATCTTCACAAGGTAGGGGACTAGTTTAACCTTAGCGCAAGATTTTAACCATTCTTAACAGTTTCGAGCAAAACACCCAAAACCCTAATCTTGCCAAATATAATGAATTGCGCATCTAGAACAAAATCCTACCCCGAACTCCCATCAACACTAACCCATCCGACATTTATTGGGAAAACAAAGTAGTGCATAGTGCGAGTGATGAAAATTCACGAAAATGGGTCAAACCCTAATTCGATAAAAACAAAATCGTGACCAAGCATAGGCTGACCCAAAATGACCATCAATCAACTCAGAAAAAAAACTCAGTCATCGCACAAGCAAATGAAAGGGCCAATGACAACTTACCATGGAATGTCCTGAATGAAATTAAGACCCGAAGAGGTGACTGCAATGTGAATATGCCCCAGCAACAACTCTCTAACACCAGTGCCCAAACAATCCACACGCAAGTGGTTCAAGATCAATCCTCAAAGCTTGAATGAAGAATGCACTCAAACGCCAAAGCAGAAAACAAGTGAATAATGAAACTAAAATGATGCCTAAGAGACTTTAAATCTATCCCTATTCGCGTCTGAGTAAAGGTACTTGAGCATTAATGAGCGACAAGATGTGCCTGAAAAAATCTGAAAACTCGAGCCTAGGACGGAATTTTGGAAAAACCGAAGATACACGAAAAATCCGGACAAACACAACTTCCGCGGAAACGGCAGAAACCAGTATTTTAACAAATTTTGGGATTTTGGCACAGTTCAGGAAAATCCGCCGAACTGGAAAATCCCAGAGTCAAGCAGAATCCCGGATGCGGAGAATTCCGCAATGAACAGATAATGAACCAGAGCCCGGGAAAATCTGCCAAAACTGGAAAATCTTGGAGTCAGGTCAAAACCCGGATTTTCACTGAAAGCCAATTTTAACCAATTCAAGCCTTAAGGCAAGACCAGACCCAACAAGACCAACATTTCAAGACCTCAAAAGGATGAATCTCACAAAACCAAAGGTCCAAAACCTCATTAGAAGAGGGTCCCTACTCCAAGTGGGTCGTGTGTGCAAAACTACAAAACAAATGGCGACTCTGCTGGGGAAATGCTCCTAAGCATTTGATGACAAACTGGAATCAAGAGCCCAGAACTCATGGCTTCGACTCACCTATCCTGCCACCATCCATGCTTAAACAAAGAACCTCCCAGTCATCTAAACTTTCCTGCACTAGGGTCAAAGTGTGTGCATATGCATTCATTATCCTCCTTCAGTTACAACAGGAGCCAAACTTGGTATGAACAAGCTACATAAAGATTCATACTCTAAAGTAACCTGGATAGACCCTCGCTGCCAGTTAGGCATCCATAGCCCTGACGAGGTTATCGCTGTGATTCTCTTGAACATAGCTCTACTGCCAGACATGCGTCTATAGCCCCGGTAGAGAAATCCAGATCCCCCTGATAAGTTGAATTCAAACCTTTTAATTTTCAATATGTGTATTCTCTTTTTTTTAATCTTTTCACTGCTTCTACTTCAACCTGTGAACAATGAAGTTCACACTTAGGGATGAGAACCATAGTGGCACTAGAGCAGAAAATAATTTTTCACTTGTTCAAACCTTATAAGGACCCTCTGCAACTTCATGTATCTTTAATAATTGAAAATATGAGACCCCAATATATTCCCATTCAAATTGACTAGAAACCCTTTGCCTCAACATAAGGATAAGTGACATTGGGTAGAGAATTCGTACCACGGTGCCCTGGAAGGATGATTAGTGTTTGTAAAAGAAATACCAAGAACATCAGACCTACTTTGTCACCACTGTCATACAAATGCAACCAGGGATCCCTAAAAGAGAAGGAACCAAGAGCAAGAGTGACGCAAACCAAAAAAAACAAACCAAATCAAACCTATTCTAACCAAATCAGAACAAGTAGAACAAAAGGAAACCTACTCTAACCAACCAAAACAATAGAAATCAACCTAAACTAACTATATACAAAGCAGGGAGCTGAAAAAAGCTCAGGACTGGAAATAATGTTTCAAATACTGCCCATTGACGGGCAGTGGAATGTTTTCTCCCGTGAGAGTCTTCAGACGGAAGGAATTATCTCCAATTTCGATCATGAGGTTTATCCCAATATAGGACAAGGTCAGAAATCCTAAAATCTTTAATCTTAGCCCTCCTGTCAAACTACCTCTTGACTACCCCCTGATGTTTGGCAAAATTCTCAAGGGCATTATCTCGTTTCTCTTCAAGGTGTAATAGTTCTGTTAACCTAGCCTCCCTTCTATCTCCCTCATCATAAAACTCATTTATAAACTGTAAAGTTGGGATCTTGAGTTGAATAGGGAATACTGGCTCCAGACCATATACTAAGTGATAAGGAGATGTTCCAATGGATGAATTAATCCTTGTATGATCTGCCCAGAGGGAAAATCGAAGCTGGGTATGCCAGTCTTTTGGGTTCCTTTCTAACAGCTTACAGATGACAGTCAATAAGTTCTTATTAGAGGACTCTGCTAAGCCATTACTCTGAGGATAATAATTGGACGCAAATTTCACAATAATGCCATGATCAAAAGCCCAATTTGAAAATTTCAAAGATGCGAAAGCAGGACCACTATCACAGACAACAGCAATAGGGCATCCAAATCGATTAAGAATAGCAGATTCTAAGAAATCGATCACTGCCTTAGATGTACATTGCTAATAAGAAAAAGCCTCAGTCCATCTTGTGAAATAATCAGTAATAGTGAGAATGTACCTGTGTCCTGCAGAAGATGGTGGGTTGATGGGGCCTATGAAATCCATACCCCATTGAGCAAAAGGCCTTACCTCAGTGACCGGTTGGAGCAGAAGCACTGCATACCTTTCCCTTGTTGCTATGGTCTGGCACGTGTGACAGGTCCTGACATGATGGTGGACGTCTTTGAATGGCATGGGCCAGTAATATCCTACCCTCAAAATCTGATTTGTTGTGGCAATTGCAGAACTATGGCCAGTGCCATACTTTTCGTGAAATTCGTTTATCACCCTCTCAGCTTCCTATTTTCTGAGGCATCTCAAATAAATTCCCTCATGATTTCTCTTGTATAGAATAGCTCCCTTTAGCATGAAACTGTCACTCTTCAATCGTAGGGCTCTCCTCTAAACAACATTAAGATGACCTGGAGATTGTTGGTTCAGCAAATAATAAACTATGTCATCATACCAGCCATCTGGGGAAACCTCCTCAATGTTATAATTCTGGACAGTCAATTCAGGACCTATTCCTACCATAGTCTGAGTAAGTCCTTGTCCTCTTACCAACTTCATGGGCTGGATCTCGATATCGTACTCTTGTAGCATTGTCACCCACTTAGCTCTACACTCTCCTAGCTCATTTTGCATTAGAAGTAACTTGACTGCGGGGTCTGGGACAACTGTATAAACCTTATTCCTGAGGATATAATGTCTAAATTTCTTCACTGCTCTAACCAAAGCATATGCCTGCTTTTCTACACTTGGGTATCTCAACTCAGCATCTTTTAATGGTGCACTCATAAAGGCAATGGGATGCTCATTTCCCTCATCAGACTTTTGAGTTAGCATTCCTGCACATGAATAGTCTGAAGCAAATGAATAGATGTGAAAAGGCTTACTGTAGTTAGGGCTTACCAATACTGGAGCATCAGCAATGGCTCTTTTGATTTTCGCAAATGCTTCATTTGCTTCCGTAGTCCATTCGATCTTAGCATCCTACTTCAACATTGCATTCAGTGGCTTAACAATTTCAACAAATCCAGTAATGAATTTTCTGACGAAGTTGATCTTGCCAAAGAAAGATTTCATTTCCTTTTTGCTAGCAGGTGGCTAAATCTTCAGGATGGCCTCCACTCTTTCTGGATCAATAGCAATTCCCTTCTCTGATATCACATGTCCTAGCAGCTTTCCCTCTGTTACTCTGAAAATACACTTTTTAGGATTCAAGGATATGCCAAATTCCTTGCACCTTTGAAACACTTTGTGCAAATCAGAAATGTGATCCCCTCTATTTTTTTAAAAAACAGTCAGGTCATCCATATAGATAATGATGCATTTGCCTATGATATCTTTAAAGGCAATATCCATAGCCCTTTGAAATGTAGCCCCTACATTAATGAGTCCAAATGGCATCCTCCTATAGGCAAAGGTACCCCATTTAGTTGTGAAGGCAGTCTTATGCCTGTCCTCATATTGAACCATTACTTGATTATACCCTGAATAACCGTCTAGAAAGGACATCATTTGAGATCCATTAACCACTTGAAGTACTTCATCCAGTGAAGGGACTGGATAGTTATCTTTTTCTGACGATCTATTCAAATTCCTGAAATCAACACAGAGTCTAATTTCTCCATTCTTTTTCCTCAGTGGAACCAGGTTTGCCACCCATGTTGAATGCCTGACAGGAAATATGATTCTGGCAGATAGTAATCTCTGAACTTCTTTCTGTATGACTAGTTCCAATAATGCATTAATTGGTCTCTACCTTTGCCTAAAAGGCTTGGCACCTGGCCTCGGGGGAATAGTATGAGTTATGATTGATGTATCATAAGTTTTCAAGTCTTCATAACTCCAGGCTACTATATCAGGAAAGCTACGCAATGCTGCAATTATTCCTTGTCTTTCTTCTGGAGTGCATAGTTTGCCAATAAGAATGTTCTTGGCGTTATCTTCAGTTCCCATATTGTAAGTATCACACTGTCTGTTGATAGACTCCTTCTTTGATTCTTGTTCCTGGTCCTTGATTTTATCCATATCAAAAATTTGTTCCAACTGTACCATTCCCCTTGGAATAGTATTTGATTTTAGATTCATCACTCCCTCTAAATCTAGTTCTGCTTCCTGGAGCTTTGTTTCATCAATGATTTGGGAAGCAAAAATGTTTGTATTTGTGATAAAATCTAGAATATGTTTGTCATCTTCGAACACCTGAAAGTTAGTAACATTGTCTGGGACTGAAGACACAGGAGTCAATTCTATAGTGAACTTCTTCAAACCTGACAAAGATAAAGGCTACAGGGTGCTTGCGGCTTGAGCCAGATAATCTGCAGTTTGATTCTTTTGTCGTGGTATTAGTTGAATATTGAAGGCATCAAATCCCTCAATGAGGTCCCACACTCTATGCCTATAATTAGTCATTCTTCTATCGTGGCATGAATATTGTTTCCTTACTTGCTTAATTACTAACTCAAAATCACCAAAAACTTGCAGAATCTGAACCTTTTTTTTAAGTGCCATAAGAAGTCCATGAATTAACGCCTCATATTCCGCCACATTGTTAGTACAGTGGAATTGAAGCCTATGGGCTGCAAAGAAATTCTTACCTTTTGGACTGATCAATTCAAACCCTGCCCCAGCTCCATGCTTAGACTTGGATCCATCAAATCTAAGTGTCCAACACTCAGCAGTTGTAATCTTCTTCACCACATCCTTTGGCTTAATATTGCTGGATGGTTTTGCAGACGACATGAACTTCTTTTCTTGATAGTCTTCTTGAGGGTTTTGTATATCTGTTTTAACTGCCAAGGTTGGATTCATGCATTTCTGCACTTGTTCTACTACTATTTGGCATAAACAACACTCCAACTCTGAATGAGAAGCATTATGGACTCTACACCAATTAGGTAAGAGTAATTCTTGAAAGCTTGTCCTTCTACCTAGGTGAATTTGATTTTCAACACACTGCTTGATGAATTCCTGAAAACTGTCAAATAGGCTGATCTGATTATCTTTAGTTTCCTCTTCTTCCTCCATTGATTTTGTCAAAATAGTAACATGGTTGGATCATGTTTCTGCACCGATAGGCATCGTGTGTAGCATCAATACCTCCTTTGAGTCTGATTCCTCATACTATGTTGACAACATATAATTTCCCATGCTAACTTCTGATATCAGAACTTCTGTTGAAGTCTTTTGGTATTCTGTAATCATGTATTTCATTCTTGGCTCTCTCTCAATCCTGATCTGATTGGGCACTCCTTTCCATGGAAGCCACATGTGAGAGTGATCATTAGACACATAACCATTCAAAGCCTTTGTAAAATCTCTTCCTAGAATCAAACCATACGCATCCAGAATATCAGCCACTTGAATATTGATAACCTGTTGAATCCTTGGGTCTGAAGCTATCTGCATGTGAATCATGTTTAATTCTCCTACCACATTTACTTCAGTTCTATCCAATTGAGTTACTTTCTTCTGAGAGTCAGCAGGCATAATCCCTAAAGCTCTACAAACTCCAAATGGCATCACATTGGTGGAAGCACCAGAATCTAGTAAACAATTATGTAGATTCTTACCAAATACACACACAGAGATCAGAAATGGTGGGGTTTTTGTCTTTCCTTGGAATAAAGCTGGCTGAGTATCTACTTGAGCCACTTGAGTCTTGTCCTTTTCTTTTCCTTTCTCTCCAGGGGGAAGGTCAGTCTGAGTGTGTGTCTGATCTTGTATTTTCACAGGCTGAGAACTAGAAATCTTGTTGTTATGCTCATTAGAAGGTTTATCCAAAGACATAGGATGTGCATCATAAGTACCTAAAATTTCCTTC
This sequence comes from Sequoia sempervirens, assembly GCA_007258455.2. NCBI lineage: Eukaryota > Viridiplantae > Streptophyta > Pinopsida > Cupressales > Cupressaceae > Sequoia > Sequoia sempervirens. Next base: position 214,393,343 of record VDFB02353493.1, read on the forward strand.
CTAATGGGAGGAAACCTTAATAACTCAAATGCTAAAAGATTTACCTTTAATTTCTTGAACTCCTCAGCAACATACGAAGCCATCTGCTCCTCATTCATATCAGTGGAAGCTTCCCTAGAAGGTTCCTCCGCCTTGTCCTTGCCTACTTGAGCAGCCTTTTCCTTCTGCGGGTCAGTTTGGGCCTGTCTTTCCTTCGAAAGGTATTGTCTGGAAACATGTGGATAGGATGGATTATTACTAGCATTGGGATCTGGAGGGGTACTGAAATTGTTAGGAGGAATAGAGGTGGTAAAGGGTCCCCCAGCCTGTGGGTGCCTATGAGGCATGTCTCTCAGACCTTGCCTCTGAAACATTTGTACTTCCTCAACATAAGCCTCCTCCTGATCGAGGGGGCCATTATCATTCATTGTTTCTTCATTGAATAACTGAGCCACTTCATCCCCATTGCAGATCTGATCTGTTCTATCTTCCTGGGAATTAGATTCTTCTTTTGGAATATTTTCTTCACTTGCTGGGAGTGTGATTTAATACTAGCACAGGAGAATCATAGGGGGTAGAAGGAACCATCTCCTGCCCATTTGCATTATTCTCCACCTCATACTGAAAAATGGAAGCAGCAGTTTGGAATTCGGGACATTCTAACTTTGAATGTTGACTTGTCTTATGGAGCCTGCACCATCCTGATAGGGCTGCTTCAACCAGATATACACCACTAGGAGGTTTGTCTTGACTAACTGGCTGATTTGTGGATTGGTTAACAGGTTGATCCAAGGGAGTAGGAACTCCTCCATTGTTAGGTCTCATATTCCACGTTCTACTCTATCCCTGTGATGGCCTCTTATCAAATCCTGATCCACTACCCTGTCCTTTATCAAAATTCGGTCTCATATCATTATTGAACCCTTTGTCATTGTTGTAACCCCTATCTTGATTATATCCTCTGTCATTGTGGAATCCTCTCTCATTATGCTGTCCTCTATCAAAATTCTGCCCTTGTGGAAATTCCCTATTCTTATTGGATTGTATATTCTTCTAAGTAGCTTGTAATTGGCTATTTTGATTCCTCAAGTAGGTCACCTCTAGGTTCAACTTCTTTATCTGCTCAGCCATTTTATCAATCCTTTCTTTATTTGGATCTACATAAGGGGGCCAGCTTGGGTTACTCTGAGGAGGGACATGCATTGTAGTAGATCCCATAGAATGATGCAACACTTCAGAGTTCTGCAAATAGGTAGGGAAACTATTTGGCTGTGGCTGATACATGGGCTGGTTAACCTGCTGATGGGGAAAATTCATCATAGGAGAAACCTGGTTCATGGGGAGACCAAGATGTGGCACCAAGGGTAATTGAGGTACTGGATTCATGATTGGAGTATGATTGGTAAGTGCCTGATTTACTGCCTGAACCTGATTGGGATGTGCAACTGGTCCTAAAGAAGGCAACGGTCTAGTCACATGTTGTCTCATATCTGTGCTAAGCTTAACAGCTTCTGTATAGGCATCGGTTAGGTTAGCTGGAGGGTTAGGTCTCCACTTCAGAAAGGTGGCTGTGAGGCTATCCAATGCTTCGTAATAGACTCCCAGGGCTGTATTGTCATCCAAAACATAAGGATCTTGAAGTCTGGTGTACGCACGGTGAAACCTTTTATTGAAACTGGATATTGGTTCATTGACTTCTCTCTTGACTCTAGTGAATTGCAAATACAATTCATTGGCACTGATAGGTATTCTGAACTTCTATAAAAAGGCAGTTTCAAGATCATTCAAATTAAGAATTGAGCCAGACAGGAGGTGATTATACAAGTAAAAAGCCTCTTCTCCTAGTGAATAAGGAAACAACCTACAGGAAACATCCTCATGAACAATCCCTCTATCTTTGAGATAGGTTTGGAAAATCCTTATATGCTCTTTTGCAGTCCTGTTTGGGTCATTAACATGGAACTTTGAACAGAAGTGTTCAGGGTTTTTGGGCATAACATTGTAAGCGTTGAACGACAAAGGAGACGGGTTATTAGCAAGGAAGGCCATTGGCAAAAGTGGGGGTGGTGGTTGTGGTTGGTTAATGATAGGCTGAGGTTGCTGAATAGGAACTGCCTCAGGGATGGGTATGGCTTCAACTTCTGGATGTGAAGATATGGACGATGCTAGTGAAGGGATGGGTGATGATGATTCTCCCCTTTCTTGGGTCCTTCTTGACCTAGTGGGGAACTATAATTCCTACAAATCTTCTTCTCTTGTGGTAGATCTGGTGTTTCTCCTATATCTCTCAGGAGAGATGGCATTCAAGAAATGATCCAATGTGCTCATTCAGGCCCTCCTTCTAGCGCCAATCTATTGATGGTGTTTTCTGCATAGCAACAACTCAGACATAATACAATATCCTATCTCTCTTGAAAGGTAATTTTCAACAATAGGTTATTAAAAATCACCCCAAGGTCTCTCGGGTGTCAGGTCATGACAATGCATAAACAACTTAGATAATATGTGAAAATGTTGGTAATCACAATCAGACCTTACTACAAGCAAACTGTATTTTCCCACTTATCAGATTTTGCAATATGATGATCTCAAATCCTAAATCTAACCGGATAATAAGGAAATAGAAAAATATAAGGGTGAAAGGATATGATAAGATCTAAACTATTCCTAGAATGAACAATGCAAATAACAGATATCTGGAATGGACCAACCTCAAGTAACCAATTCTTGATCAACCCTCAATGCAATATCACAAGAACGGTGCAATCTTCTAAGGTATATAGATTTTCAAATCATAGATATTCATCCACTTCAAGCACACAAAAATATATCATCCAGGTTGACTTCACTAGTCTACTACAATCAGATAGTTACTGGGAGTATAGACTAGAGATTGCTACAAACATTCCAAATATGAAATCATGAACATCATTCACCACACTAATCTAATTCTCAACACTAAACCCTAAATCTTCAAGCAATTTGGAAGATGAAACAACAGGAACCATGCAAAATAAACTAACACAAAAGATTTCACCAATATAACCACAATGTCTTCAATTGTATTAGATCATCAAAATGCCGGAACAATTCCACTGTTCTATTACAATATTTGCTTCAAGAAACTGACTACTACTTCTACTACAAAATGCTCTAGCTCTTTTCTGCTCTTACTTGTCTCTATTACTTTCTAGATAACCCCATACAATGAGGCAAGAATGCCCTTTATAGCAAATTCTCAAGACATGTTGGCCCAGCCAAACATTTACAAAATAAAACATCATGAAACAAGTCGGCCTTAGGAATTTCAAAAATAAGGAACACATTAAATGCCGATACATCATCAAGGTCATCCTAGACACACTCCCCAATATAGCCCGGATCAACACATGCCCCATAATAATAGGGAAGCACAAATCTCAAAATTGGCATTAATCACCACCTCCCTTATCCTTGCTCTGATCCTGAACTTTCAAAAAAAAATTGTCCAACTTGGCAACAGGTGGCAAAGGAAAAACCCTAAGCCGACATTCAATGGTGCCAATCTCCTCATTTGATTGTTTAACAATTTTATTCCAATCGTCCTTCTGGGCTTGATATTTATCCATCACCACTAGGTAGGTTGCTGCATCATCTAATTGATGTCCTGTTATGACATTCTCAGAATCTGGGGCATAAACATCATGCCACAATTCCCTTAGCTGTTCTAGGCTCAGATACTTAGGAGAAATTTTCCTCCTATCGGTCATAATCTCAAAAAATGCAATGCATCCCTCATAGACTCTAGTTAAGTCACCATCAATTAACTTCTTTCATTTCTAAATCTTCCTCATGGCCTTTTGCCGAATCTACAAAGCCTCAAACCATTCCCAAGGTTCACTTAGTCTAGAGGAAGGAAGAATCCCACCCGCAACCAACTGATCTTTACCATATTCCATAATGACTTTGGATTTCTATAGCAGGCGATCAATATCCTCCTTATCCTGGGATAGCACATGCTCCAATAAGTCCTTAGCTCTGATTGCATCTTTCCGAACTGAAAGGATATCCTTGATTGCATTATCTCCTTTTATTTGCACATCCTTTAACCAATCCATTGTAGTTTGAGCAGAGGCTTTCATCTTCTCAATCTCAGAAATGGTTTGCTTGGGCAAGAAACCAAGAGTGGCAGAAGAAGATGGGTTAAGAGATTGCAGAGGTTTCATCACCTCTTCCAAGCATTTCTTAAGTCTCTCATTTTCCTTTCTTAGCTCATGCTTGGTCTGAGTCTCTTTCCTTAATCTGCCAACTATCATAGCACTGGACCCTTCATACTCCTCAATATCTTGCTCCATGGATGCTAGTCCAAGGTTAGAAGTTTGCACATTATAATCCTCACCAGTGACATCTTCTCTAGTCTTGTCTGCAGCAGGGGTAGCAATGTGGATAACTCTATTGTTTACCTCATCCCTTTCTATCCTTGAAACTACCTTAGCTACCTTCTTCTTCTTGCCTTTACCGATCTTAGACAACATCTCATCCCAATCCAAAGGAGTGTCTTCAACAACAACTTGTTTCTTCCTTGTGATCTCCTTTTCCAGCCAATCTGGGACAACAGGTTCTACTCAGATTTCCTCTATTTTTGCCTCTTCATGTTGTTCTGTTGTTTTATCCTTTTCCTTTTCAGGGAACTGCTCAGCTTGATCTCCTACTTCAATCTCCACCTCTTGCACTGGCGATGGGGTTCTAATAGGACTACTTTCCTTTTCAGGTGATCCATTACCTTTGTTATTTGCCGGAGAATCTTCATATTGGACTAGTGGAGAAGGGTGCTTTTCTACCTCTTCTACTTCAAGTTCAGTTGTCGTACCAAAGAGCTCTCCTTCCTTGAAAGGTTTTGCCTCTCTGCTAGTCTCTTGTTCTTGATGGGTTGTTTCTTGCTCAGGTGCACTTGGCGAAGGGGAAGTAGCCCCAGGTTGCTCCACAATGGGTTTCCTTGGAGGAGGATCCATCTTTTGCATAGTTTCCTTAGGGGATGGAGTCCTTGATCTCCTTGAATAAACCTTTGTCCTTTCCCCGGAACTCTCCACATCAACAATCAGAGTCCCATCCTTAGAAGTATCCTGACCCTTCTTCTTTGAAACCCTGGTTGTTCTTGTCTTCTTTGGTGGTGGAGGAGCATCCTCCTCTTCTGGCTTTTCAACTCCTTCCTCATCAGAGGACCTGCCTATTTTCAATGCTCTACTTTTGTTCTTTCCTTTTGGCTTTCTTTTGGGTTCTGGATCACCTTCTTTAGGGCCTCTGATTTTTATTTTGAAGGGTGAGCTCTTTTTAGTTTTCCCTTTGGGGTCATCTTCCCCGGATTCTTCTGAAGTAGACATTGGATTAAGGTTTCCCATCAAATTGAAGGTACAGGGTACCTTCTCACTCTCCAACTCCCAAACCTTATGTTTTAGCCATGAAGTAGTAAATTTCATGACAGGGGCCATTAGGTCTTCCAACTCTATGACCTCATCATCATTCCAGCTTATCTCCCCAATTGATCTGTCCTTAACAGATTCATAGGCATGATCTTGCACCAGGTTTCCATCATCTTCTAGCTGGTTCGGGATCAACTTCACATTATATTGTCTGATCGCATCAATAGGGAGCCTAGAGTACCTTTTCTTCCTTGCCTCAAAATCATCTTTGATAGTGGCCCAATACTCTTCTAGGTTATCCTTATGACGGTACTCTTTGGTAGCCTTCTTCTGTGCTTCCCTGGTGATATCAAAAATTTTCCTTTTGGAGTGGAAGGAGAAACCATGAGCCGCCAATTCATCACCTGCTGTATGTGCTAATTGGATAGAAGGGCACACCTCTGCCACGCCAATTCCAAGAGGGAAATCCCCACCAAAACCTATTTTATGCTTTTCATTTTTGACAATTGCATCAAATTCACTAATCTATCTAACAATCTCCAATAACACAATATGATCAGTAGGATACTGAGGTAACCTATATGGAGCAGTCGGGCACCCATCAATTCTGATGTAGGAGAAGGTAGGAAACTAAATGAACCAGGCCCCGTATCTCTTTATCAACTCCTTTGCTCCATCTGACAATCTCACATGCTCGGCATTTTGAAGCATTCTAGTGATGTGCATTGTGAATGCATCATTGGCCCTTCTATAATCCTGGTGTCTTAGGTGCAATTCCGGATATATCTCATACACTATGTCTTGTCCAAATGTCCCTCGTGGATTCAAACCCCTATATGGGTAGAATCGAGCTAACACATACATCACATACGAAGACATGGTGAACTTCTTGGTTTCTAGGATGTCCCTCAGCTATTTATCAATTATAGTGTTAATAAGTCCTGCCCAATGATAGTTGGTTCGTTGTTCAATCTTGTTTATCACATGAACCATCCAACTCTCTAACACTCCAGTGGTTTTCAAACCTGCCACTCTACTTAAGAATGTGATTGCATCATAAATATCTGATCTGAATCTAACCCTGTGCAATTGCTTGGGCAATTTGGAGTAGTGTGACTTTGGCTTTTCCAACTAAGAATTAATCATCTGCTGAGCTTTGGTTGGCTCATTCTCATAATATGTTCGGGCCAAGTTCGTGTTCAGAGCACACACAGAAGGAAAAGTTGGCATGTCAAAGGCCTGTGCAATAGAAACAGGACTAAAATTCGCCAAGACCCTTCCCTTAGTGCTGACCACCCTTTGTGTGTTGAAGTCATACTGTCGGGAACACTCAAGTATTAACTTGTAGCACTGGATTGCAGGAGGAAACCCTACCACATGCACTAATCTAGGCTTCATCATTCCCTTTCTCAGGACCAACAGATCCTTCTGAGTCGTTCTCTCTTTAAACTCCTCATATCGCCATGCTCCAATGTTGGTGTCAGACACTTCAGACCACACAGAAGATATATTGTTTTCAGGGAGCTAGCTCTTGGTGTCTAATCTTAACCTCTCTGCATCTAAAATAGAGGACCCCTTCGTGTCACTTTTAGATTTTCCTGCTGCAGCCTTGCTTGATTCAGCCTGCATTCACAAAAGAATGTCATGAGTATCTAATCATCATACGTATTTCAATCCAAAGGTTAGCATAAGATCATATAAAATAGTTAAGATCCATCATAAACCATCAATATTTGAAAATATGGAAAAAGCAAACAATCCGGGAAAACGAGGTAAACCGGGAAAATCCAGTTGGGGTGGAATTTTGGAGAAATCCGACCCAGACAAATTCCTGCTGCCAAGACACCATGCGCCAGATAAATCGTTAGTACGGACAAAAGATTATAGGATTATCATAAAATTCATCCAAGAAATCAACATTTAGCCTTTACTCCATTAATCCTATCCTCGAGAAATCGAAAGAAATAGAACCAGATAGGAAAATCGGAAAACTCCGGATAGGAAGGATTTTTGCAGATAGTTCAAATATTCTAGAATTTGCTATACTCCATAGAATTGGCCGAAACTAGGAAAATTCGGGTGCGCAGAAATTCTATGGACACCACGGGAACCCGACGAAGGACAACACGCGAGCCAGCGACTGAATGAACATGTAAAACCTTGCTCACATGGATTCTAATGACTTAAAAATTGACGCCAACCATCAAGATTCAGAATGTAAATGAATTTAAGTTTCCAAGGCTTTCAAATGATGAGTCCTCATGGCAAAACAATGATGCCCTAATTTCGATGAATAAACCTCCTGCCATGAAAACCAGGGTTATTTCAGGGTTTGGAATACTACCCATAAGGATGAATCTAAAGCATTCGAATCTTCACAAGGCAGGGGACTAGTTTAACCTTAGCGCAAGATTTTAACCATTCTTAACAGTTTTGAGCAAAACACCCAAAACCCTAATCTTGCCAAATATAATGAATTGTGCATCTAGAAAAAAATCCTACCCCAAACGCCCATCAACACTAACCCATCCGACATTTATTGGGCAAACAAAGTAGTGCATAGTGCGAGTGATGAAAATTCACGAAAATGGGTCAAACCCTAATTCGATAAAAAAAATCATGACCAAGCATAGGCTGACCCAAAATGACCATCAATCAACTTAGAAAAAAAACTCAATCATCGCGCAAGAAAATGAAAGGGCCAATGACAACTTACCATGGAACGTCCTGAATGAAATTAAGACTCGAAGAGGTGACTGCAATGTGAATATGCCCCAACAACAACTCTCTAACACCAGTGCCCAAACAATCCACACGCAAGCGGTTCAAGATCAATCCTCAAAGCTCGAATGAAGAATGCACTCAAATGCCAAAGCATAAAACAAGTGAATAATGAAACTAAAATGATGCCTAAGAGACTTTAAATCTATCCATATTCACGTCTGAGCAAAGGTACTTGAGCATTAATGAGCGACAAGACATGCCTGAAAAAATCTGAAAACCTGAGCCTAGGACAAAATTTCAGAAAAATCAAAGATACGTGGAAAATCTGGACAAACACAACTTCCGCAGAAATGGCAGAAACTGATATTTTAACGAAGTTCAGGATTTTGGCACAGTCCGGGAAAATCCATCGGAACTAGAAAATCTCGGAGTCAAGAAGAAACCCGGATGCAGAGAATTCCGCAATGAACAGATAAGGAACCAGAGCCCGGGAAAATCCACCCGAACCGAAAAATCCTGGAGTCAGGTCAAAACCCGGATTTTCACTGAAAGCCAATTTTAACCAATTCAAGCCTTAAGGCAAGACAAGACCCAACAAGACCAACATTTCAAGACCTCAAAAGGATGAATCTCACAAAACCAAAGGTCCAAAACCTCATTAGAAGAGGGTCCCTACTCCAAGTGGGGCGTGTGTGCAAAACTACACAACATGTAGAAAAATACTTGACCTTAGATCTTGGATGCAACATCACAACACTAGCTCAATAACATGCTTGATGCTTGATATGCTTGACATGATGATGGATCTTGAATTTCTGCGACAATTGATGAAGAAAATTACCCTTGAATACCTTAGAAATGATCTTGAATACTCTCTTGATGATCTTGTAAAGTTTTGAAATACCTAACTCTTGAGTGCTTGACTTAATATCATGAATTCTTAATTAAATAATGATTTGAGACCTCATTTATATAGGCATCTCATCTAATATCCCATTAATCAAATCCCACAAGTTGACATTCATGATATTTGAAATTAAAACCCAATTTTCTCAGTCAAACCCTTAAAAATAGAGCAAATGAGACTCATATGCCACATGTGGCATATGCATCCCACCTGGATGGGACTCATATGACCAAGGTGATGTATGGGTCCCATAGGGCCCATTTTTATTGCTTAAGTGTTGGAGAGTGTGAAAATTAAGTTTATTTACTAATCTTCTCAAGTTTTTTATTGAAATATGCCTTGAGATGCACAATATAGGGTCTTGATGCATAATATAGGGTCTTAAGGGCATATTAATGATGATATTAAGGTCATAAATGCAATAGGTCCCAAAAATCCAATGTGAAAGTGTAAATAAATTCACTTTACAATAATAAATTAAGGAAAAATTAGGTCTATTTAGCTTAGAATGGCCCTAAATCCCATGTAAATGTGTCAAACACATTACAACACTAAATTAGATCCACTTAATTTCCAAGCCTCCTAAATTTAATGTGAAGGTATAAATAAATACACTTTACAACACTAAATTAAGGAAAAGGTAGGTTTATTTAGCTTTAAAAGGGCCCAAAAGCTAATGTGGATGTGTAAAACACATCACAACACTAGATCAAGGTGATATCAAGTTCAATTTATCATTAATTATTCCCAAATAACATAAGGAAAATTCATACTTTTTTTGTTGCCACACACACACAAACACAAATATATATATATATATATATATATAAACACATGGAAAAATGAAAATATAAAATAAATAAAACAATAGATTGTGAATAAAAATTAACAATACATAATTAAATGAAAACTTTCAATCATTATTTAATTTCTTTTGGAAACTTCTATATCAGAGAAACACATTGCTCATTTAATAAAAAATTTAAGGAACAATGTGCAAATATTAGGCATGACCACATTCACAATTCTAGTTTTGTTGAGCATTTTTCTTCGAGCAAGCATCATATTTTCTTGGAAAACCCTCTAAGCTTTAGAAAATAAGATAAATTCTTCAAAATTAAACATTAAGAGGCCATAAAGATTAATATAGATCCATGAAAGGGTATATGTAGAAACATGGGGGACTAAAAAGTGACCATGCCACTTTTTGGCCCATCTAAATCATAATGTGAGTGCATTATAATGCGCTTATGTTTTTGTTTACAATAAAAGGAAAACATAAAGAGGTAGATCTCATTTAAAATTTGTCTCTAACCTATGAAATAGTAATTTGAAACCTTGGATGAGCCTTCTTATGTTTGTTAAATCATTTCATCACTAATTTGTTGTCAAATCACCACAAAAATGTTCCCATGATATCACTGAGGTTGAGGAGGAAAGTTTTCTTCACTTTTAGTGTAATTTTTTTATTAAATAGTTAGATAGAAATAATTTTAATTTTTTTTGTTTAATTTATAGGAATTCAAAATCCTGCAATAGTTGATATAAACCCTCATTCCCAAATTCATGAAAAATCTAGCAATTAAAATCCAATATAAACCTCTCCAATAATTCTTCGATTTTATCCTAGGACGCAAAAAATCATATTATCACAAATAGAAAACAAAATGAGAGAACATGAGACAATAATTAAAATTTTGAGAGATCCATCAACAAAAACCTTCCATTGATTTACCCTAGCCACATGACTAGAATCTATCATCTCTAACATAGATTCCTTGAGTGACCAAATAAACATTTGGTTAAGAAAGAGGGAACAATCAAAACAATATTATTTTGAAAAATTATCCTACTAACAAATAAAATAAAATAAGTATTAAAATATGACTTGTGTGCATTTTTCACTAATCGACAAAAAAATACACCAATACACAGTTGTTGGAGGAGGTTCCCTATCCATTAGTCCCACCATGAAGGGTTAAGGGATAATATTTTGAATATTTGGTGGATGGGTTTGAACATCCTCCACACAACAAAAATGAGGTCATGTAGAACTTTTAAAAGAAACTTTATTGTGAGTATGTCTTCAATGAGATCCCTTATTAATTTTATATGCAAGAGTTTGAGAATAAAGGTGGGGTAACAATGCTCCCAAAACTAGGCATCAAAACCCCTCACTAGGTTAGAGATTGATTATGTCACTATCCCTTTGGTTTTGAAAGAAGGAATTGAGGTTGAGACTGTATATTCCATTAGCTCACTTACTCAAATTTTTTTAGAACACACTATACCTCTAGCATCTATAGTGATTTGGGTGAGTCTTTGAAGTCTTGATATTTACCTTAGCTAATTCAAAATTGTGGGTTTCTTTCTGATTATGGGTCTATGGATTATTATGCACTTGCCCAATATCAAACTGTGTCTTTATTGTATTAGATTATTGATAGACGAGAAATTGAATAAAAAAAAATCACTCATAGATAGGTAAATTAGCTCAAGGTCAAAATCAATTTATTACATTTCATTTTGAAATGTAATATTAACTAAATTTCTAGATGGATTATAATAAAATTTTAGGGTTAGAGTTTTCAATTTTCTTCCGATGGCCTCCAACTCATCTCTAGATGCTACAACATAAATATAGCTCCATGCGCTCACAATACTTCCTTAACATCTCAATTACACATGTACACAACCTGCAACAATCTTTTTTCCTCCTGTTCACATTTTTTTCAATATCCTTGACATATAATATAGCTCCATGTACTCACAACACTTCCTTAACATCTCAATTACACATGCACACAACCTGCAACAATCTGTTTCCCTCTTTTTCACCACTTTTTCAATATCCTCAACATATAGTTGACATCAATGACAACACCAACCGTAGACATCCTGCTGACATCAATGACAACATCTTCAAACTTGCAACAATATTGTTATAAAAATTATATTTACATAACTACCAATAAATTAAAAATAAGGTCTCTCTATTGAATATTTAGATCTGAACCATGGTCACATAAATACCTCTTTCTAATGTTTTTATTCATTGACAAAATGAAAATAAAAAATATGACATATAAAGAATGCATATTAGAAAACGCGATGAAAAATATATAGAAATTTCAAAAATTGAAGATGCAAGAGAATAAGATACAACCAATAGGCTGATTGATAGCCACTAAATACTTGATAGCTAGAGGTCAATGATTCAAAGAGCCAAGTAGTTGCAATTGAACTGAAACCAACCTATGCCATGTTATAAGTGCAGTAAAATCCTTTTCACCTTTGTGGCTAAGCTATTAAATCTATAATCTATGGCTTGGTGGGACCCATTGACATGGCAACATCAATAATGTTGGTACTAGCCACCACCTCAATGTGGTCCAACACCTACTCTAAAAAAGAGGCATGCACATGCCAGAGGCCCAAAAGAAACACATCGAATTAATATTGAGTTGAGTCATTATTATCTCCTATCTGCTTACGAAGGCTCCATGAACGGGGAAATTGGACTATAAAAGAAACATCCTGATGTAATTAATGGAGAGGCAAAGAAAATTTTAAGATAGTAATCAAGTTATGAAAGAGTTAAAGTCAGTTATTGGAAACACAGATTTCAATCATAATGATGTGATAAGAAAGAAAGTAAAGTGGCGTAATAGAATAGAGTTCCTGCTTTGGGCAATTATCTTTCAAAATTGAGAATAAAACGTCATTCATCAAAGTTTATTCTTGTGGAAAAATCTCTTCTTTCCTGTTGGAAAATCAAACTAGATGGCATTTGTGCTTCTGTAGTCAAACCGGGTATTGTTTTATATATCTTTTCAATCAACCTCTATATATATATATATATATATAAAATTTTAAAATCTTAATTAATGTATTTCATATTTGTCTTAAATATAAAATGATTTATCAGATTATCATATAATAGAGGACATCTTAATGTGCTCACTTCTTTCTACTTTTTATAATTATCGTGGGTTTCATCATTGCTAGATCTATAACCCAAACAAGAGTGATAAGGCTCCAGGAGGTTTCATAGGTGCATTCCCTATCATGCTTAGCAGTCCCAATAGTTTCCACATCAGTTTATTGGACAAAAAATACTATGAAAGTAGCATCAAAATCATCATAACTTCATTATACATGACCTTGGCAAGCATGGTCTTGCCAACACCAATGTCACCTATTCTAGATTTAACCACATGCTAACTAAATATAAATTTAATTTCTGATGAGAACCTTCTTCATGCTATCCATTCCCACTAAGTGGATGACAACTCTTAACAAAATTTTGAACCATGTCCTTCCTCACCATCTTACTAGAACTTAAAACCTCCAATTATAATCATGGACTTGCTTGAGTGAACATGGATCTAAAGCTGAAGAAGATTAGGATATGGGTTTTCAAAATTATGGTGGTCTCCTCTAGACATTCTACCCCCACTTTTCCAATTTGTTGTTATAAATAAGACATGGACTCTTCTTTTGGACAACTTTCTATTACTCTACAACTTTGAGAAACTCTTGTAGACAATAACCCCATAAATAACTACACATATCCCTCTGAATTATATTTACAAACTCCAGCCCCATTTTTCTATTTAAATGTTCATTAAATAAATATTTAATTTAATTTTCTAGATTTAAATCAATTTCTCTAAAATGATAATTAAATAGGTAATTAATAAGTATAATTATGCACATGTACTTAGGAAGAAGCCAAGCATGTTGTGAAATTGTCAAGGGTGACAATTTATGATATTACAAGACCTAACATTGAATAATGAACAATAATATCTAACAAACATCTCCTAAGGGGCTCCATAGATCCCCACCCAATATAGTGATGAAACTAGTTATAATATATCACATCAACCTTCGAATATTTTGTTTATATCCAAATTAACATATAACATATGATCTCATAGTGAATACTCAGGTCACTCAACAGGGCCCTATGACTTTAGAAAAGAAGCTCCATTTTCTATCCTAGGAATGGAATGCGATCACTAGTCTCACATTGTTGGTAGACCTATATGTGTCCTTGGTCCTATATGAGTTTTATTTTTGTGTACTTTCTTTGTTGTTTTTTGTTGGTCAAACTGTTTAAGTTTAAGTTTTTGGGTTTCTCACTTCTCATGAGTTCCTCGTTGTAATGGGTATTGGACCTTCTAGTTTTAATCTAATCAAAACATATAGTATATGATACTCATATAAATGTTAACATTCCTCATGGCCAAGACACTAGACTCATATTAGAACATCATATAACTAACCTAGTTCAATTGAATTAAGGTTACAATTTACCCAAGTCATACTATTCAAAAATTTAAGAAACACCTTCTTGACATAATTATGACTTTAAGAATAATAATATGTGTCCCATGATAACACAACTATAACTATATTTTTCGGTTACTATAAGCATAATTCATGTTTGAAATGATAAAAGCAATCACTAATGAAGAAGAATTGTCAATACTATTCAAATCTCCTTCTTGAATGGTTATTAAATATTTTAAATCTTATTCCTTAAGATTTTTCATAAATGTAAAATGACTTATGAGGTCTCCATATAATAGAGGACATCTTAAGAAATTACACCACTGAAAAATGAGGTGCCCAACTTTGTGCACCCTTTATAGTCATTGTTGGCTTCGTCCTTGTTGGAGCTATAAGCCAAACATGAGTGATAAGGCCTGGGAGCTATCATGGTTGTACTCTCCATCATTCTTAGAAGTTCCAATAATTTCTACGTTAGTGGTTTCTATAATAATTACAATGAAAGTAGCATCAAAATCATAATAACTTCACTATACATGACCTTGACAACCATGTTCTTGCCAAAACCAATACTCCATATTCTAGATTTAATGTCATGTCCCACTAAATTTAAATTTAATTTATGATGAGAAACTTCTTCATGCTATCCATTCCCACTAGGTGAATGACAACTTCTAACAAGACTCTTAACAAATATTCCAACCACATCCTTACTCATCATCTTATTGGAGCTTCAAAATATCCACCTATAATCATGGACATTCTTGAGTGAACATGGACTTGAAGATAAAGAAGATTAGGACATGGATTTTCAACATTATTTTGGTCTCCTTGAAACACTCTACTCCCAGTTTCCCAATTTGTTGTTATAAACCAAACAATGGACTCTACGTTTGGGCAAAATTTATAAAGAGATCATAAACCAAAGTTAGTCTCACATATTTTCCCATGTTGTCCAACAAAATTCTATCAAATCACCCTTAAAATTTTCCTATAAAAAATGCCTTAGATGTTATACATTCCTTTTGTAGGATTGTCTCCTTTGATCACTTGTGCCTTCTCCAATCACCTATCAATAATGCTATTTAACTTCTAAATCAATTTGATGCTTTGTTGGATGTTCATGTGTTGTGCTCAAGCTCCCCACCATACTTTAATAAATATCTTTGTTAAATTATATATATGTAAACCAAATTATTTTTTCACACCAACATTAAAATATTAATTATAATATATATTTTAAATGTATTTACATGTAAAATAAATAAATCACAAAGGAAATTAAAGAAGGCAGAAACCACCACCTTAACTCTTAGTTATTTGATGGACAAAAACCTTGTTACAAAATTTGTATTACTCTACAACTTTGACATAATCTTGTATCCAACAAAACCCGAAAAAATAACTACACATTCTTATAAAAATTATATTTACATAACTACCAATAAATTAAGAATAAGGTCTCTTTGCTGAATATTTAAATCTGAAACATGGGCCCATAAATACCTCTCTAATGTTTTTATTCATAGACAAAATGAAAATAAAAACATATGACATATAGACAATGCATATTCGAAAATGCGATGCAAAATATATACAAATTGATGCAACTTAGAGAACAGGATACAACCAATCGGCTGATTGATAGCCACTAAGTACCTGATAGTGAGAGGTCAATGATTCAAAGGGTCAAGTTGTTGCAATTGAACTGAAACCAACCTATCCCATGTTATAAGTGTAGTAAAATCCTCTCCACCTTTGTGGCTAAGCTATTAAATCTATAATCTATCCAGCTTGGTGGAACCCATTGGCACGGCGACATCAAGAATGTTGGTACTAGCCACCATCTCAATGTGGTCCAACACCTACTCTAAACCCCCACGTAGCTCCAGTTAATGTGGTCATAGACTTCAACCTTATTACAAACTTCATGTTAACGTTCATTTTGGCTCGTGCTCTTTCATGTCCGTTAATTAATTATTCCCCAAATCTGGTAATGGGAAGCCTATTGGTATCTAAGGATTGCAAGAAAATTATGCACATCCAGTGTTCAGTCACTTCTTCTTTTATGCAATGAGCAGATGTGAGAATGTTGGATACCCACCCTATTCTTTCCTTTAAAAAAAGGAGGCATGCACATGTCAGAGGCCCAAAAAAAACACATCGAATTAATGCTGAGTCGAGTCATTATTATCTCCTATCTGCTTACGAAGGCTCCATGAACGGGAACTTAGATTTTAAGATAGTAATCAAGTGAAAGAATAAAAGTCAGTTATGGGAAAGACAGATTTCGATCATAATGATGTGATAATAAATAAAGTAAACTGGCGGAATAGAATTGAGATCCTGCTTTAGGCAATTATGTTTAAAAAATGAGAATAAAACATCATTCATCAAAGTTTATGCTTTGAGGAGAATTCTCTTCTTGTTCGAAAATCAAACTAATGGCATTTTGGACTTTCATATAAGATCTCATAGTCAGCTTGTGTAATCCAACAGGATATTGTTAAATATATCTTTTCAACCTAGTTATATATATATATATAATTTTAAAATCTTAATTAATGTATTCTATATTTGTCATAAATATAAAATGTTTTATTAGGTCTCTATTGACATCTTAAGGCATTCACTTGTTTCTATTTTTTATAGTTATCATGGGCTTCATCCTTGTTGGATCTATAATCCAAACAAGAGTGATAAGGCCCAACGATTTATCATAGGTGCACTCTCCATCATGCTTAGCAGTCCCGATAGTTTCTACATCAATTGCTTGGACAACAAATACAATGAAAGTAGCATCAAAATCATCATAACTTCACTATGTCAAATACACGACCTTAGCAACCATGGTCTTGCCAACACCAATGTTTCCTATTCTAGATTTAACCATATGTCAACTAAATAAAAATTTAATTTCTGATGAGAACCTTCTTCATGCTACCCATTCCCACTAGCTAGATGACAACTCTTAACAAAATTTTCAACCATGTCCTTCCTCACCATCTTACTAGAGCTTAAAACCTCTAGCTATAATCATGGACTGCTTGAGTGAACATGGATCTAAAGCTGAAGAAGATTATGATAGGGGTTTTCAACATTTTTGTGGTCTACTCAAGACATTCTACCCCCACTTTTCCAATTTGTTGTTATAAATTAAAAACATGAACTCTTCCTTTGGAAAAAGCTTTTAAAGAGATCATCAAGCAATTAGTCTCACATATTTTCCCATATTTTCCACCAAACTTATATCAAATCACCCTAACATTTTTCTGTCACACATGCCTTTCATGTTATATTATCTCCTTTGGTCACTCTTCTCTAGTCACCTACCAATAATGCTATTTAAATTATTCCAAATCAATTTGATGCATTGATGGATGTTCATGTATTGTTCCCAAGTATCCCACCATACTTTAATAAATATTTTATTAAATTAACAAATTTAAATTAATATATAAACCAAGTTTTATTTACAACAATATGGTATTAAGTATAATATATTTTTAAGTTTATTTACATTTAAAATAAATAAATCACAATGAAAACTGAAGGAAGTAGAAACCAGACAGTTAGTTTTTGATAAAAGGGGATAAACGGGTTTTACAGGGACCCGAAACCACAAAGTAACATTACAAGCAAAGACCAAAATAGAGGTCCAAAAGACAAAAAGGCTGCCATAGAGATAAAAACCAGCTAAA
This sequence comes from Sequoia sempervirens, assembly GCA_007258455.2. Classification (NCBI taxonomy): domain Eukaryota; kingdom Viridiplantae; phylum Streptophyta; class Pinopsida; order Cupressales; family Cupressaceae; genus Sequoia; species Sequoia sempervirens. The sequence goes on from VDFB02353493.1 coordinate 214,411,351, forward strand.
ACAAATAGCCACAAAAAGGCGCAAAAAAGCCATTCAGACGGCCGGTAAACAGACAAAACTGGGCCCAGCCACAGCTAATCCATAGACTTCAGAAGCTCATTAGCAACCTCTTTTAGGTCCACCATATCCTGGACCCCCTCCATGAAAATTTGAGTCATATTTGGGGTAGCCACGACTTTTCTTTTCATACTGGATCTAGTTCGCTTAGAAATCCCCGCTTCCTCATCCTGGTCTTTCTCTTGGTCAAGGTCGACAATCAGCGCTCTTTTCTGGGTTTTCTCCAATCTTTCGGTCATGGCAATTCTGCAGTTTTGATCAGCAATTTTTTTCATGGTTCCTTTAATTTTATCAAGATCATTTTTAACAGTGCTGTCCTTTTGTATGTTATCCTTCACACAGGTATTCTTCTCCACTTCGAGCTGAATTAGCCCCGCAACTTTGGCTTCAATTTCCCCCAGCTTACTATGAAGAGACAGATTTTTGGTCTTCAACTCACTGATTTCATAAAATAACCATTTGGCAGAATTAAATTGGTCCACAGAACATCTCTTGGCAGTTCCAACGAAGTCGAAAGGGGGGTCACAATTAGAATTGACCCTGAAATTAACCGACTCCACACCTCTGGGAGGGCTACAGTTCTCCTATTGAATATTCTGAGGGAAATGGGGATCCTCAAGACTGACCTCGACCGCTTTAATAGAAACAATAGGAGAGTCATCAGGGTAGGAGACTAACTTGTTAACCAGAGAACTAGAGCCCACCACTTTAGCATTAGGGTTTGAGCGGCCAGGGGCAGGAACAGAGCAGGCACCAGAAGGCTGGGGGGATCGGCCAGAGACAAAAGGGGAGGCAAGGGAAGCAAGGAAAGCTTGACACGACCAGAAGAAACTTTAGTCTCAAATATACTAGGCTCAATATCATCCTCATCAAGCTCCAAAGGGGCTATAGGGTTAGATAGGGTAGGCATATTTTGAAAGTGCTCATAGATGAGCCTTAACAGACTCGTGTGAAGAATCGGGTATCTTTTAGGGCTCCTACTGTGGTCAGAAAAGCTATTTCTAAGGGAACAAAGCAAGAAGAAAGGGATGGAAACACGCACCTTATCCTGAAAGTGATTGAGCAGCACAAAGTGATATCCATAAACCCTAGTGAAGCTGCCGTCAAGAGTGATGTACTCCATGATAACCCTTAGCACTTTTCTCCATAAAGTTTTTATGGTGTCTGCTTCATAGTAATTGTTCGTCATCTTGACAAGTTTTTGCTTCTCCGTTTCGGTCTTAGGGAACCTCGTCACAGCTTCGTCAGAGAATTTCATGTCTCTAAAAAATTTATGCTCTTCAATCGGGATGCCAGTCACCACCGCTATCAAAGCTTCATCAATCTGAACTTTCCTCCCGAAGAGGAGAACTTCCCCATTATTCCAATTTTTCTCAAAGAAATGAGTAATCTCCTCCTTAGGGCCATGGAGTTTCTCGATGAACGGAAGTAATCCACCCCTTCTTATTTTGCTCCATGCTTTAGTGTTCTTGGTGTGTGACTCAAAATTGGTAGGTTCAACCCTCTTCCGTTCCCCTCCCATTTTTGATATCTCGGTGCGAATACTGTTGCGACCGGAGAACCTATTCCAGATAGTTCCTTTGCTTCGCAGGACCCACAAAGCATGCCAGGGTAAATAATTTTTCTTCCGGATCCTCATGGTCCCATAATGTCTACTTATTTTGTTAGTCATGACTCGTACCTTCCTCATTATTACAAGAAGCCGCCACTTTTCCATTCACCGCATCGAGCACCATTAAAGCTTGAACATCGGAATCGAGGTCAATCCTTTTGTGCCATTTGAGGATTTTATCACTCTTAACTCCCTCATTGGCAAAAAAATCCACTACAGCATTCGCCTCGTAGTAAGCATGAGTGATTTTTATTTTTTTGAACATACTAAGTAAAACCTTAGCATCTTCAATCCAGTTTTTAATTGACCATGCGGGCTGGGACCTACCACAAAGGCTATCTATTATACTTTTCAAATCACCTTCAAGCCATAAATTTTTACATTTAATTTCCACTATAAGGTTGATTATGTAATAAACACCTGCCGCTTCCACCACATGATTAGTTTGGACCCCCAAAGGGGTGGCAATGGCTCCCATAAAGTTACCTGCCGAGTCCCTTAGGACCCCACCACACCCAGCCTTCCTCGGATTTCCTTTGGTCGCGCCATCAAAGTTGGATTTGGCCTAGCCTTCCATAGGAAAACTCCAGCAAACTCCCTCCCTGGACTTTTTGGTTGTATTAGGAACATTGGAAATGTCCCAATTGATTCTCCATTCCCTAGCAATCAGGCTGTCATAAGGAGAGCAAACCACAGTCTCAACCTTGTCCTCCCTGAAGGGAACAATAGAGAAGTTTTCTTTAATCATCCTAAGAATTCTTTCAAACACAATTTCCTCTGACGACTCCTTATCCCTGAAGATCCTGTTGTTTCTCTCTTTCCAGATTCCCCAAGTCATATGGGGGAACGAGAAAGCCCAAAGTTTTTTTATAAAGGGGTTGAAAGAAGGGGCTTTCCATTGAACAAAAAAATCTTCAACCGACTCCAGGGGGATCCAGGAAAAATGCCAACATTTCAGAAGCTTGTCCCAAACCAAAGGGGAGAAAGGATAGTGGATAAAGAGGTGGTTAACCAATTCAACGTTGCTTTTACAGAGGTAGCGTCTATTGGGGAGTAGAACACCTCTTTTGCTAAGATTATCCACAGTTAGCACTTTATTTTGCAGTAAGGACCAAAAAAATATGTTAACCTTAGGTAGGAGATGCTTAGTCCAAGCATGCGACCATAGAGGGGGAGGATTAAGAGCATGTGAAAGCTAGGAAAAAGTGGATGAGATAGAAAAGCACCCAGAAGGCTCATACTTCCAGATAAGACTATCCTCCTGATTTAGGCACAGTCTGACAGCGTTCAAAGAGGAGTAAACTAGGACCAAAACAAGGTTTATCAAGGGGAGATTGATCCACTTACCATCCTGCTAGTAGTCTTTAATAAGGAGGCTAAAAGTATCTTTGCAAAACTCAACCCATCTACTGAGATTCCCATCCTAAGACAGAGGTTCATTGTGTAGCCAACAGTCATCCCAAAATCTGATCTGGTTACCATTGCGAACCTGCCATTTCAATCCCAATTTCACAACCTTTATCCCATCAATCATATAGTTCCAACAACTTGATCCTTTCGGGATATTAGGATTCTCAATAAGATCTTTGAGGGAATTGTTATTCTGAAAATACTTACTTTTAATTATTTCACTCCATTCCCCAGAGGAGAAGAATAGTCTCCATATTTGTTTAGCTAGGAGCGATTTGTTCAGCAGTCTGATTTTTCTTAACCCAAGGCCTCCATCATTTTTAGATCTGCAAACAAAGTGCCATCCAACAAGAGGCATTCTTTTTCTTTCTTCGACTCCCGACCAAAGGAATCTCTTTTGAATCTTTTCAATGGTTTCAGTGTATTTGGATGGGATTTTAAAAATGCTGAGAGTATAGATAGAGAGATTCTGCAGGGAGGCTTTAAGAAGCTGGAGTTTTCTGGCTTGGCTTAGGTGAGCTCCTTTCCAGCCAGAAATTTTTTTCCCAAACCTATCAACTAGAGAGATCCAGAAAGAATCCAGAGGTTTTAAGCATAGTGGTAATCCCAGATAAGTAGCAGGAAGGGACTCTATCTTACAACCGAGAATTCTAGCTATTTTCCTTTGTCTGTGCAAAGGTGTGTTAAAGAAATACAGCGAGATTTTTTTCTTATTTATCACCTAACCAGAAGCTCCTCCATAGGTATCCAAACTTTTCTTCATATGTTTAGCTTCTGAGATAGCAGATCTACCCATCAGCAAAGTGTCATCCACGAACTGTTGATGGGAGCATATCAAATTGCTCGAAGACGGCTTGAGCCCCATAATAGATCTTTGAGCCACCAATTTACTCATATTCCTCCCAAAAATCTCAGCCATAATCATGACGAGGATAGGAGAAATGGGATCTCCTTGTCTTAACCCTCTAGATCTACGGAAAAAGGTGGAAGGGGACCCATTAATCAGAACTGCCACTGAAGCGGAAGTAATGAGTTGTTCAATCAACTGCAAAACCCTTTCATTGAACCCAAAAGATTTTAAGATCTTAAACAGAAAGTTCCAGTCCACCCTATCATAAGCCTTTGAGATGTTGAGCTTTAGAAGAAATCCTTCTAATTTAGAAATCGAGAGAGAGTGAATATTCTCATGAGCATGGACAATGGAGTCAAGAATTTGTCTTCCAGGCACAAAACCATTCTGTTGAGGAGCAATAATAGTGGGCAGAATGAGAAGCAGCCTAGAGGTAAGCACCTTCGAAATAATTTTATAGAAGGAGTTACAGAGGCTGATAGGTCTGAATCCTTCAAAATTCTGCACTCCAAGTTTTTTGGGGATAAGAACCAATAAAGTTGCATTTAACTCCTTCAAAAGGTTTCTAGAACGGAAGAACTCTTTCACTTCCTTCTCAACATCCTCCCCAACAATGTCCCAGAACCAATGGAAAAAAAGTAAAGGGAAGCCATCAAGACCAGGCGCTTTGCTTCCTTCAAAAGAGAAAACAACATTTTTAATTTCCTCGCTAGTGGGTATAGCAGTCAGCATTTCATTGTCTCTAGAGTTAACAATCCTGGGGATAGCCTCCAGTAATTGGTTTTGATCCTCCAAGTTAATTCCCTCTTTCTCAGACAGAAGGTTCTTAAAGAATAGGGCAGCCTCTCTTCTGATGTCCTCTTCCTCCTCATATAAGTTCTGCCTTCAACCACAATCGCTGAGATTTTATTAGCTGCTCTGTGTTTAGAAGCTGAAAGATGAAAGTATCTGGTGTTTTTGTCTCTAGCCTTTAACCAGAGAGCTCTCGACCTTTGTCTCCAAAATTCCTCTTCTCTAGCAATTGTCTCGTGAAGCTTTGTGAGAATCTCATTTTCCTTTTCCTTAGTTTCATTCAGGTAGCCTTCCTTCTAAATTTTGTTTTGGATTTTAGAAAGCCTAAACTAAAGATCAAATTTGATTTGAAAGATATTACCAAAAGACTTTTTTTTCCACTTTTTGAGATTCATTTTAACTTCTCTTAATTTTTTGGTGATTCTAAATAAGGTAGTACCCTTTATGTTAATATTCCACCATTTCCTTATTTCCTCTCAGAGGAGGGGATGGGAAAGCCACATCTTCTCAAAGCGAAAAGGAGTATTCCTCTTAATCTTTAAGGGGTCAGCAACAAAACTAATAGGAAAATGGTCAGATCCAATCCTAGGGAGGGTTTTCAAAGAACAACAATAATTTAAGATCCATACATCAGAAACAAGGGTTCTATCAAGTCTCACCTGGATCAGATCAGACATAACTCTTCGATTTGACCACGTGTAAGAGCTCCCTTGCAAGTCCAAGTCAATCAAGGCCTGATTATTGATGAATTGTTAAAGATCCTCTTTGCTTTCTTCATTGATTTGAGAGCCACCAAACTTCTCACCCTGAAGGAGAGGGGAATTAAAATCTCCCATGACAACCCAGGGGTCATTTTGAAAGATATTCTGAAAAGTAGCCAACTCGTTCCAAAAAGCCTTTCGAGCTTTTTTATAGTTAGGAGCATAAATATTAGACTGGATCTAGCTGAAGTTGTCCCTTATATGAGTAAATCTAGTGGCAACATGATTAGGACGAGAAAAAAGTGGATCACCTCTTATGGCCTTACAGTTCCAAAAAGTCGCAACCCCTCCAGAGGCGCCAACAGAATCACTTCCCTAAATGGAACAGTCCTGAAACAAAGTAATATTTTCCACCTTTTCACTTAACATTTTAGTTTCCTGAATGAGGAGAATATCAGGCTTTTGGTCCCGGGCAAAATTGTGTAAAATATCCTGCTTGTGGGGGTTATTTAGTCCCCTTATATTCCAGGATAATAACTTCATGATGATTTAGGAGGGAGGAGGACCTCAGGGATGGTTTTTTGGTAGCCATCTGCAATATCTTGAAAGCTAATGTGCTCTCTTATCCAAATTTTAGGTCTTCTTCCTTTGGCCAACGAAATTGCCCCACAGTCCACTTTTTCTCTCGATCTTGTTGAGATCCCGTAAGGGGTGATTTTGATTTTCGCTTTTTTCTTCTTTTTTTTGGATATCACCTCTTCTCTATCTGTGTCCTCTTGACTAACTAATTCTTTACTGGATTCCCATTCTTTTTCGGAGAAGAATTTCTATTCCCAGGGTAGAGTATCCATGAGCCCATTCACACAAGGTGAGGAGCTACTTCTTTCAAGAGAGCTTACCTGGCTGGGGTCCGAATAAGTGTCTTTAACAACTTCAAAAGGAGCCACCTCCGAGCTGGATTCGACTACTGGGTTATTTTCCCAAATCGGGGACACGATCAAAGGAATGCCTACCTCTAGAGAAAGACCCTGAATTGGAATATCGTCCAACCCTGGCATCACGGGGTCCTGACCAAAGGGGTTAATTATTGGGGCAAGAGAATCTTCCTTCTTGCTTAGGGCTAGATTCCCCACATCACATTCCACACTTTCCCCTTTGTCTTGAGAGTCAGAGTTAAACTTTGGTGTCAAAACTTGGGGGATCTGGAAGGCGGAGCCTTCTTTTCCAGCCTCACCCGAAATCTTATCAAGAGAATCATCCACCTTTCCCAGGGCTAAGTTCCCATCATCACTTTCCACCCTTGCCTCTTTGTTCTGAGAATCAGAGTTAAACTCCATTACCAAACCTTGGGGGATCTGGAAGGCGGAACCTTCATTTCCAGCATTACCCGAAGTATTATCAGGAGAATCTGCTTGCTTTCTCACTGATGCCGTTGCTAATTTTTCCCCCTGCTTCTTTTTCCTTACCACTTTTGAGGCCCCTTTAGGGTCTTCCATTTCTTTTACTGCCTTAAGGGGGCATTGCTTAGCCTAATGGCCAAATTTTCTGCAGTTGAAGCAGGCAAAAGGGATGGTCTCAAACTCTATAGCCTACGACCAAGAGCCAAGTTTCGAATGGATCTCCACAGAGGAGGGGAGATCCGCTTCTTGAGAGACACCCACACATATTCTGGCAAACACCAGTCTTTTTCTTGCTACTGTCATTGGATCAATTGATAGTAGCTCCCCAAAGGAGCTAGCTATCCCCATAAAAACATCCTCATTCCAGTATTCTAAAGGAAGACCATGAAGCCTGGCCCATACCGGGACAGTCTCAAAGATGGAGTCCGTTAGATCTAAATTTGAAGACCATTTCTTAAGTACGAGAGTTGATTTCCCAATAACCCATGGCCCTCCACTTCTAACTGCCTTAATGTCTTCTCTGTTCGAGAACTCAAAAGAAAAGAAGCCTTTTGGGAGAGCCGCAACAGAGACACTACCATTTGTTCTCCATTTCTTTCTAACAAAATCCCTGACAACCTCTATATTTGGCCTTTGGCCCATAAATTTTCCAACTAGGGAACTATCCATTAGAGCTATATTATGATCAATGATCTCATCTGGAATAGAAATTGCAAATTTTCCAGCTGTAGGGCAAGAGATGTTGTGCACAGGAGGAAAAGTTGACTTACCATTAGGTTTAACCCCAAATAGAGAGGCCCACTTCTTACGATGCCCTCCATTTGTGTCACCAAACCCCACCACGCCTTTGAGGTTATCTTTTGGGCAATTGCCGGCTGGCATCTTAGAGGAAGGGACCGGAATATCCTTCCCACCTGGGTCATCCACAAATTTTTTTGGGGAATCCTCCCGTTTTGGATCCTCCATGCTTTTCTTCTTACTCGAGGCAGACTCTTGACCCGCCTGGGCCTTCGCAGATCCATCGCCATCACCCTGCTCAGTACCATACGATTCAAAAGACCCATTTTCCCACCCAGACCTCTGCTCCCGCTCGCGCTCATTCGCCATCCCAGACAGTTAGTTAATAAATATACATAAATCTCATTAGAAATTTCTATAACTCTACAATTTTGAGAGTAGAAAATAACCCCATAAATAATTACACATATCCCTCTGAAATTATTTTTACAAACTACAAATAAATAAGAATAAAGACTTTGCTGCATATTTATAACTGAACCATGGCGGTATAAATATATCTTGCTAATGTTGTTATTAATTGAAAAATGAAAATTAAAAAAATGACATATAGAGAATGCATATTCGGGAGCAGGATGCAAAATATATACAAATTTTAGATAGTGAAGTTGCAACATAGAGAATATGATACAACCAATAGGCTGATTGATAGCCACTGAGTACTTGATAGACAAGTAGTTGCAATTAATCTGAAACCAACCTACCCATGTTCTAAGTGTAGTAAAATCCTCTCTACCATTGTGGCCAAGCTATTGAATCTATAATCTAGGGTTTGGTAGACCCCATTAGCATGGCAACATTGATAATGATCACCATCTATTATATATATCTACTCTAAACTCTCACCGAATATTTTGTTATATATATCTTTCTAAGCTATATATATATATTATTAAAACCTTAACTAATATATTATATTTTATATTGGTCATAAATATAAAATGACTTATGAGCCCTCCATATAATGAAGGGCATCTTTAAGAAATTGATAAGAAAGAAAGTGGATATGAGTATCCGGGCGGAATAGAATAGAGTTCCTGCTTTAGGCATTTATGATTCAAATTTGAGAATAAAACGTCATTCATCAAAGTTTATGCTTGATGAAAATTCTCTTCTTCTTCTGGATTTCTATATAAGATCCCATTGTCAGCTTGAGTAATCAAACTGGGTATTGTTATCTTTTGTCCAACTGCAATGGCTGATCAGGGCGTCAACAATGTGCAAGCTGTTCCTGACCTCGCCAATCTCAATTGGTAATATTTGCAGATAAATTTCATTAAACTGAACTGTCAATTTTTTATGTCATACAAATTTCAGTTTGCTTGTTCCTGAAAATGCTCTTTCATATTTGAACATATAATTGTTCTAAGGAAATCTATGTTACCAGAAACGGTTAACATAGAATTCCACTGTTTCCCGTTTTAGCGGGAAAAACACTATTTTTGTTTTTCTAATGATTTTTTTAAAATCCACGACGTTATTTTAGATTTTTTGAAGATAAATAATATATCTATTTTAAATATAGTCATAGTTATCAATAAATTTTGAAGGAAAAAAATATGGCTTAAAAAATACAATTTTTAATAGATTTTAAAAGAGGAAATTAAATCTGGTCATGCTAAATCAATTGAAGAAGAACCTTAGATTTAACTGAGGGCAAATACTAGCATACATATATTAAATATTAATATATATAAAATATGCCGAGAGTTATCTATATTAAACCTTCTGGAAGCGCCTATTTTCATCAGCCTATTTTAATCCTTTTGAGGCTCCAGGTGAGGCTGAGCGTCCTCCTCCTTCATCTCCGCTTGGTGCCTCACCTCTTCCTGTGCCGACAGCATCCAATTCGAAATGTTGTAAGGCCTGCAAAAATAGCTCGAACCCCTTCCATGTTGGCAATGATTTTTGTTTAACCTAGATTCGGAAGTCGAACCCTAATTTTCCACCTCCCAAGCAGCGTGATCCGAACCTTGGGTCGAAGGAGTCTCAATCTCTTGGTAATCCAGGTTTAGCCATCGGTGATGTTAAGGTTGACTTTCCAGAGGATGCTGTCATTCTTTAGATTTCCGATGATAGCTTAAACTCCATCTCTACCAATGTTGGGAGTCGCTCTCTTATTTTCGTATTTTGCGAAGCGGCCTTCATTGGAGGATTTCCAGTCTTGGGCTTCATCTGTCTAGCATAATTTGGCTCCTCCAACAGTTCGTTCCCTGTATTTTTGGCTTCTTTCTGATAATCTTTGCCTCTTCTGAGGATTGCAAATTTGTTACACAAAATGGTCCCTAGTTTATGGGGAATTTTGGTTTGTTCCTCACCCCCTGCACTCCTTTCTTCGACCGAGCCTCGGCCATTATTTTGGAGATCCCGATCTCGATCAAGCTATACAACCTTCCCCTAATGATGAGGGATCCTTCTCTCATTGGGTAGATGATCAGTTAGGTCGGGTCCTTTGTGAAGATTGACACTGAGGTGAAGGCTACGCACAGATACACAAGGGTCTATGCTCTCATGAACATATCAAAACCCCTTCCTGGTTCGATTCAAATTCTCTCTTCTCATGGTACATCGGTGCAATTTTTAAACTTTGAGGGTTTTCCCTTTAGATGCTTCCGTTGCAATGGGTTGGGCCACAAGACTGGGGAATGTTTCACGCTAAGACCTCCTAGTTCCAGATGCTACAACTCCTTAAGAAGTGGAGCAGAAAATCTGGGTCCCCGAATGCGAAATTTGTACGGCACAATCATGGTTACTCCCCATTTTACTACGGGGTTTGAGTTGGCGGCTCCTTCAGTGCCTCCCTCAGCGCAAATCCCGATCCGTGATCATTCTCCTGTTCCTATCTTGGATATTGTTCCTGTTGTGAATGATGTGGAGGATTCGGAGTCTAACGACACTTTCTCTTTTATGGATGATTTTGGATGACCCCATCCCTAAATTTTTTTATCAAGATTTTTCTGTGGCCAGCTCCTTCTCGAAAACTGGGTATCTCTCAGATGGATTCCAAATAATTAAAACTTTACCGTGGTGCTTTAAATAGGAAAAAAGGTAGGAATTCTGAGATTGAGAAAATTCACATTGAAGGAAAAGAGGCTGTGGAGGAGGGCACTCAATGGACCATGGAGGCTCTCCTTTCCAAAAAAAATGCTAAGTCTTAGTTAGATTTGTTTGTTTGGACTATGTGTCTCTCCCTATTGGATATGATTTTTGGCTTATCTTCTGTAGTCTCCGTTGGTCTGTGTTGGTATTGCTTCTTCTTAGTGTTGTTGGGATGCAACTGTGTTGCTCTTAGTTAATTGCTTATGCTCCCCTTTCATTTAAGGGCTTTCTTATTGTATTTTTAATCTTTTCATATACAAAAACTTTCTTACGAATAAAAAAAAAAAAAGTTTATAAATTAGTTATATATAGTTATTTATTTATTTTTCTTGTTCTTATTTGTGTAAATCTATGTTTGTGTATATAATTGTTCCATATATTTATGAAATAAGATATGTGTATATGCATATATAGATGTTTATACATGCATATATACATTATAGACACACATATGTAGTTATATATCTATGTATGCACATCTTCATATACATATATTCTATCTATAACATATTTTGTTGTTTCTTATTTTCTACCTATAATTATTCAAATATATGATTTCACATTTATTTATCATATACTTATCTTCTCTGGACATTCAAACATATGTGTGTGTGTATATATATATATATATATATATTCTTCCTTTTATTTTCCTTCTTCAATCATTTGATTTTTCTCTCATTTTCATGTTTTTATAATATTTATTTGCATACACATTCTTACATGTAGCTGTATATATCTAGTATATACTAATATACAATTTCTCCATGCAATTATGATATTAATTATATATATTACATGTATATATGTGTGTGTGCATGTATGCATTTATATTGGTATCAATCTTTTCATTTATATAAATACAAGTATTCACTTATACACATACATATTGAGTATAGGTGAATATATTTATACATTCTATTACAATATCATATATATTTGTATATCCTTATATATGAATATGGATATATACATATGATTATATATATGCATATATATACACCCTTTTACACTCATATATTCTTATCTTATATATGCATACTCAAATACAATTACATATTTATTCGTATGGATATGTTTTACTAAATTTATATATACTTTCTTTTATCCTTATAAATTTTACATTCATTTACTTTTCTTTTGTCCTAAAATTTCCTCCTCCCTAACTCTTTTAAAGTTTTTTCTACAATCAATTCCTTCATCCTACTATCCCTAATTATGGATTCCTATGTGTAATCCAAAATGTTGATTGAAAATGTACATAATTAATTATAGAAGTAATTTTTTTTACCATCATGTATTATATTTAATAGAGGCACTTATGTTCATTATTTACAACTATGAAAATTATTCTTGTGTGAAATGCATAAATGGTTGGAACAAGCAAAAAAGGTGAAGATGTAGAGGAGTCTCCCTTAGAAATTGCTTTCTTTATAAGTACAATTTGTAAAGAAAAATATATTTTGAGAAATGACATTTTCATCAAGTAGTCATGGAATTCCATGAATCCATTAGTAGAGTTGGCATCAACTTACAATAGTTTGAAAATGTAATTAAGAGGTATCGACCTCAAAATAAGTAGATTGCATGACGCTTGGTAGGAAATAGGATTTCAATTGTGGCTAAAAGAGAAAAGGGATGAGAAAAGAGATAAAATGGTGGCACACCAATTAAATCCTTTCTTTCACTACTATTTATTGAAATTAAATTATTTTATATGATAAGAATAAATTTATTAGATGTCCATGATGGGCCACCTTCTCTTCATCTTCCTCCTCAGGAGGAAGTTTACAAGAATAATTTTTCAATGTTCTTATAAGTGGGTGGCAATGAACTTGGGATTGAAAGATTACAATATATGGTTGAAATTCTATGGTGACTTCATTGGGGTTAGTGGTTAGATCTTTGACATATGTGAATAAAAGTGATCCCATTTGTTTATTTTCCATCTAATATTTTGAGGTAATTAAAGGTATGTGTGAGGAAAAAACATAGCCACTCCATGAGTGCATGATGTACCTATTTTCTTACAAATATTCCAAAAAGAGAACACTCTAACAATTTCCCCCCCTACAATTCTATTTGTAAAAGACACTAAAATTCATCATCTCTTCACATGTCAAGTATTTTGAACTTAAAGGAAAGGAATATATCCCTCTATTTGAAGTCACTAAATGGAATCCTGATAACCTTAAAACTAATGTAACCCTTTCAATTAGGACTAAATGAGAAGGAGATAACCAAAATTCTAGATGATTTTTTTGCATTTTCATGGCTACTAATACTTTACTATTTACAAAGGTTTGTATAATTTAATGCTATGGATGATTATATATTATGATTCAATAGTGTTTGATTATATTTTTAGATTTTTTATTTTCTTGTGTGATCATCATGGAATGTGATTATAATTTTTTTTGAACTTTTTTTTTTCATATTTATTATAAGGAGTAGAGTATATCTTGGTTGTTAAGTTAGGATTTTTAGTTTAATGGCAAGGTTAAGTAGATGATATTTTAATAAAAGTCTCACACATGATGATTTAAATTCCTTAAGATAGATTTTTAAAATGTTAATTAGAGTTTACATTTTCTATCTTTCATTTTCTTTAATAAAGTGAGATTTTTTCATTTGGAAAAGTGTGTACAAATTTTTTACACCTAAATTTAGTTTTTTTAATTGAAATGAAGTTTTATAATGTCAATTAAGCTCTTTTGTTTATAATTTTTTATTTTGATATATATAATTAAAAAAATATTTTGATAAATTTAAATATAGCTCAAAAGTTATGAATGTTTAAAAAAGATAATTTCTTCACAAAGCTAATTTTTTCATTTAAATTATTAATTATAGTATCAATCAAATAATTTTAAAACATTAACTAATATATTTTTTAATAGTGAAAATTTTATATTTATATCTTATTTAATGTTTTAGATCCACTTTGATTATAACATTATAATAATTAACATACAAATGATATAATAATTAACTTATAAATATAACAACTATGAGGAATCAATACGATGTGTTTCCCTTCATTAAAAATATGGATTCATGCATTTGAATTTGTATTGTTCATTCACTTAAATTGGTTGAAGTGAAAATTTTCTATTATTTGAATGCTTTATTATTTTGGATCACCTACAACAACTATGGTTTGCTATTGTAAGTTGACTTGTAGCAAATAAATTTTATTTCTATTTTGTTGTAATTTATTCTTGTTTACAACTTTATATTTTTTTTCCCTTTTTAGAATTCATGCTATTTATTCTCTCTAAAGATTAGTATAGACATGAGCTTGTATATCAATTGTAGTTGGGTGATGCCATTAATTCTAATAATGTCTTGCAAATTCAATAAGTTATGTAGACCGTGAGCATCTTATGTTATTTTTGTATGATGTTCCAATCTAACATATATGTTAATAGTTTTGAATAGCATTGCAATTCAATTTGATGGGCCGACCTATATAAAAAAATTGAGGTATGTTGTGCAGAAAGAAATACGAGAGAACTTCCCAAAATTGTATGAAAATTTTATCAAGTGGTGATGTCACTAAAATTAGTAACCATAATAGAAAGAGGCTTATTGAAACATTTTTTGGATGCCATGTAAATTTAATATAAGGATTGGGAGGGCACTAGTATATAATATTTAATATTATTTTCTACATAATGAGGGCCCCATAGGTGAGCGCCCCTCCAATTCATGTTATGGGGACATTAAAAATTACTATTGAGGGGGACTTTAATTTGTATCATATGGAAACTAAGCAATTGTGGGAGACCTCATATATATAATTTTTTGAATATATTGAAACCCTATCCTCGTCACTATTAAGGTGATTTCTTAGTACTCGGTAAAGGTTGATCTCCTAAAATGCCTACGGTTCTGAGACATTATAAATAAAGGTTGTTTGTTATATAAGAAAATTTGTTTTATATTTGTTTTATTATTTATTTAAGATAGTAGTTCAACTCTAGAATCTAGCACCATCTTTTCTACATCCAACAATGTTGTAGCACATTAGATTTTGTATTTTGTTTAACAATCGCTATAAACATTATCTTCTTTTTAAATTATTTTTAGAGTGAGGAAGAGTCTTAGAAGTGTAGAATTTGGACCATTGGCTTCTAGATGACAAGTAATAATTGGTTACTGATCAATCTACTGCTCATGCCTCATTCTCTAAGTTTGATATCTATTATTTGGAATTTGTAAATATTTTCTATATATTCACCATATTTTTTTTCTTTTTTACTATTTTGTAAATGAACAAAAACATTAGGTAGGGGTATATTTTCCACCTTAATTTACATATTAATATGTAACAAAGGTACTTTAATTCATAATTTAGTAGTAGCCATGCAAATCTACTTTTCATTATTTTTGTAAGCATGCATTGTTATTGATTGGTTTGTTGGCTATAGGGGTCTATACAAAAGCTAAGGATTAAAAGAAATTTTATTTGATGGAAAATATGACCTGTGATTAGATTTTCTCTTATTTTTCTTGTCAGTTTGCTGTCCATTCACGTCTCTTTACAATTTACAAATAATATTTCTTTTGCAATTTTACAAATAGATTTAATTTTTTTGTGGATTGTGCTTCTCCTCAAGCGAAATCTTATTTCTTGACCTCAATATTTGAAAGTTTAAGTAAAAGATTAGATTCTGAATACTATTCAAAGAATCATTAATTGTTTTAGGTTCATCATCCTACTATGTGTTGCCTCACTTTAGAAAGGGATATATATGTACTCTCATTAAGTTGTAAGTGGTTACTGATTTCTCCATGGCTAGTAAGAGTATACTTTGAATGTTGTTCATTTCCTAATGTTATTAGGGTGTCAATCACCATATCAATTTCTTGTTTCTATGTGTTTTAATCATGATTTGAATCCATGTTTCCAATTCTATGGTTGTACATTATTTTTCAATAAATAACCATTTAAATATTGTATTGCAATGAATGGCACTACATTAACTTTATTCAAATCGATTTGATACATCGCAAATGATTCTTGTGTGTAATGGGTAAATGGCAGGAGAGATCCCAATTACAGGAGATGCATTGCCGCTTGGCTAGTGGAAATTGTATACCAACTCCAAAAGAGCAAGGAAAAGGAAGCAACGGTCAAGGAATGGTGCAAATCACTTAAGTTTGAGGTATTTGAGAAAATAACAGAAGAAGTAGAAGGTAAAGAGGTAATATTTGGGGCCGTTTTCAAGTGGATAGGTGCAAGCGATATAGGTGGAGATACAGAGGAGCTTCAGTTCCCCTCAGAAGTTGTTGCCTTCAGGGGTTCAATTCCTGAAGGAAATTGTATTCTAAGTAAGGAAAATGATCACATTTGGAAAGCAATCACTGCACGCCTTGATTCAATTAGTAGAGTGGATATCGGCTTACAATACTTGCAACGCATTGTTGCCAGCCCCGGACCTCACAACATCTGGATTTCAGGCCATTTGGTGGGAGCTGCCATTGCAATGGCCATTGCAAGAAAAATGAAAAAAGAAGATAGAGCTAAAATTGAAGCACATCTCTTCAATCCTCCCTTTCTTTCCCCAAGACTTCCCGAGGTGAAATTCTTTGAGATGGTCGGAAAAGGTTTAGCAGCTGTGCGTGATTTTTGGCGTTCCCATGGTTTTGTTGCGCCCAATGTGTTGGATTGTATGATGATAGATGATGAGATATTGCGTGGGTTATATAATGATTTCATTGGGGTTAGCGATTGGATCCCCAACATATATGTGAATGATAATGATCCCATTTGCTGCTCTTACATCCGCTATTTTGAGGTGATGGAGGTTATATACAATCAGAGAAGCCAGCCCCTCCATGAACGCATGAAGTACCTCTTCTGTTTTGAAGTAGCCGAAAAGAGAACACCTTGGCATTTGCTTCCCTCTGCTATGCTGTTTGTCAGACACACTAAAAGTCATGATATTAGTCAGTGGTTGTCGAGGAGCCTCAAACTCGAGGGAAAGAAATATGTCCCTCCAATTGAAGCCCCACATCCTTAAAAACAGTACTCTTTCAAGCTGAGGGAAAAGGAGGAGATAAGGAAGACCAGAAATGAATGTGTTGCATTTTCATGGGCACTAATAATGTGTTGTAGACTTCTAATATTGCAATTCTAAATAATTTTAATGCTATATAGTATTATATATTATAATCTGGTAGTGTTCTCTTATATTTCTTTTGATCTTTTCATTTTATCTCTTCACTGATGATCATGAAAAGTGATTAGAAATATAAATTGTAGTTTTATTGGAGATTTTGAGTCATTTTTATTAACAATGGAGTAGAATGAATCTCTTATTATAAATTATGGTTTTAGGATCAAGTACATGGGAAAGGGATGTGTTTAAATGAAGCTTTCTTAAACTTACCAATTTTTTGATTTTGGTGAATATAGTTTTCCATAATGTTAAACACATGGATTGTTGGGTATTCTATGGGTGGAAGAAAATTAATGATGCATATCAATTAGATAAAAGGGTAATTATAAATTATTAACAAAATTTGTCTCAAGAAAACTCTAAGAGGTCTTAGTATCAAAGAGAAGACTTATACCATATAAACATTGAAATGCTATTTGAAAATGTATTAGAGTTTCCTTATATGCCCTATTATATTTTTAAACCAAAAATACTCCATCATATCATGTCTATACTTTTGAAGGAAACTCCCAACATTTTTGGTTGTATTATGGGCACGATCTAAACCATTAATATTTTGTAGTCCATAGTTTTTTTAAGATAGAATGGCTTAGGGAAAACTTGCATGTAAATTTATTTTTATTATTTGACATTTTAGATCACATTATGGTAGATATATCTTCGAGAAATTCAATTCTAAAAGAAAGAATATGAAATATAAAATTTCAAAGATGGACTATTATAAATTAAAAAAAATAGAGAAGGGAGAGTCAATAAAAAGAAAAAAATCACAAATAATGAATAAAAAATAAGAAAAAATGAAAAGACAAATAGAAACAAAAGATAAATTGAAAGAAAAATATTAAAATATAAAATTTAAATCAAACATATGTATAAATATATATTAATAAGGATATTATATAAATAGACACAGAGACACATAGACACATAGACACACACATATATAGAGCAACACATGAAAAAATGAAAATATAAAATAAATAAAATAATAGATTGAGAATAAAAGTTAACAATACATAATTAAATGAAAATTTTTAATTATTATTTAATTTCTTGTGGAACCTTCTATATCAGAGAAACATGTTGCTTGTTCAATAAAAAAATTAAGGAACAATGTGCAAATATTAGGCATGACAACATTCACAATTCTACTATTGTAGAGTATTTTTCTTTGAGCAAGTATCATATTTTCTTAGAAAACCCTCTAAGCTTTAGAAAATAAAATAACTTCTTCAAAATAAAAGATTAAGAGGCCATCAAGATTAATATAGAAAGATCAAAGGGTATATATAGAAAGATGGGGGACTAAAAAGTGACCATGCCACTTTGTGGCCCATCTAAGTGATAACGTGAGTGCATTATAATGTGCTTATGTTTTTCTTTACATTAAAAAGAAAACATAAAGAGGTAGATCTCATTTAAAATTTGTCTCTAATCTATGAAATAGGAGTTTGAAACCTTGGATGAGCCCGCTTATGTTTGTTAAATCATCATTTCATCACTAATTTGTTGTCAAATCACCATAAAAATGTTGCCACGATATCATCGAGGTTGAGTAGGTAAGTTTTCTTCAATTTTAGTGTAAATTTTTTATTAAATAGTTAGATAGAAATAGTTTTGACTAAATTTTGTTTAATCTCTGATAATTCTTTGATATCCTCCTATGACACAAGAAAACATATTATCACAAATAGAAAACAAAGAGAGAGAAATTGAGACAATAATTAAAAATTTGAGAGATCCATCAGCAAAAACCTTCCATTGATTTACCCTAGCCACATGACTAGAATATATCATCTCTCACACAGATTCCATGAGTGACCAAATTAACACTTGGTAAAGAAAGAGGGAACAATCAAGACAATAGTATTTTGAAAATTTATCCCGCTAACAAATAAAATAAAATAAGTTTTGAAATATGACTTGTGTGCATTGTTCACTAACCCATGAACAAATACACCAATACACAATAGTTGGAGGAGGTTCCTTATCCATTAGTCCCATCATGAAGGGTTAAGGGATAATTTTTTGAATATTTGGTGGATGGGTTTTAACATCCTCCATGCAATAAAAATGAGTTCATGTAGAACTTTCAAAAGAAACTTTATTGTGATTATGTTCTCAATGAGATCCCTTATTACATTTACATGCAAGATTTTGAGAGTAAAGGTGGGAGTTTCACATAGAATAGAGTAGGAGAACAATGTTCCCAAAAATAGGCATCAAAATGCCTCACTAGGTGAGAGATTGAGCATGCCACTATCCCTTTGGTTTTGAAAGAGGGCACTAAGGTTCAGACCGTATAGTCCATTAGCTCACTTACTCAATTATTTTTACAACACACTATACCTCTAGCATAGGGTGATTTGGCCAAGTCTTTGAAATTTGATATTTACCTTATTTAAAAATTGTGGGACTCCTAATTATGGGTCTGGGGATTATTTGGATGTACTTTCCCAATAGCAAGATGCATCTTTATTGGATTAGATTATTGATAGATGAGAAATTGAATTAAACAAAAATCACTCATAGATAGGTAAATTAGCTCAAGGTCAAAATAAATTTATTACATTTGATGAAGCCCACACTAGTCAAAACCCACAAAAATCACAACAATGGATACCAACACAAAAGATGTGAGACAAAAAAATGACTCACTTCAATTATTTTCAAAAAATTAAATTACAGATTCAAAGCTTACATGCTACAACTTCATGGGCTTGTTCAAATTACAACAAAATCAACTTTGAAAAGAAAAACTACTATTCGAAGCCACAATTTGCACTATCAGGTCTCACTTCTACACCCCCCACTTAACCCTTTTTATTTTCCCCAATAACCACCCAAGAGTGTTCTAGAAAGTTCAAATTTCCCCTTTTTATTTTGGCACCAAAAGTCTCGCCAATTGATTTCTGGCCTGGAAGAAATTTTTATGAAATTCACTTTTTAGAGGACCAACTTCATGGGGCCATCACTTTTGATCCAGGTGTCCGATTTTCTATTATTGAATATTGTTGAAAAGCTCTTGATGAGCTCTACAACATGCAAACCATTGTAGGTTAGTTTGACCACTTTTTGAGTTGTTTTGGGGCCTCTAAAGTTTTATATCTAAAATTGAAGCTGCATTGGACAAATTTCTTAGGATGAAAACTTTAATTTCTCCCAAACTATGTAGGGTATTGAGGTGATTCTTTTGTGATTGGAAATGTTTTTCGGCTCTATTCCTTGGGGTAAATTTTCATGTCCATATGAGCCCGTTTTGGCCAACTTACTAAAAATAGTAAGTGTTCATTTTTTGCTATTTTTGATGTTTGAAAATCTTATACCCCTTAAGTGCCATCATGGGACTCTGAAAAACTAAAGAAATCAAGAAATTTTATTTTTTTGGGTGATGCAAGATTGCTCTACACCGTTGGATGCTCCTGCATTAGACACCTAGGGTAATTTGAAAAGTGACCCTGTCTCTTCTCAAGAGTTAGAGGGAAACCAAGATGGTTAACCTCAACCTCAGACAACCATGATGCATCTTCAACAAGCATTCCTCTCCATTTCACCAAGTACTCTAAATATTTTCTTTTTCTTGTGCTTCTACCCACACGGCTATCCAAGATTTCTTCTATCTCTTCCGGGCTCACTAAAGTAGGTGTTGGAATTTTCAATTGTTCATTTATCGACCCCTCCATATCACCTTCATGATACTCTATCAAATCAACAATGTTAAACACATGAGAAATTTTTATTCCATTAGGCAACTCTACCTCATAAGTATTTCTTGAATCACGCTTCTTCAGGATCTTGCATGGTCCAAACTTCTTCATCTTTAACTTGTATGTACCAAATAGAAACCTTTCCTTTTGAAAATGAATCATGAATTCATCTCCTACCTAAAACTCCTTATACCTCCTTTTCTCATCTTCCTGAGCCTTATATTGTGAGTTCATCTTATTGATATGTTTCTTCACCTCTTCGTGCAAATTCTTTAGGTGCTCAGCAAAATCTTTAGCCTCAACACTACTCTTCTACCCTTTATCCTTCTTTCTCAGTTCAGAAGTATTTATTGGACTACTCCCATATACAATATGGAATGGTGATTTACTAGTGTTCCTGTTGACATAATTATTATAAGAAATTTTTTCCTGTGGTAGAATCAAATCCCATCCCTTAGGCTTATCTCCTACTAAGAATCTTAGCAAGTTACCCAAACTCCTATTCACCACCGCTATTTGTCCATCAGTCTGTGGATGGTGTGCAAAACTGTAATTCAAATCTGTCTTCAATTTCTTCCATAATGTCCTCTAGAAATAACCAACAAATTTGGTATATCTTTCTGAAACTATACTCTTTGGTAGACCATGTAGTCTCACCACCTCTCTAAAAAACAACTCTGCAACATGAACAACATCACCTGTCGTATGACACAAAAGAAAATGTGCCATCTTTGAAAATCTATCCACCACCACAAATATGGAATCATGCCCTCTCCATGTCGTTGGAAATTCAAGAGAAAAATCCATGCTAATATCCTCCCATGGCCTCTTAGGTATAGGCAATGGCTGATACAATCCAATATTGTGACTTGTTCCTTTCACCATCTAACATACTCTGAAACTTTGTACAAA
Organism: Sequoia sempervirens; assembly: GCA_007258455.2. NCBI lineage: Eukaryota > Viridiplantae > Streptophyta > Pinopsida > Cupressales > Cupressaceae > Sequoia > Sequoia sempervirens. Next base: position 214,432,877 of record VDFB02353493.1, read on the forward strand.
CTTCTATGCATATTGAAAAACTGAAAGAGCTAAATGATTAAATCTGTAAACCCAAAATCAACCTTTCAACATGACATCAACAAAGTTTCTCTAAAATGAAAACATATGCAATAAAAAAAACTATACTATGAAAAACCCATATGCATTCATAAGAAATTCACTCCATTGTTATCCAATTCCACAATATCTTGCATTTTCTTTCAAATTTTACAAGCAAAAGCACAAGAAGCTTTATGGAATTGGATGAGATCAGAATAAGATTGTAATTCATGTTAAAATGTGTGAAGGAAGCTTGCTTTTATAACTAAATTCATGGGATGAGTCCACATTTTGGGAAGAATGTGGGATACATGATTATGTGGATTTTTTATTACTTTTTATAAATGCATAGAAAATATGAAAATTTTAATGATTATATGAATAAAATTAATGAAAATGACTATGCAAATGGTGCTTATAAATGATTATTTAAATTTTTTAATGAAACAAATTATGAATAATGGTAAATTCCTATGATATGGCTAAATACTTATGTGAATGTGTTTATGAAAAATATATTTAATCACTATTTAAATATATTTAAATGAAATGGATCAATGAGATATGCAAATGGTTTTATGAGTATGGTGACATACAAATGATCACATGAAGCATGCAATGAGAGATGTGATTATGCAGATAATGGAATAAGGCATGCAATTGATGAAAATAATTATGAAGGCATTTTTTATGTGTCTATATTTTTCCCCTCTTTGAGGCAATGTAGCCTATCACATTGTTTCAAAGAAAAAGATATGCCCCAGTGAAAGGAAGAATGAGGAATGATGTCGAGGAGGTAGTAGTATGCCCCCTCAAGAGGACATGTGGGTGCCAAGAACACGAGTGTGCTCTCGAAATGGATGAGAGGACTTAGAAGAAGAAGGATAAAAATGATAGAGGAAAATTGATAAGGATGATGAAGAAAAGATGCAATGATGAAGGGAATGGATAATGATAGATGAAAAAGAGATATGCAAGAAGATGAAGGTGATGAAGCTTCTTGTGCTTTACAAAGTGCTTTATCATCATCAAGCGGTGAAATATGACAAATGGAAAAAAAAAACCATGGTATGACATAAACCAAGGTGTGCAAGGTCATCCATTTGTAAACCAAACAACCATAGACAAGGAATTTCCTAACTCATACTTAGGGTCAAAGTTGCCCCAGTCTTTTTTTCAAGACAAACCACAAACAACAATCAAATAAAAGACAAGTCATGAGACATCATCGCTCCTCTAAATCCTTCGTGGGACATCCTTGAGGTAGCTAGTAACATGACCAAAGAAAATCCAAAAGACAAGAAAAAATAGACCAACAAGGTCAACAAACATTCAGATTATTTTCCAGTAATAATTTTCCACTGTGTTAAGGGATAAAGTGAGCGACGAGTGGATTTGTTTGACAAGGCCTAGTTTTAGGAAAAGTAACATGTCGTATAAGATGTCAAGTCTGGTTTTGATCATACAACTACCTGTATAAGGAAAATGACAAAAAGGGATAATGACAAGGTTTGGTTTTAGGAAGGACACACCCTATATACGATCATTGATTGTGATTAATTTGACTAGTTTGATTGATTTAACAAATGACCAATTTGACTTGGAGACTTGTTCGTTTGCTTGTCTTGTTGATTCAGGATTTGTGTTGGAAGTTCAAATGATGATTGTCACATCTGAGTTAACAATGTCCAATTTATTTTCACTGACCTAACGAACCCTAAAAGATTGACCTAGGGGGCCTCGGGGGATCATTGACATATAGTCTTGCCTACGTAGCAATGTGCAGAAACCTTGTAGTTCAACATGACCCTTGAATTTGTTTCAATGACAAATGAACGCGTAATGCCCCCGCCACACAACCCTAGGGGAAGTTGCAATTAACAACACAAATGCAATAATTTTTTTTTTTTAATTAAGAACAAAAGCAAGAAAGTTCACTACACATTGCCAACAACCCCTAAGGTTACGAGACTGATTTTACTTAAACCCAAACAAAAAACATAAATTAAAACATAACATTTAAAATAATTAACAAATTAAATGCACATACATTCCATACATGATAAGATTAGATCAGAGACATAAGAAATTCCACATGATCCCAATAATGTACTTATAATAAGATTACAACACTCATTCCCCGAATGAGGTAATTCCAATATACAAGGTTACAAATTACATCTTCCACCTTAATACAAAGAAGGGTAATAAATTACAATAATGACTGAAAGAATTAAACATGGAAGAACATGATACCACAAGCTCTCCAACTGGAAATCTCGTCCACACGAACAAAAAGCTGACCCAATGGATTAAGGTACATGTTCCACCCAACCATGTGATACCCGAAGGCTCACCCCCCGTGCTAGGAGATAGTAACAAGGATTCCTAGGCAAGACCGCCTACCTCTAGACATAGGAAACTCAAAACTGAACTGAATGAAACACATGTACCACATCACACATCACGAAGGTTACAATGCTTCTAGAGTTAAATAATCATTTACATCACTGATACAAACAAACTATTGACTTAAGAGAAGTGTCATCACAATGTCACATGGGATATCCTGGTAAGTCTTCCTAGGTCCCGGCCCCCATCTTGGGATATCTTGGTAACCTCTAACGACTTCCGGTCCCTCATGTAAACCAATGGGGAATCAATTGCCTCTCGTAGAGAAGAAATAATGATCTTGCCATTCCAGGCCTTCTCGTCTCATCCCAAGTCTATACTAGCCCTTGTGTCCATGAGTGAGGAAAAATTAATCTTGTTAAGTGTTTGATGCAACCTAAGCCTCTAACAGTTTATTATGTTATCACTGAATTAACTAACTTGCAAAGAGTTTCCCTGACACCACTCTGTGTGTCGGCCCTCATTGCAAGCCACTCCTCTAAGACAACACGTGGAGTAAATCCACACCCAAGGGTACAAAAGGGCGACCTAAGGAGAATGACTCCTATACAAGATATAAATCCCAAACATCCCATTCATGATAACCAGGTTAAAATTGGATAAGATTAGACACACTACCCAAGGAACTCCAAAGGTTGACTATCATAATGACAACCCATACAAATAAATGGAACCCTATCTAGAAGGCTTCAAAATAATTACTCTATTTGCACATCGGCACGAATGAGGGAGAGTGCATAAAGAAAGACAAATTGATGATTAATCACCTATTTTAGGATATCCTAAATCCAAACCAAACAAGGAGATAATGCATATAATCAAGTACAATTAATTACAACTAATCGCAACTACTCCAAGGTAACATAAATTACATTTACAAAATCAAGAATTTAGACTAATACTATAACTCTCTATTTCTTCAATTATAGCAAATAATTAAACAACTTGCTAGTTAGAATTATTTGACTTGAAATAAATCAATCTTAATTTTAACTATACTAAAATAATCAACATAAATTTAACTATAATCAAATACACACATATATATATATATATATATATAATATATATATATAAATATATATTTAATGTGTATACAACTATATATATATATATTTAAATATATCACGCCATTTCAATAACCAATTTAAACTCAACTAAATAATTTATTTAAAAATACATAAAATATGTATATAAATAAATTATTATAAGAAAATTATTTAAATACTAAAATAATATATATATATTATATATATATAATATATATATATTATAATATATATATATAATATTAAATTAATATTAAAAAAAAAATGAATTTAATTTTGTAATAATTAAAAAAAACCCAAAGTAAGGTTTATGTGCGCGGGCCCCTCCCAATGGGAGAGGCGGCTGCCACGCAGCCCCCATATGGGGTACAGAGTGTGAGCAGTGCCACTGCTTACACAGTGCCTCCCATGGGCGCTGTGGGGGGTGTAGCAGGGCTACGGCCCTCCCCTCTCCACTCACACTTATTTTTTTATATTAAATTTTTTTTGTTATCAATTTTTTTAAATAAAAACTTCCAAAAAGAAAGAGAAACAGGGCAGTTCCCTGTACAGGAAGAAATTTCCAGTATAATTTTTTTTAAAACCCATAATTTTTTCCCAAAACAACAAAACAAAATATATATATTTTTAATTTATATCTGAACAAAATTTTCATTTCATTTTTTTCATTTCCAGTCATATTGTGCAAATGAACAACAAAATTTTTGCAAATAAAATTAGTAAAATGACAATAAAACAAATGTTTTAAATTTCAGTTTGATATGAAGATTTTTGTTGGTTTTCTTTCAATTTCTCCCATTGTTTGATTGTTCTTTTGGTTTTCTTTCTTAAATCCAATAGCAGTTTGCAAGATTTGAAATCATTTTACATGGGTTTTTCTTTGAATCTAAATAGCATTTCTAGATTTAAACTCTTTCAAAATGAAACAAGAAAAAAAAAAAAAACAAAGAACCTGGTGTTTTCTCCCCAAAGCTTGAAGACTGACAATGGTGATTCCAAATCCTTGTTCTGATTTCAGCTCCACCAAGAAATCCCCTTCCTTCTTCAAAATTTTCAAGAACCACAATCCAAATCCTTGCTCCTCCTTTTTCCCCACTATTTCCAAAATTAAAAATAAAATGAAATTCCCATTTCCTTACAAAGAGTTTTCCCCAAATTTTTGGTCAAACCCCTAAAATATCCCCACCCACTAAATTTATTGAACATTTGGAGGATATTTCCATTTTTAAATTTAAAACAATTTTACTTTCAAAATGATATTTCATGCATTTTTCAACATTTCATTTAAAACCAAAAGAATTTCAAAGTTTGGAAGGAATTTATTTTATCCAAAATTTCAAAAAGTGAAATTTAAAACACATTTTTTTATTTTTATTTTAATTTAACTTTAAATCTCCAACATGATTTCCATTTTCATTCTAAATTTGAATCTTAATATACAATAATGGCAAATCAACTATTTCATTTAATTTATCACCATTTACCTAGTTAATCAATAATCTAAAAAATATTTTATTAATTAAATCAAATTAATCCATGAAATAAATAACATTTCAACCTTGAAACTAGATATGTTAAATCATCATTTTAACTATACCCACCATTTAATAGCCTTTAAAATATGAAATGAAATAGTTAACCAAGTAGGAAAGAACCAAATCAAAACTGCTAAACCTGATGACAAAATATGACTAGGGTGATGACTTGGCACGGAAAACCTAGCTACTATCTCCCAATCGATTACTGTTGGTCAATGGACACGCTCAAACCTGTGAAACTAGGTGGAGTCGATGTCCTGTACCTATCAACCTATGAGCAAAGAGCATATCAAACATGCAAATATATATAATAAAACACACTGTGAAGCGTAAATCTCAGAATCGTAGGGCGCTCGCAAGCGAGTGATACAATCTCGTCCCCTTCACCAATATAGACTTTAAAACTGACGAGTTTAACAACAACAATATAATTAAAGCATAAAGCATTTTAATTAAATAATTTCTATGCTAATTCAAAACATGCCATAATGATAACATCTAAATAAAATCCCATCACATCAAAATATAATGTTTACATCGCTTAACAGATAGCGGTCAAAAGTAACCAAGTATCAAAGTCAGAGTGCTAACAGAAGTGAAGCATACATAAAAACATTGATCGATCAAAAGAGAAAAATGGAGGGGTGCTACAGAATGAATCATGATTTTATTGTTTATTTGACAAACCTAAAGGACTAACCTAATGCCTCAGGGGCACATCGATATATGGCCTTGCTTACTTCTAGTTGTAGAGGCAACGTAGTTCGACAATGACAAAGACTAACATGACTAACTTTGACTCTAATTTTGGGATTATTTGAAAGTTGTCTGAATGTTTTTGGGTTTTGACATGTTTTGATTTTTTTGGATTTTGATGTTTTATGATTTTTTTTTTAAATTTTTTTGGGACATTATATATATATTTTTTATTTTGGGAATATATTTGATTTTTTGGATTTTGGGAATATTTTATTTTTTGAATTTTTTTAGGACATTTTATGATTTTTAGGGATTTTTTCAAGACATTTTATGATTTTGATGGCTTTTTCAAAACATTTTATGATTTTTTAGGGATTTTTCAGGACATTTTATGGTTTTTATGGCTTTTTTAGGACATTTTATTATGTTTTTGGATTTGGGGAATATTCAATTTTTTGGATTTTTTTTTCAAGACATTTTGTGATTTTTAGTGATTTTTTCAAGACATTTTATGATTCTTATGGCTTTTTAACCATAGTGACTTCCAATGATGAGTGTAGAATCTAGTGCAGGTCAAGGATATTGCCCCAGTTGGGTATAAGATGAAACAAAAGGGATGGGATGGGACAAGGTTTATCATGAATAGGTGATTCAGGAGAAAGATGCAAGATGTCAACCATTTGGAAGTCATGATAAAGATGACAAGGCCTCATAATGGATGTTAAATGGGAGATGATGGAAAGTAAAGGCCTTAGTATGAATTAGGGTGGAAGACCAGATAGAGTGATAGTACATGACAAAGAAAATACTAACTACTCATGGTGCTTGTTTGCCAAGTTTTCCCATGGTACTTATCCAAGGCGCCTATTTACCAGGTTTTCACTGTTGGATGAAATTTTTCTCTTACTTTTTCTCTTCTTATTTTTTTTGCTATCACTAAGACATATGTTTTCCAGGTTTTCATCAGGGTGACCATTTTTTAGGACCTTTTCTCTTTTTTTTTGTATTTTTTTATGACTTTTTCCTTCTTTTTTTTGTATTTTTTTAGGACTTTTTCTCTTTGTTTTGTATTTTTTCAAGAATTTTTCCTAGCTCTCTGAAGTTAGGCATATAATTGATAAATTCTAGACCTATAGACTACATTGACAATGCCTTGATCTTGTGTGGATGACTGTGCTAGATGAAAAGGCCTGATTGAGATGAGGAGTACGAGTGGCAAGTATGAAGGATGATAGATGTGGCAAATGAAAGAGGCTATTGTAGGATCCCTTATTTTCACACTATGTGGGCCATTAGGCTTCATCCAAAAAGGAGCTTGAGCAACTAATGAGCTCGAGTGCAAGAAGGGGTCGTCATCAAAGGTCCACTGAAAAACATCGCCAATGGAGGTATATGATGGATATGTGAACATGGATGGATGGAACGAAGCATATGGTAGATGAGTGAGAGTGATGTGGATATAGACCTTGGATCAACAAGCTCTTTTTTTAAATAATTTTCCTTGATAGATGCCCCCAATTATCTTTGATGGAGAGGCATACTTAAAGATCGACTTTTTCTCATTTTTACTTTTGACTTTTAATTTTTATTTGTCTCATAGCTTTCTAGTTTGGCTAGGGTACTTTTCTTAATCTTCATTTGATTTTGATTCATCCAATATCTTTTAATTGGGCTAGAGGACTTGTCTTGATTTTATTTTCTTTGCATTATATCTTTTGATTTTCGATCTCCTTTTAAAGATAGCTTATCCATTGGAGATTAGATTCCTTTATTCTTTTCTTGAGCTATAACTTATTGATCCATGTCTACGATGCAAGTTGACATGAGTGAGATGGAGGAAGTAGGTGAAGTGATAGGAATGTTTAATGGATGAATGGGAGTGGCTTGATAACATCCATGGAATCTTTTGGACTATCATTTTCAATATTGCTAACATCAAAGGAGGCTTGCACATCCTTAACGACTTGGAAAGATGACTTAATGGAGGAGACAATAGGAGATCCATATCCTATCCTAGGGTAGGTGGGATGGAAGGATGATGCTTGGATATCCTTAGTGGGGTCATGATCAAAGAGTGGGTTATCGTAGATGTCTTGGTCAAATAGGGGGTTATCATAGATATAAAAAGACTGAGTGGAAGTAGATATGGCAAAGGTTGATGTATCATCAAGGTCCCAAAAGGTTTCAATCCAAGCATGACCATCTTTTTGTATTCCTTTTGCAATTATCTTGACATCAACATTAGAATTTTGATCTTTTTCAACAACATTAGCATTGTTGTTCACTGGTAAATTATCCATTCAATATTCTCCACATCCCATTTCATGAATTTTTACCTTGGGGTTTGATGCTAGGGTAAATGGAGTGGATGAATTGGTCAATGATTATGGATTAATGTAGCAAGATGATGAGGCCTCTTGGTTGACAGGAACTTGGAATTGAGTAGTCCCTTTTAGATTGCTACAATATTGAAAGGGGTTTGGATCACCTACAACTATAATTTCAGTTCCTTCATGAGGAAACTTCAGAAATTGATGGTATGTGGATGGAACAACTTTCATGGCATGGATGCATTGTCTACCAAGGAGTAGGTTGTATGCTAGTTCAATATTCAGGACTTGGAATGTGGTATCTAGTACTACAAGTCCAACCTTGATAAGTAGTGTGATAATACCCTTAGAATAATGTTCTTCATCATCATAGGATTTGATGACAATGTTCTTAGATGTATCCAAACATGTTTTAGATAGGCCCAATGCCTTTACCAGTTTTAAAGTGCAAATTTTCAATCTAGCTCCACCATCTACTAGGACTTGTCTGACCTTGTTTTTTTTTATGAATACCTCAAGGTGTAAGAGTCATTATCATTTGACTTGGATGTGGAATAATCTTTATAAAAAAAAGAGACATAATGGGAGTTGGTCAAGTATGCAGCCATGGCTTCAAATTGGTTGATGTCCAGGTCAATAGGGAGAGAGGTTTCTTTTAGAGCCTTATCAAGGATAGCTTTGTGTTCAAGTGATATGCACATAAGCTCAAGGATAGAAATTTGTGTAGGTGTCTTGCCTAATTGGTTGAAACAAGGTTATATTGGGCTTTGGATTGTGGTTGCTTTCAAGGAGGACCAAATATAGTAATCTTCACTCTATGTGTGGTAAAACAATTTCAGGTTGCTTCTTAACGGTGATTGTGTTAACATGGTCATTAGTAGCTTAGAGATGGTTAATAATTTTGTAGTCAAAAGAGGCATTGGTATAATTGGCATGGTTGTCTGTCTTTTGACCTGAACTGGAAGCTTTTTCATGTTCTTGCAATGGATTCTTGAAAATTGTATGGTCTTTATTGAAAGTTTTATGTTGTCCCTCAACCTCCATTGTACCATTTTCAATGAGGTCTTGAATCATGCTTTTCAATTGACAGCATGGTCAAGTTTTGTGCCCTTTGATGCAGTGGTATTCATAGAAAGCATTTGCATCCCACCAAGAGGGTTTGAATTGTTGTGGATCATATGATTTGGGCTATGGGAGTTGTATGAAAAATTCAATTGGTTTAGGTAAAGGAGTGTATTGTCTCTATGGGTATTGCCTTGGTTGTCTTGGGTGTCCCAATCCTTGACTATTTTGTATTGTATTTTCCATTGGTGTGGGGATCTATGATTCATTGTTTTGTAGTTGAGGTTCTTGGAGTGTCAAAGTGGGACCATTCCTATTAACCATCATAGAATCGACAACACCGTCGTTGGTCACATGTTTTTTTCTTTCCCAATATTTACCGTTGTCATTGGAGGAAGTCTATTGTGTACTTTTACTACCATATGAAAGTTCGCCTTGGGAAATTAATACTTTTTCTAATGTCATACCTTTTTCTACCAAGTCTAAAAATTTTGTACAACAATGTACTTGCAGTTGATGTTTTAATTTGGATATGAGATTCTCAACAAACATGTCAACCTTTTGCTTTTCAGGAATTTCAATAGGACATCAACTTGCCATGCTAAGCAATCTTTGGAAAAATTTAATGAAAGTATCACCCTCATCTTGTCTCATGTGGCATAGGGTGGCTATTGTAATACCGTTCTCAATGTTATAGGCATAGTTTTCCATGAACTTGTTGGCTAAGTCATCCCATGATTTTATAGATCCTTTAGGTAGTAATGCAAACCATTCAAGTGCAAGACTATCACAACATCTAGGAAATAGTCTCATCAAGTAAGTGTGTTCAAAGACCACATCTACACACATCATGGTAAATTCCCTTATGTGTTCTAGTGGATTTTTCTTTCCCTTATATTTAGTGAAGTTAGGTCTGATGCACCCATGAGGAAAAGGTGGCATGTAAATGCTAGGCTCATATGGATATGGATGTAAGTCATGCGACGTGTATATTTTCTTGTTTGATAGTTGCATTCCTTCCACTTGTTTTTGTAAAGAATCCACATGAGAAGTCAAGATATCTATTATGGGATTTTGGGTGACATTAAATGTTGAATTTCCATGTTTGTATTATGTTGAGATGACGTGCCACATGTGGGGTGGACTTTGACTATGTCCATAGGTATGAACGTGTGATGTTGTAGACACACAAAATTGACATCATGCATTCCTCATATTTAACTAATTCATATTCACCTATCAATTACATAAATCAAGGTTATTTAAATCACTTTATTTAATTATCTCCTAAAGTCTCTTGATTTAATTAAATCAAATGTATTTAATTAAATGGATAGTGCATCAATTTTCTCCCTTTTGATTTAAATAAATCCAAGCATCTAAGTCAAAAGTCAAAATCACCTAGAACATCATCTTAATTAATAAAATCTTGATTAATGCTAACTATAATCCAAGTCCCATCCTCTAGCTTTTCCCACTTGCATAAATAAATCAATTTATTGATTTATTAAATTCTCCTTTTTCTTTCAACTTGGCACAAAGGGGGAATATTCTCCAAGTTTGAAATATCCCCCCAAATTGAAATGTACATCCAACAAAGAATTTAAGAGCTCTTACATGTCTCTTACGCGTCTCTTACAAAGGTCAAACTCAACATTTAACTCATCTTGTCATCAAATTAAAAGTTCAAATCTCCCCCTCTTTGGCACATTGACCAAAATGTGCTCATTCCTCAACCTCTCACATGTTGACAAGTGGCATCTTGTCATTGGTAGATCTTTAGTCCCACATCCTCCATGTTTGGAATTCTTTTATCCTTCTTGGCTATAAATAGAGAGTTTCTCTATTATATTAATCCTCCACAACTCATCCAAGTTAGCACTTCATCTTATCCACCATCTCAAGCATTTGAATCTTGTCATCTAGGAGCTTATCAAGGATTGGGAAAGGGCTTCTTTCCACATCGAAGAAGAACCAATCCACTGTGGGATAGGATTTGGTAATGTTATTATGTGCTTGCATTTAGTTGTCTTTGTTCTATCTAGCTTCCATATTTTAATATGATTGAATATTTCATAGGGATACTTTATTTGGTTTAGTTCACTAACAATGCTAACGACTGTTTATTTTTGAGTAAATGTAGATTTTGATGTCCACAAATATGGCACGCACCCTAGGGCAGAAATATAGTATTTTGTTTCTATCCACCTTTGTTTATTTCATGCATTAGATAGACATAGTCTTTATTTCTGTTTGTACATAAGATTGATTAATAGTACTCCTTTATTCTTGCATAAAATCCAATGCCCAAATTTCAACTAGCAAGCCTTAGATGCAGTCCACTGCCAAACCCCAAGCTTGAATCCCTAGCCTAAAAAATAAAAAGTGAAAGCTAAGATGAGATATCCTAATCTTCTACATAGATTGTACAAAATCTGATGCTATGCAAAACCTCCATCAGATGAATATTTTTATTTTTCTTCACAGTCAATCAAAATGCTAATCTTTGCAGAAAAATAGTGATATGATGAGACCTAAACAATCATTTTTTGTTTAGCTCTACTATGATGATGACCTGATGTGTGCATCATACCGGTAAGATGGCCCAAGAGTGCAATAGTTGTGACAAGAAAAAGGGGGGGATTGGCAGTGATGTGTCTTTTTTTTGTAAGTACACATATACAACTCAGGTTACTCCCCTAAATTTTTTGGTGCTCCCTTTCATGATTTATAATAAAATCTATAATCAAATCCATTGTTAGTCCCCATAAATGTGAAAAGAATATGTGTTTTTTTTTCTTTTTACTTCAAATCTACATTTTTGGAGTTGCGTCTAGCAAAAAGATATTGTAGCTACTCATAGGGGAGAAATCCAAGATATTCATTATGTCAGATTAGATCACATAAAATTTTATGTCAAATTAAGGTCCATTAGAAATCCAAGATAGCCATTATCGAAAGAATTGGAATTTCATTCTGGAATGCTCTACGATTAGCACAAATATTTTTTTTTCATAGAAGTGATATCTCAACATCAATAAATATTTATAAGCTTTGACAATAAATCTTGTGCATTTATCTAAGAGTGATATGGTTAAAAGTATTCTCAGGCAATATGGTTAAATAATACACAATATTGTGTGTTCCTGCATGCTAGAATAGATTCCTCATACATGGTTATTAGTTGAGTTAGATGATTTAAATGTCTTCTATGTTTGGACTATGATTGATGAATCACCTTTGATTTTTGAAGTTTTCTATACTTTGCATCATTCATTTTAATTATGATTGATGAGTGCAGCACAAGTTTTTGTCATGTTTAATGATATGTATTTGAACACAGCCACTGGCGAAGTCTAAGAACGTTCACAAGGTAGCTGTTTGGCACAGTACAAGCCTCATGAAACATCATAATAGCCTTTTATGTAGCAATTTCATTTGAATTACATACTCCGTTTGAGAGCGGTGTTTGAATAACACATACTTATGTGGGTTATTGATTCTGCTGATTTCAAAATCAATTGATCACTCTTTCCAGAATCAAGTGATATCAAAATCAATTGATCACTCTTTGTAGAATCAATTAATGTCTATCTAACTATCTTCCTATATTGAATATCTGAATATTAATTGGAGCTTGGAGGGCACAATTTCCTAGGTCTGTTGTGCATTGGCCACCACCATACAGCTATTCTCAAAACACATCCACTCACAATTGCGAACAATGAAGGAGGTTCTTGTTTGGCATGTGACATATTGAATATTGTGTGTAATGGTGAATGGAGTACACAATTATTCTTTTTAGCACCTATCACTTTCAATTTGTTTTAGACTTGTTGGTTGCCCTCTAAGATTTTTTCTTAAGTTTCTAGAATAGTTTTTGTGCCTTTTTCCTTGTCACAGGAATTGAAGCTGTGGGGGAGGTAAAAAAGCCAAGAACAACTATATACCAATTCCATCTGCTACCATTGACGTCAGGGCAGAGGATCAACTGCATTTTGTGGTTAACTTTATTTTGAAATTAATCAATTATAGATGCATTTTGGTGCCCCCTTTATTTTGAAATTGATACAAACCTAAGCTCTTAACTGCATTCCCTATATATTTTCATACATTACTTCTACACTATTCTCCCAAATTTGACTCAACTTGATTTTTATTGTGTGTGTAATGTACTCCATAAAGATTGACTTTAGTTAGAATATAATTTCTCATTGGTAATTGTACTGACAATAAACTATACTGTGTATGCTTGAATGCCTAAAACAATGATGAATGCAAATTATGCATTTAGATTTTACAAGTAGTAAATGCATTTAAATTGTGTGGCTGCATGGTTGGAACAATGATCCTTCTCAAGTGGTGTCACGTACTTGTCATGCAAAGTAGTATGAGATGATTTCATATCACACCGAGCATGAGAGGAGATAATAAGTTTTGGTGTTTGATGTGGAAGTAATTCTTCATAATTTCGTACAATCTCTAATGGAACTCAATGGGAGACAATACAACATGACAAAGTTAGAACACCAGGCTTGCGCCTAGAGTCATTTTTTTTTTCATGTTTGACTAGTTTTACTGGCATTTGATAGGATTGTGTGAACAAAAAGGCTATATGCATATTTATTAATAGGATGATGACCCAATAAGTTGTAGCATTAAGGTTACATACAGATTATACATTTTCTTGTATATGAATATTGTGTTATTATTAGGATGATGAATGCAAGGTCATTGGTGTTTATTGTCATGGAAATGCTTTAGAGAAAAAATATTAAAATCAGTAAAGATCATTGGTGTGTGTTGTCTTAAAATTGTTTTTCTCTATCCATTACTGGTTAATATCATATTGTTGTTCAATCTTAATCTTGCTTGTTTCTATGCACTAATATTGATGTTTTCTTTGAGTGAAGAATTAGCAAACTATTAAATTTATTTCTTGGAGATAACGGTGTAGCAAGGCGAAAAAAATCTAGAAATATCAAATAGATTTGATTAAAAAAGAAGTGGGCATTGGAATTGAAATAAAAAAGAAAGAAATAATTTTTTAATGCTTGAGGCATCCATTTCCTGCTTTCATTTTCTATTTTAGGCCAACTAGATTAGTTTGGGTTTAAAATCAATCATTGTTTTGATCTTTTTTCAAAGTTGGACTAAAAATTGAACATCAGAAAAATACTAGACATTTGCTTTGTGGGATAAAGCTGAACAATCAACTTCACACTTGAAAGTTGGTGCTTAAAAAGAATTCATTCCTGCTTTGGGGTTAAAATGAACATGTGCATCTTTGTCTTTGTAATCACTTAACCAACTTAATATCATCAAAAGACGTATGCACTTCTCTCGCGCCTCACGATGATCTTGAGAATCAAAAGGACTATTTGTGACATTAAGTTGCATAAGTAATTTCCCACACACTTCAATTTGGGAAGTAAAATTGAACAAAGCTTGTGAGTGTGAGTTAGGTATATCACGTGTGTTCTTACTTTGTTTCTAAATGAAGGTTGATCAAACTACGGATGTGCTTTCTCACTATTGTTTACCTTTAGAGGGGCTTGCCTAAGAGACACATCCAAAAGGAGAACTCGAAGGAAACTCCAAATAGTTTTTCATTCAGGCCAGTATATAAATGGATAAGACTAAACTGTCAAGTCCTCATGGTATGTAGGCCTTAGCCATGCAGTGTCTTTCAGAATGGGGTACTACTATAAAAAGTATAAGTGACCCTAGTAGGATTAATTAAAGCCTTTAGTGGCTTGTTGGATGCTCGCAAGGTGCCATGTCCTTGATGTCCCATCATTAAGAACCTTGTTTGTAGTAGCCAACCAGTCCATCCAATGATTTTATCAAAGTGGTGCATTGGAACTTAGATTCCAAGAAGTTACTTGCCATGTCTGATCTTGGTTAAAGTATAGAGGTTAAGACTTCATTCTTAACATACCCAAGTTATACTCTCTCCTTGGTTGCATGTAAAATAATCTCTTCTACTATGAAGGGCATGAGGAAAGCCCACCAAAAAAATAATACCAATTGAGCTAGGATATTATATTGCTTGTGAGTCAGTTTGAAAACACGGTGCTTGGATCCAAAACATCGAGACAAACATTAAACAAATCATTCAAATTTCAAACCCTTTAGAAGAGAAAATATTTTTGAAAATTCACATGCCATTGCTTGCCCTTGGGATTCTCATCCTTAGAGGCTTCTAAGTACTTGGATTTATATCTCAATTTTCTTTTCCTAAAGTCAACATTAGGGAACTATCACCTTGATTTTCTTGATCTCCACATAATGGACTTTGTGGGATAAAATGGAATTGAGACATAGACATTCAGTTTGAAAACTAAGCAATAAGTGTGTTTGTGGTAAAAGCATGTCATTAACCAAGATTAACTCAAATTGAACCCCACACATGTGCTTGTTTATCTTTTTATCATATTTTGAGAAAACATTGGTCTTTTGGTTTGAACTACTCTTAGAGAAAATCATGTTCTTCAATATCTTGGTCTAGTAAAAAAAGTCTCTCTAATTCTTTTAGGATCAAAATCAAAACTTTCATCCATCCCCCAAATATCAAAATCAAAATCACTTCACAAATAGTTCTTGGAAATCTTGAAAAAATCCCTCATGCTAAACTTTGGGAAAATAATTTGAACCAAATCAAAATCATTTCGTTTGATTAGATGTGTGCAGATGAATCCTTCTCCACATATTTAGTCAAATTATCGATCTTTGTGAACAAGTCTATCCCTTGATAACATCCAACATCTTGTGGTTTATGAGTTCACTATCCCAAATCTAAAATCAAATCAAATAAAAATCATCTTTTTTGGTTAGATTTGTCTAGATGAATCCTTCTTTACACATTTAGTCAAATTAATGTCTTGTGGAAAAATTTACTCTAGGACAACATCCAACCTCTTAGAGTTTATGAGTTCACTATCCAAATCAAATCAAAACATCAATCCAATTCCTAAAGTTTAGTATCCTCTTCAAGGTTTCCTAAGAGTTCCAATCATTCATCAATCATCCATATTTCATATCTCATCACCATCCTTTTGATCCTTAAAATCTTAGACTTTCTTTTTTGTACCTAGAGCTTAGATCAATCCAAAGAATTAGAGGTTCACATCCCACATTCTTGAAAATTGATCCTTATTTTACGGTCCAAACTAGACCTCAACACAATAACATGTAATATAAACTTGATCCACACATCATGAGTGGTCTAAACCAACCAAGCTTTAAAAACTTTACAATGTTGATTGATTATCAAAACTCACATTTATACAATCCATACATGGGATCATTATCTCCTTCAAACCTCAATGGTACAACAAATGTGAGTATGCCCATTCAAAATTTTGGAACACCTTTCCCAATCGTAGATTTAAATCTAAGTCCAAACCTATAAATCTATCAACCAAACACCCAATGCATGAGCCTTCAAATGAACAACATCATCCCATCAAATCCCTACATGCCAAATGTGAATGTACCAATTACAACTTTACCAAACATGAACATTTTGAATCCAAACATGAAATTTTTTGGGATAGATATGTTTGTGAATCACAAAAATGTTGTTCAAAGTACAAGCACGATGATAACAACTCCATGTATTAATCCAAGTCAAGGTAACATCATGCAAAACCAAAGTTACCTGAATCAAGGCAATGTGATTCCCAACCACAACAATGTTCAATTTCAACCTATCATGCCAAATCTAAGCGTCATCCCAAATCAGAACATTATACAAAATCAAACACCACAAGTACATATTCCAAATTTGCTTAAACAAAAGCCAAATCAACTATATAAAGGGTGCCAAGATCAAAATCAAGACCAAGTTTTACTAGACCAAATTGCTTCACTTGACAAACTAATTGAAGGCTTGAAACAAGAGACATTTTTACTCCGAAATCAATGTACTCTACCATCTATTGAACCATGCCATCAAAGTAGTAAGTTGTGGCCACAACCACGTCAAGAACAATATTTCCAATGTCAAGAAGTTGGATATCAAGATCAACAACATCAAAAAATCCAACCCCCACATCTTAAATATCAATCACCACATCTCGAAGATCAGTCATCATATCTCCAAGATCAATCACGACAAGAATCATCTCAACAAACACAAATCTCACAAGGTAACAAAGGAAAATAAACACCACTTGGGGGACCCATTGAATTAATCATGCAATAGTTGGTGCAAGAAAATCTCATAAAACTCCCTGTTTATTAGGATTATCAAGAGCCCTTAGTTAAACCACCAGGGTATAACGAGAAGCACTTTTGTGGCTTCCACAAAACAAAGGGACAAACAACATCAGATTGTATTCGACTCAAAAATCTCATCGAAGACCTTATTGATAAAAAAATAATCACTATGGGGAACAATGATCAAGATCAATCCATCAATGAGCACCTTGAAGATATTTCCACCTCATCCAATGATCAAATTAACATACATCAAGAGTCACTTTTCGATCATGATCAAAATCCACCAACAATACCCAACAAAGACCGAATACAAGAAATGTCAACATCATTTAACCCTATGGTTGAAGACATTGACAATATCTCTGCCATAATTGTTGAAAATAATGTTCAAGATCTCTCCATTAACGATCACATTGAAGATGTTTCTACCCCATCTAATGATCAACCCACCATACGTCAAGAGCCACTTTTTAGTTATCTATTTCAAGGAGTATTAGAGTTATTTGATCCTATTGACATAATCCACGATCCATCGACCAATGATCATGTTGAAAATGTCTCTACATCATCTAATGAGTTAGAGGACATATCTCAAGAATTTATTCCAAAGCATGATCAACATCTTTCACCAAGGTCTACCAATGGTCCTTTCCAAGACATGTTGATAACCTCATGGTTACAGATGCTGAAAGAATCCTCAACTCGACACTTGAGCTAAGTCCACTGAAAGATCAAGAGGATATCGAACAACTTACCATGACTAATGATTATGTCTAAGAACCCTGTGTAAGCAATCCATCCTTTGAAACTAACCCATGTCAAGAAATTGATCCAAAGCATTTCAAAAACAATCCCAAAATTAATCAAGATCAAGAATTTGTTTCTCCAAGATACTACAATGATCTAATGGATACTCTCCTATCTATACAACATGATCATATCCACATAGAACATATTCCTCCATCTACCCATGAGATGCTTTCTTTGGATGGACACATAGATGATCTTGATTTAGAACATGATTCCTTTACTCTTGACATTATTACACAAAAAGAGCAGGTTATCAATTCTTACAATCAAATAGAGTTGTCAACATTAGGATTAGATATATCCCAAATTTAGACTAAGGACTTCATGTATGACTATATACAACATTATCCACTCAAAGAAAAAGGTCAGACATAACAAGATATTCCAGAGTCAACAGAGCAACAAATTCCACTAACATCATCTGCGATGGTCATTTATCAAAGAATGCATTCTAAACAAGAGCTCTCAGAACAGGCAGAATCAAAGCATGAAGGTACTACTTCCACAATACTGGGGGAAACTTCATCTCAAGAAAACATCAACATAAGGAGAATCAAGAATCCTTATCGTGAAACCAATGCCAATACTATAACTAGCCATGTCATGTATCTTCATCCACCCATCACCCCATCCACGAATTGGGACCAACTTCAAAAAAAATATTTGAATCAAAACAAGAAGAATGTCATCAAAGAAAAAGAAGCTAAGAAACATATCAAACAAATCAAATACACATGGATAGCAAAGAATAGAAATAATATTATCCCTATCAAACTCCATCAGTCAAAGAAACTATGGGGAAAAATAAAGAAAGAAAGAGTATCCATCAAAGATGTCCATACAAGAAAAATTAGGCTTTTCAAGTGACGTATAAAGTTTATCAAATATTTGGTCCTAATTCCACACACACTTTCGTATCCCCCCATCATTGCTCATCTTTCCAAGTTTGGAGAGTCAAAGATTCCAAGCTATCAACCAATCCATATTTTATTCTTAAACACACTCCATCCATGCCTCCACACATGATATCTAGTTCTTACATTGACCATGTATTGGCAATGACTCTTCATCATAAGGATTTATAAAGAACTCTATCGCAATGTGTGCACAAAGACAAAGTTAACTCTGGTATCGATGAAGCAGATCAGGAATTTTAAAAGTTGTGTTCAAGTGCACGTAACTTAGCAAAGCAACTTCTTCAAGCAGGGTATCGATGGAACATCATGAGAAAAGAATCTACATCGACACCACCAGATGGTTCAACATGAGTTTTGTGAGCACCCTTCAAAATCTACACACACTCTAAACTTTCTTTCATGGGTTAGTTGTATGCAAACTTGTTAAATGCTCCTATGAAATTGTAGACATGCAAAATTAACATTATGCATTCAATCAGGTTCATTCAACAAGTAAACTAGGTTTCACATTAGGTCCATTCATCAATTAATCAAGTTCACCTTCATCCATTCACCAGTTAATCTCATTAATTTCCATCTCCTAAGGTCATTAATTTAAAATTAAACAAACTTTAACATCAACCTTTAATTAAATAAACAAAACTTTATTAAATCTCCAAATGTATATTCCATACTTTTCTGATTTAAATAAATCAAAATATCTAAGTAAAGGAGGTCAAAATCATCTAATCATCATTAAGCTAATCTAATCCTGATTAACCTAACCTAATTACCCATCACATCCTCTAGATAATCCCACTTGCACAAATAAATCAATTTATTGATTTATTAAAATCAACATTTTCACTCAACATGGCATCTTTGGGGAATATTCCCTCAAGTTTGAATTCAAAAACAAGTGGACATGTACA
This sequence comes from Sequoia sempervirens, assembly GCA_007258455.2. Taxonomy (NCBI): domain Eukaryota; kingdom Viridiplantae; phylum Streptophyta; class Pinopsida; order Cupressales; family Cupressaceae; genus Sequoia; species Sequoia sempervirens. Next base: position 214,452,870 of record VDFB02353493.1, read on the forward strand.
TCCAACAAAGAAATTAATAAGCTCTTACATGTCCCTTGCACAAGTCAAACTCAACATTTACTCTTGAATTTGAATTTGAAACCCTCTCTTAGGCACATTTCCCAAATCTTGCACATGCATCAACCACTCACAAGTTGACAAGTGGCCTCCTTAGATTGGTCTATTTTTAGTCCCACATTCATCCATTTGGCCAATCTCTCATCAAGAAAATATATAAATAAAGGCTTCATTCTTGATCAAATCCTCCACAATCACTCATGTAAAGTCACTCTCTTTAGGAGAACTGATTTTGCTCATCATCACTCCACCATCTTCATAGCATTTTCATCATGGAGCTTATCTATCAAGGATTGGGAAAGGGCTATTGTATACAATAGCACCAATCCAATATGAGATAAATTGTGCATTATGTATCTTTCATGCTTTCAATTTAGTTTGATTTTCTATCATGTGTAGGAAACATTTTGCATTATTTCATAGGAGTATTTAGCAAATTTGGATGCACTCACCTTCTTTATGGAGTTTAGAATGTTTGCAGATTTGAGAGGTGCTCACATGTGGCGCTAATATGTGAGCACCTCTCAAATCTGCAAACATTCTAAACTCCATAAAGAAGGTGAGTGCATACAAACTTTCTAAATACTCCTGTGAAATAATGCAAAATGTTTCCTACACATGATAGCAAATCAAACTAAATTGAAAGCATGAAAGATACATAATGCACACTTTATCTCATATTGGATTGGTGCTATTGTAGAAAATACCCCTTTCCCAATCCCTGATAGATAAGCTCCATGATGAAAATGCTATGAAGATGGTGGAGTGATGATGAGCAAAATCAGTTCTCCTGAAGAGAGTGACTTTACATGAGTGATTCTGGAGGATTTGATCAAGAATGAAGCCTTTATTTATAGATTTTCTTGATGAGAGATTGGCCAAATGGATGAATGTGGGACTAAAAATAGACCAATCAAAGGAGGAAACTTGTCAACTTGTGAGTGGTTGATGCATGTGCAAGATTTGGGAAATGTGCCCAAGAGAGGGAGTTTCAAATTCAAATTTGAGAGTAAATGTTGAGTTTGACTTGTGCAAGGGACATGTAAGAGCTTATTAATTGCTTTGTTGGATGTACATGTCCACTTGTTTTTGAATTCAAACTTGAGGGAATATTCCCAAAAGATGCCATGTTGAGTGAAAATGCTGATTTTAATAAATCAATAAATTGATTTATTTGTGCAAGTGGGATTTTCTAGAGGATGTGATGGGTAATTAGGTTAGGTTAATCAGGATTAGATTAGCTTAATGATGATTACATGATTTTGACCTCCTTGACTTAGATATTTTGATTTATTTAAATCATAAAAGGATGGAATATGCATTTGGAGATTTAATAAAGTTTTGTTTATTTAATTAAAGGTTGATGTTAAAGTTTGTTTAATTTTAAATTAATGACCTTAGGAGATGGAAATTAATGAGATTACCTAATGAATGGATGAAGGTGAACTTGATTAATTGATGAATGGGCCTAATGTGAAACCTAGTTTACTTGATGAATGAACCTGATTGAATGCATAATGCTAATTTTGCATGTCTACATTTTTCCCCTCTTTGAAGCAATGTACTTGTTGCATTGGTTCAAAGAATAAACTTGCCACAATTGAAGTTCAAATTTTTTCTGATTTTTTCGGATGCCCCAGTGGAAAGAAGTACAATGGTACATTGCCCCCTCGAGAGATTGAGCGAAAAGATTCAATTTGAGGGTCGATCTCACGATAAAGAGGTTCAAAATGGATGGTTATGGATGATGATGCAAATGAGATGATTTTAAGATGCTTAGAATAACAAATCTATACTATTTTAAACAACTTAAATGATGATATGATGTAAGATGGATGAGATTGATGATGTGATATGCCATGATTATGCAATGGATGATTTATGAGATGCTTAGACTAATAGATCTATATTATGATCATGATATGATTTGATTATGTAGAATACTGATGGTTTGTGGATGCAAGGTGATGATGATTAACTATTCATGTTGTGATGTTAGTGCGGAAAAGAAGATATTAGATGATGACAAGAGGATCCAACAAGCCAACTTTATGATAAATGATGATGATGATGAAATGATGATGAGAAATGGATGATGATACATGGATGATTTGATTATCAAGGATTGGGATTTTAAAAGGGTCACTTACCTTATGTTTGATAACACACATAAGCACGATGCATCAAGGTATAAAGAACCAGGATGGCTTTGTACTTAGTGTGATGGAATCTAACTTGACAGATAGATAGGAGTATTCTTGTTCACACCCGACATACAGAAACCTTGCTAGGATGCACTTTAGAAGTTTCAAACACCTCAGACCAAAACACGGAAAGGTATAACCAATCAATGCAATAGTCAACAAGCTGTCTAAAACATCCTCCATACATATCTAACAAAGCAAGTATTCGTCGAGGTTATATTACAAGAACGTCCAACAAGCACAACAGACAAAAGATAATGATCATTGCCCATTCCTATTTCTCTAAATCCTCTGTTCAGATATCATCGAGAGGTCCTTGGAGTGAGCACAATAAGATAAATCAAAAGAAAAGATCAAGTACACAAACAAGTCAATGTTCTTCATTCCTTCAGCCAAAGGGATGTGTTTTGATAGGATAAGAATCCAAGGTGATATCCAAAATGATGCCCATTGTCAGAACAATATATCCTAGGACATGCATTGTATAGGATGATGATGGGTTGATAAGTTGATTGATAGGTTGTTGATATTAAGTTGATTGCATGTTTGTGAATGATCAAGAGTTTGATTTTGTTTTAAAGGTTTGTTGTTTTGATTTTGATTTTATGATTGAAGCTTGCTTTTGCTGATTGCTATGATTGTTTCTATTTGTGTTGCCAAAGGATAGAGGTGATGATCAGTTTATTATGGATGATTGATTATTGCAGGTGCAAGCGAGATGAGATGGATGGATTTTTTCAAATATTTGGATGTTTTTGATGTTTTTGGAATGTTTTGAGGCTGTTTTTGGTATTTTTGAAGATTTTGCAAATGTTTTGATTTTTTATTTTTGTGATGTTTTTGGATTTTGGTGTTTTTTAATGTTTTTTGTGTTTTTGTGTCTCGGGAGCTGATCAAAGATTAGCCTTTCCTACGTTTAAGCTCAAAGACAACGTAGTTCAGATTCCAATGTTTTTGATGTTTTCTGTTTTATGGATGTTTTTCAATTTTTTGATATGTTTTGGTGTTTTTGGATTTTCGCATGATTTTGATGATTTGGATATGGATACGATATCAGTGCTCTGTTTGGGATTTTGTTGAAGACCAAGCTAAGGCGGATTGATCGAATCGATGGATTGGTGATGATGAAAACATTATTGAGGATACACAACAATGCAAGGATAGGATTGATGATGATAACATTGTTGAGGATGCACAACAATGCAAGGATAGTGTTAAGCAACACAATGATGGGGAAGGATATCCCAAGATGATGGATTGATGTTGATGTTTTGATTGGATTTGATTGATCATGATTAATGAAGCTTGATTTAGAACAAAAGTTGTTCAAATGATTTGATGTGACGTTTGAAGGGTGCGTTAGATGCAACTGACTTGGATTGATGTTTGATGAAAGATGAAGACTGATAAGGAATGTCTTCTCGTCAAAATATACCATGGGCTAATGACTTGGATTTTTTTATTTTTTATTTACAAATGGTGGACTAATTTGATTTCACTTTTTCTAATGTTTGGATCACCACATAAGTCAGAGGATACATATCAAGATTTATTCCTAAAGCAAGATGTACATATCTGCCCCCAATGTCTAGCAATGTGTGGAATGTTATGGATAGATGCCTGGACAGGTGCATGGATGGATGGATATAGAAAGCCTGCAAAGGATGCCAAGGATGATCTTGTAATAAGATAAGGTGTTTGGATAAAGAATGTTGATTTGGATAATGCTTCATGGCTCAAATAATGCTGCATAGGATAGGATTAATGAAAAAGACCCATGTCAAGATTTTTACCATAAGCAAGCATAAAATGTTCCCCAAAATTTCATGAAGATCAAGATAACTTGGATGATGGATGCAGATAGATGAAAACGGATTAGAAAATGGTTCATGGATGAATGAATTTATTATGGCTAAGATGGATGGAAGGTTGGCTTTATTATGGATGGGATGAGATACTTCCACCTGAACTGCCGCACGTAGATGCTCGATTCTACACATGATGCCTGTTTTCCAAGTTTTCGTCATGGTCTTGCCCAAAGTGTCGCCCATGCAATTTTCACTAGAGGACAATTTTTTCTCTTTAATATTTTCAATCCTTTTTCTGATTTTTTTTGGATTTTCATATTTTTTAATTTTTTTGATTTTTTCGAAAGATTTTAAGCTCATGCTGAATCACAAGGTGTTGTTGACGTAGATGCCCCTATCATAATGTGCCATCGATATCCTGCTTGAAGAAGCTGCTTTGCTAAGATATGTGCACTTGAATGCAACTTTTGAGATTCTTTATCTGCTTCATTGATACCGAAGTTAACTTGGTCTTGGTGCGCACATCGCGATAGAGTGCCTTCTGAAGCCTTATGATGAAGGGTTGTTGCCAATACATGGTCAATGTGAGAATTGGATATCATGCGTGGAGGCATGGATGGAGTGTGGTTATGGATAGAGGATGGATGGGTTGACAGTTTGGAACCTTTGACTCTCCAAACTTGGGAAGATGAGCAATGATGGGTGGATATGGAAGTGTGTGTTGAATTAGGACCAACTTCTTGATACACTTTGTACATTGCTTGAAAAGCCTATTTTTGCTTTTGTGGACATCTTTGATGGATATTTTTCCCTTTTTTATTTTTCCCCATAGTTTCTTTGACTAATGGAGTTTGATAGGGATGATCTTTCTTTGTATTCTTTGGTATCCATTTGTATTTGATTTGTCCATTATGCTTCTCAGCTTCTTTTTATTTGATAACGTTCTTTGTGCTTTGATTCAAATCTTTCTTTTGATGTTGGTCCCAATTTGTGGATGGGGTGATGGGTGGATGAAGATTCATGACATGGCTGGTTGTATTATTGGCATGAGTTTCATCATAAGGATTCTTTGTGCTCCCTATGTTGATGTTTTCTTGAGACGAAGTTGCCCCCAGTATTGTGGAAGTAGTACCTTCATGCCTTGATTTTGCTTGTTTTGAGGGTTCCTGTTTAGAGTGCATTCTCTGATAAATGACCACCGTAGATGATGTTATTTCGATTGGATGCTCTGCTATATTTGAAATATCTTGTTCTATCTGACCTAATTCCTTGAGTGGATAATGTTGGATATCTTCATACATGGTCCTCAATCCAAATTCGGGGTATATCTGATCTTGATGTTGACAACTCAATTTGATTGTAGGAATCAATAACTTGCTCTTCTTGTGTAATAATGTCAGTGGTAAAGAAATATTGTTTTGAATGAAGATCATCTATGTGTCCATGCACAGAAAGCATCTCATGGGTAGATGGAGGAGTATGTGCTATGTGGATATGATCATCTTGCATAGATATGAGAGTGTCCATTAGATTATTGTAGTATCTTGAAGATACAAATTCTTGATCTTGAATGATTCCAGAGTTGCTTTCGACATGCTTTGGATCAAGTTCTTGACATGGTCGGCTTCAAAGGATGGATTACTTACAAAGTGTTCTTGAATATCATCATTAGGCATGGTAAGTGGTTCAATATCTTCAAGTGTCAAGTTCATAGTTCCTTTAGTATCTGTAAGTTACATGAGGTCAAAGGGTGTCAAAATGTATTGGAAAAGACCATTTCTAGACCTTGGTGAAAGACGATGATCATGCTTTGGAATAGATTCTTGAGATATGTTCTCTAACTTTTTAGGTGATGTAGAGACATTTTCAACATGATCATTGGTCAATGGATCGTGCATTATGTTGATAGGATCAAATAATCCTAACACTCCTTGAAATAGATCACTAAAGAGTGGTTCTTGATGTATGGTGAGTTGATCATCGAATGGGGTGGAAACATCTTCAATGTGCTCTTTGATGGATAAATCTTGATCATTGTTTTTGGAAAATGTGGTGAAGGGATTTCCAATGTTTTCTTCCATAGAGTCCAATGATGTTGACATTTATTGAATTGGATCATTGTTGGTTGGTGGATTTTGATCATGATTGAAAAGTGACTCTTGACATATGTTGATTTGATCTTCAAATGAGATAGAAACATCTTCAATGTGCTCTTTGATGGATAGATCTTGAACATTGTCCCCAATAGTTATCATTTTTTGTGTTTGTGCTTGCGTTTGTTGGGTAGCTTGAGAGGTTTGTTGTACTTATTGAGCTTGTCTTGCTTCTTGTGTGGCTAGATATTGTTGGATGACCCTTTGGTAGGCTTGGTGAGCTTTTAGCGCAATGTTATATTGTCTTTCTGCGTTTGGTTTCAGTGGTAGTGGTGGTGGATTTGGAATTGTGTTGGATGTAGTAACAAGTGGTTGATATACACTTGGAGCAATCATGGTAGTGAGGGGTTCAGATGTGATGGGTGTGATAGTGGTAGTTGGAGTGATCGAGGTGATAGGAATGGTCAGAATGACCGAGGTGATAGGCCCTTGGGAGACCATGTTTTGATTTTTTGGGATCAACATTGTTGCTTGATTGAATACCATCTGTTGGTGTGATGTCGATGGTATATTCAAAGGATTTGATGTGATGGCTTGATTGGTGTTAGGTGGATTGATTTGGATGGAGTGATTGGTGCTAGGTAAAGGGGGAAACCCAAAACCAAGGAATGATGTCGATATGGGTAATGGTGGTGGAGATGTCTCTTGGCGCAATGACTCAACTATTTTGGTAAGTGTAGCAATTTGATCTCGCCAAATTTGATCTTGATTTTGATCTTGACTCCCTTGATATAGTTGATTTGGTTTTCGTTTAAGCAGATTTGGAGTGTGTACTTGTGTTTAATTTTGGAAAATATTCTAATTTGGGATGACACTCAGATTTGGCATGATACGTTGAAATTGAAGATTGTTGATGTTGGGAATCACATTACCTTGACTTGGATTCGTTAACATCTTGTTTGGATTTTGAACAATATTCATATGATTTGCAAACATATTTATCTCAAAGTTTCCTGGATTCATGTTTGGAACACTTGTACTTGGTACATTCTCGTTTGGCACATAGGGATTTGGTGGTATGACGTTGTTTGTTTGAAGGCTCATGCATTGATTGTTCGGTTGACAGACTTGTAGGTTTGGACTTAGATCTACCATCAGGAAATGTGTTCCAATCTTTGATTTGGGCATACTCACGCTTAATGTGCCATTGACATTTGTAGAAGATAATGGTCCCATGTATGCATTGTACAAGTGTGAGTTTTGATAATCAATCGACATTGTAAGGCTTTGAAAGTTCAATTGTTTTGGATTACTCATGATGTATGGATCAAGCTTGTATTCCATGTTCTCCTTGTGTTTTGACCTTGTTGCAAAACTGACCTCTAAGGTTCTTAGGACTAATGGCAAGATGAAGGATGGAAGGTGTAAATGATATGAGTGTTGAATGTTTAGGAACTTTGGATCAATGCTAGACTTAGGGTTTTTTTTTTATTGTTTGATTTGGATAATGGACTTGTAAACCCTAAGATGCTGGATGTGATCTTAGGATGACCTTGTTTAAAGGATTAATGATTTAACTAGAGGCATGAGAAAGGATGCATTCCCATACTCCTAATTTAAACAAGGTGATTTTGATTTCGATGATTTACCCAAGTCTAGAATGATGTTTCTAAAAGCTCTAAAGTTGTTTGGTGCGATGGATTTTGATAAGTGTTTGGGATGGGTGAAATGTTTTTATTTGATCCTAAAAGACTTAGAGAGACTTTGTTTACTAGGCCAAGATAGTGAAGAACATGCCTTTCTCTAAGAGTAATTCGAAATCAAAAGACCAATGTTTGCATGAAAATCATATGACCAAAAGATGCCAAGCACATGTGTGGGGTCCAATTGATTCAATCTTTGCTTAATGAATTCTTTTTACTACAAACATTTCTTGATTAGCTTTCAAACTGAATTTCCAATGTCTCAACTTCGTCTCATTTCACAAGGTATATTATGTGAAACTTTGATGAAATTAAGGCAAGGGTTACCTATTGTTTAACTTTAGTGGGAAAATTGAGATGTAAATTCAAGTGCTTAGAATCCTCTAAGGATACGAATCCCAAGGGAAAGCAATAACATGTGAATTTGTTCAAAGATATTTGCTTCTCCTAAAGGGTTTGAGATTTTATGCTCATTTTGAATGTTGGTTTTCAAATGTTTTCGATAAAAGAACCATGTTTTGCAACCCAAGAATAAGTACAACCTTATGGATGTGAAAGACAATATTTGTTGAATCCCCACTTGGACAAGTCCAGCTACGCTTATCTTTAGCGAATGGTTAGATGCTTGACCCCACTGGCTCCCCTCCATGACACTCACTTATACGGGGCAGCCAAGCATCAACACCCATGAGACTCCCATGGCATGTTTTCCATTTCTACTAAAGAACGTAGAAGTGTGGGGTGGCTTCAGAACGACCGTTCTTGCACCAACAAATAGATTAAGTATTTTGGAAAATTCTAGCACATGGGTTTTAATAAGGACTTTCAATTCATAAGAGTTGACCCAACGTGGCAAGAGTCCCCTTTCAAATCCATCTTGTCGGATTCAACCACGTGATATTGGCATTTCTTTCAATATCCACATTTATATCCTGAATGGAAATACTCTCGGGTTCAGAGTGTTACCGGTTGAGTCATTCCCTTGGGTGAGTACTTTTTCCCGCAGGTAGGCCCTCTAGGATAAACAAAAGCAAACAAAGACAAAATTCATAACTCGATCAATCTTTGATGACTCAAAGAAAGAGAATATACGTGATGATGCCCACACTCACACTCACACAAGATCTTGTTCAATTTTAAACCCAAATCAAAGTGTGGAGGCAAATTTTTATGCAACTTAATGTCATCAAGAAGACTTTTTATTCTCAAGATCACCGTGAAGCGTGAGAGAAGTGCATACGCCTTTTTAGATGAAATTACTTTGCATAAGAGATTACAAAACACAAATAACACATGTTCATTTTAAGCCTCAAAGCAATGATTGAATTCGTTTTAAGCACCAAAATCAAATTTCAAGTTTGTTTGTTCAATTTTATCCCAAAAAACAATGTCTAGTAAATTTGCTAACAATGACAATTGAAAGATTTTAATGTGTTCATTTTAAAGCCTAAAACCAAAGATGAGTTAGCCTAAAACCAAAAACTAAGGTGTAAGATGGAAGCTCTAAGCGTTAAAAAATGCTTTATCAACTTCAAATTGTAATGTTCAATTTCACTTTACTCCAATATAACTTTCTTTTGCCTTATTCCAATGCTTGATTTTGACGTCAACCTGTAACCATTGCAAATTTATCAAAATAAGAAGCATGCATGTAGTATTAACTTACAAAAATATGCATAACGTATGTTAACTACTTAAAGAAAATAAATTTGACAAGGCTCATAAGTTCTTTTTGATGAAGTTGACCCAATAATAAATGTCAAAGAATTTCTAATTTGCATCTGCTTTCATATCCATGACATAATTGATAGCCCATTAAAAGATTTACCTTTCTTTTCAAAATGTGTGATCCAATGACTAAAACACATAAGATGGTTTTCAAAAGCTCTTATTGAATAATATAAATGGAGTCAAAAGTCACTCTTAATGAATAATAAGTAATGACAAGGAGGACCAATGAAAGGAATCAAATAAATGTCTAAAAAATACTTTCAAGCCACTGCATTTGGTAAGTGCAAAGCTATATCGTAAATGCCATATGAGGAAATTTCAAATGGCAAGTGCAAGGACGTGTCTACAAAGTCTTTTGAATAGTTATCAAAATAAATGCAAATAGCAGGTGTAAAGCCACATTCTCAACCCTTGTTAGTAGATTCTACAATACAATAATATCATACTAACCAAAACATTTTTCAGGTACAGGAATTGTAGAAACAGACTGACAGATTTAGATTACCAGAATGAAATTTGATTGACCAGCTTATAAATTCAATATTATTAATGGTACAAAAGCAGCATGTTGCGTGTGTCCAAAAAATTCAAATGCTTATCCCTAAGGATAAAATCCTTGGCTCCATGTAGTTAATAGGCTAACCGTGCATGACGTGAAAACCAATTGATAGCTCCAAGCAAACGTCCCAACAAAAAGAATCTTTTAAAATATTTCAAGCAAACACAACTATCACGTCTTTGTTCCCAAGTCCTTCATAGCCTTTAAGGCTTCTAAAGACTTTCCAACAAACGTAGTTTCGTAGGTGTATAGAAATAGAACCTAATGACAGTCAAAGCAGCGAATATAGAAACAGAACCTGATGACAGTCAAAGCAGCTAATAAAAGTAGTGAATAAATGTGGTTCTTTGGCATGTACAAAAATAGAACATGATTTGCAAGACCAGGCGTAAATTTTCAAAATGGACTTTGAAGATCTGTTGAAAAGGCGCATTCAATCACAACAATCAATGATTTTATAAAACTTCCAAGAAAATGCAATTGAAAATTGTGCCTACACTCTTCATCATCAAAGTCAGGCATAGCCAGACATAAACCCTGCCATTATAGCTGCAACAGCCCTGTCAGATGGATGTGAAACATAATAAAAGCATAGACAAGGTGCATGAATTGTTGACAGTGGGGCATAGATAAGGTGTGTGAACTGTGTGATATGATGAGCCATCAATAAGAAACACTAAACAACTAAAGACAATTATATCAGCAGCGAAGATTTCAAACTTGGATTCATCATAAACTAATTAATTAAAGCGAAAATCTTGTCTACATCGCTCTAAATTAACAATTTTACACTAAAGAAGCTTATCACATTTGTTAACTGATCTGTACTTCACTTTTCCTCTTGCTATGGCTGCCTATTTCTTCCGTATTAACTGTAAACTTGGATACAAATGGTTGGATTTCCTATTGATATGACGTTGTGATCAAATGTATGGTAGAGGTTTGAAAAGAAAGGTCTAGATGAATGACTCGTAACAATTCTTCTAGATGGTGGAAAAGTGTACCAATATTGTTCAATACTAACATTATAGTGGTTTGCAACTTAATGTCAAATAACCCTACCAACAATGTCACATAAACTGTAATCAAAAGAACAATGTTTTAGTTTCTTCAATGTCTTACAATTAATAGGCGTGGCTGTAAATCTCCTCTGGAATAGCGTAGGGTATGTTTGAATAAAATGAGTGAATGATGCATCTCAAATCTTTCCTCGTAGTTCTCTTTTTTCTAGAGATATTCCCAAGTGAACTTAGAAACAACAGGGATAAAATACGCAAGATATAATCCCAAACAAGCTCAGAGATAGCACAAATAAAACGTGAGCCTTCCTATAGAAATGACTAAGATCCCATAATTTCTTTGAGACCCGCATTATAAGTTATTTTGAAATTGATTTGGCTATGGCAATACAAGTTCTTAGGGCGTAAACTCTGAGAATGGTTGGCAAATGGTTCACTAAAGAGCAACATCAACAATAGGCAGAAAAACTATTTGAAAAGTTTCCTCTAATGTGTCTTAAGAATATCAAATGAAGCTAGCGTATTAAGAAGAGGCTTGGTCAACCTCTCAGATCTTTTGACTAAAAATAGAGCATTGAAAATTATGAATAATATATGCAATGCAGGCATACTTCCCTATATCATTCCACGAGGAGGACAAAGATTTGATATGAAGAGAGATCGATTATAGTGAGTCCAAACGCTATGAGCCCTTGACGTCATTGCTAAATCCTCCCATTCCATTACTGCCTGGGAAATCTATTCCAGAATGATACGTGCTGGAGCACGACTACATACACCATGTTAAGTGAATGAAACTTCTTCAATACAACAAATCATTAATTTGAATGATTAGGCCTTTGAAAGCAAACAAATCTATTCCAGAAATGCATTTGGAAGGTGTAAAATCGAATGAAAAGGCTTTAGAACTGTCAATCAAATGCAAGTTGTGAAAGCATAGACAAGACACGTGAACTGTTTGATAGACTGCTTCAAAGAACTATAGTTTCATCAAATGCCTGAAGGGATAGCATGGGCTCCCTTTATTTTATCTGTCAGAGCATAGACAAGGCATGTGAGTTGTTCATTAAATTGTCTGTGTCCTTTCACTGTAAAATGCATTTTTCTTTTCCTTTTTTTTTGTTTCCATATACAAGATTTCAAAGATGGCATGACAATACTATGATCAGTTGATCAGTTGCAATAAGTCCATGGAAATCCAAGAATAAGTATATCCAAAAAAAATGATCAACACAACATGGCCAATAGATTGATGAGAACCCACCAAGACCTAAATAGGACATGATAATACATCAAACTATTGACCAAAGGATTTAAGCCATGACTCAGCATACATGCATTACCCAAAAAAAAAAAAGGAAAAAAGGACCGATTCCAAGATGGTAGAAGCAATAAACCAATCGAAATACTGGACTCTTTTTTTTTTATCACAAGCATATTTGTGGTTAAGTCACATTGATTTGCTTCAAAGTTTTACTAGCAAATGAAATCAAATGTGTGGAATCATAAACAGAGCAACGTTAGCTTTTTTTTCTTCTTTCTTTTGAAACTTTTTAGCAAATGAAATCAAATGCTAAACTATCATATCAGCTATTAGAGGAGTTCAATTTAATCTGAATGCTAAAACTGAAATCTAATGAACTGAAATCTAAACTTTCATGGATTTGGCCCTCCTTCTAGTGCCATATGTGAGCACCTCTCAAATCTGCAAACATTTTAAACTCCATAAAGAAGGTGAGTGCATACAAATTTTCTAAATACTCCTATGAAATAATGCAAAATGTTTCCTACACATGATAGCAAATCAAACTAAATTGAAAGCATGAAAGATACATAATGCACACTTTATCTCATATTGGATTGGTGCTATTGTAGAAAATAGCCCTTTCCCAATCCTTGATAGATAATGATGAAAATGCTATGAAGATGGTGGAGTGATGATGAGCAAAATCAGTTCTCCTGAAGAGAGTGACTTTACATGAGTGATTGTAGAGAATTTGATCAAGAATGAAGCCTTTATTTATAGATTTTCTTGATGAGAGATTGGCCAAATGGATGAATGTGGGACTAAAAATAGACCAATCAAAGGAGGCCACTTGTCAACTTGTGAGTGGTTGATGCATGTGCAAGATTTGGGAAATGTGCCCAAGAGAGGGAGTTTCAAATTCAAATTTGAGAGTAAATGTTGAGTTTGACTTGTGCAAGGGACATGTAAGAGCTTATTAATTGCTTTGTTGGATGTACATGTCCACTCGTTTTTGAATTCAAACTTGAGGGAATATTCCCCAAAGATGTCATGTTGAGTGAAAATGCTAATTTTAATAAATCAATAAATTAATTTATTTGTGCGAGTGGGATTATCTAGAGGATGTGATGGGTAATTAGGTTAGGTTAATCATGATTAGATTAGCTTAATGATGATTAGATGATTTTTACCTCCTTGACTTAGATATTTTGATTTATTTAAATCAGAAAAGGATGGAATATGCATTTGGAGATTTAATAAAGTTTTGTTTATTTAATTAAAGGTTGATGTTAAAGTTTGTTTAATATTAAATTAATGACCTTAGGAGATGGAAATTAATGAGATTACCTGATGAATGGATGAAGGTGAACTTGATTAATTGATGAATGGACCTAATGTGAAACCTAGTTTACTTGATGAATGAACCTGATTGAATGCATAATGCTAATTTTGCATGTCTACATTTTGCACCTCTTTGAAGCAATGTACTTGTTGCATTGGTTCAAAGAATAAACTTGTCGCGATTGAAATTCAAAAATTTTCTAATTTTTTTGGATGCCCCAGCGGAAAGAAGTACACTGGTACATAAATAATACATAATTCCTCTCAAACAAGATAACAAAACAAAACTACTTAGAAACATGAAAGAAACATATGGACACCTATTCCATAGTGGATTGGTGTCACTTGTGCAAAGTGACCGTTTCCCAATCCTTGGCAAGCTCAATGATAAAATGGTTTGAAGATGGAGTGAAATGGAAAAAATTAGCTCTCAATTGAAGAGAGTAACTTTGCATGGAGATTCTAGATGGATTGTTGAAGAATGAGGCTTCTACTTATAGACTCTCAAGTTGAAAGAGTGCTCAAAAGGGAGAAATGTGGGATAAAGATTTAGCCAATAAGAAGGAGCCACTTGTCACCTTGTGAGTGTATGGAGGATGTGCAAGTTTTGGTCAATGTGCCAATAAATGAGATTGGTTGGCCTTTTCAAATTCAAATTTGGCTTGTTGGAGGGAGAAAAAGAAACTTAAATTCTAAGTGGGGGACATGTAAGAGGGGAGTTATTGCCATGTTGGAAGGGACAAGTCAACTTGTTTTCAAATTCAAACTTGAGGAATATTCTCCAAAGATGCCTTGTTGAGGGAAAATGAGGAATTCAATAAATCAATAAATCGATTTATTTGTGCAAGTGGGAAAAGCTAGAGGATGTGATGGGTGATTAGATTAGATTAATTATGATTATATTAACTTAGTGAGGGATTAGGTGTTTTTTGACCCATTTGACTTAGATACTTTGATTTATTTAAATCAAAAGGGAGGAATATGAATTTGAGATGTAATTAAATAAAGTTAATTTATTCAATTTAAATGGATGGTCCTTAGAGATTGAATTAAATGAACTTGATTTATTTAATTGATGAGTGAATATGATTATGCATGATGTCAATTGTGTGTGTCTACATTTTTCCTCTCTTTGAAGTAATGTATGGTTCAAAATGGATGGTTATGATGATGTACATGAGATGGTTTTAAGATGCTTAGAATAACCAATCTATATTATCCTAAACAACTTAAATGATAATGCAATGTGATGATGCCTATATGATTATGCAGTAGGTGTTTTATGCAAATGTATGATTTATGAGATGCTTAGACTATCATATCTATATTATGATGATGAACATGCATGTGAGATTATGTGCAAAATGTTGATGGTTTGTGGGTGCAGGATGGATGCACTCGTGACGATGATTAACTATTCATGATGTGATGTTAGTGCGGAAAAGAAGAAATGAGAACTAAGATGACAAGAGGATCCTACAAGCCAAATTTATGAGAGGTGATGATGAGAAATAGATGATTTTCTTATCAAGAATTGGAATTTTAAAAGGGCCACTTACCTTATGTTTGATAACATGAATAAGCATGATGCATCAAGGTATAAAGGACTAGGATAGTGTTGTACTTAGTGTGATGAACTTTGACTCGACAAATAGATAGGAGTATTCTTGTTCACACTTGGCATACATAAACCTTGCTAGGATGCACTTTAGAAATTTCAAACATCTTGGACCAAAACATAGAAAGGTATAACCTATCAATGCAATAGTCAACAAGCTGCCTAAAACACCCTCCATACATATCTAACAAATCAAGTATTCACCGAGTTAAATATTACAAGAATGTCCAACAAGCATAGCAGAAAAAAGATACTAATCATTGCCCCATTCCTATCTCTCTGAATTCATTTGTTTGGATATCATTGAGAGGTTATTGGAATAAGTGCAAAGAGATAAGTCAAAAGACCAAGATAAAGTAAACAAACAAGCTAATGTTCTTCAATACTGCTAACCAAAAGGAAATGTGTTTTCAAGGATAAGAACCGAAACTGTTGCCAAAAGAGAATGCCCATTGTAGGAAGGATACATCCTAGGACATGTTAGTGGATGGTGGCACGTCATTTCATTTATCCAAATTGTTATTTCTGATAATTTATGCCCATTATAGGAAGGATACATCCTAGGCCATGATGTTATTAGATGATTGAAATGTGATTGATTGGATGATGGACTATCGACACAAAGAATTGACCAACTTGTTTACATATTGACTTAAACCCGAGACTTGACATTTTGTGTTTTACTTTTAACTTACTAGACTTTTTTCCCAATTGTTTCACCAAAGGTTGAAAATGACGATCATTTATTATGGGTGAAAGCGAGATAAGATGGATGGATTTTTTCAAATATTTGGATGTTTTTTAAGTTTTGCAATGTTTTGAGGTTGTTTTTGATATTTTTCAATATTTTCAAATGTTTTGATTTTTGAATTTCAAATTTTTTTGGGGTTTTCTAAGATTTTGACCAAGAGACTAACCTAAGGACCTATCCTAGGAGCCTCGGGGGCTGATCAATAGATTATCCTTTCCTATGTTATACATGTAGAGACCACGCAGTTCAACTGACAACTTGACTGATTTACAGATGAAGATATACATGATGAAATGTTAGTTTATTATGATGAACTCATAAAGGACTGACCTAAGTGTGTCAGGGGATGATCATAGACCAACCTTGCCTATGTTCAAGGCTCAAAGACCCGTAGTTCGACAAGGTGATTCTATTTTTGACTTTTTGACCGACCTTTTGACCTGTTTTGGATTTTGATATGTTTTTGAATGTTTTCAAATTTTGTGATTTTTTTATGTTATTGGATTTTCTATTTTTTTTATGTTTTTGGATTTTCTAATTTTAGGACTTCAAGAATATACACGAATCCAATCTGATGATAACATGCCCCCAACATGATGCAATAGACTACTTTGATAAAGGAAAGACAAACTGACCTTAGGAATGGGCCGAGTAATACTAGGAGGAATCATGATATGAATACAGGACCAAGCTATGGTGCTGATGGAGGTGGATGAGTGATGTATGGAGATTCAAATGCAATGGATGATGCAGAACAATCCGTGAAGGTCTTGGTGGATAGAAAGTGCTTATTTACGCAAGGCACCTATTTTCTAGGTTTTCACCAAGGTACTTGTCCAAAGTGCCACCAAAGTGGTTTTCACCGGAGGACAATTTTTCTCTTTACTATATTTTTAATCCTTTTTATGATTTTTTTAGATTTTTTTCTTTTTTGATTTTTTGTTGTCACCAAGACACCTGTTTGCCAGGTAACCAATTTTTTAGGAAATTTTCTAATTTTTTTTTTAATTTTCAGGTTCTATACCTTGAAAGATTAGGCATAAATTTTTTTGAGATGAGAGTTGTTCATGGCCTCTTGCAGAGGTTCCCCTTCAGGTGTTGATAATTGATATGCCCCTAACTTATAGCTCATTGTGATAACAAATGGTCCCAACTAGTTGGGTTCAAATTTTTCTTTGCTATTTTGATTTGGCACATTCTTTTGATTCTCCTTTAGTACTAGTTCTCTGACTTGGAAAGTCCTGCTTCTAATTTTCTTGTTATAGCTCCTCTTGAGTCTATTTTGATAGACTTTCAAATGATTTAAAGCATCTATACGCCGCTCATCCAGTAGCTCCAATTCATTCAGTCTTGATACTCAGTACTCTTCATCCATGATGAGGTTTTGTAGTGATATTCTTAGTGACAGGAGCTCGATCTTAATGGGGAGTACTTCTTTTGATCTGTAGACTAGGGAGAAAGGGGTGGCACCGGTGGGTGTGCGGATACTAGTTTGCTAGGCCCAGAGCGTGGGATTGACCTGCAGATGCTAGTCATGACCTATGTCATTGACTGTTTTCTTGAGGATATTCAAAATGGTTTTATTTGTGGCTTTTGCTTGGCCATTGCCTTGGGGATAGTATGGGGTGGAGAAGCAATGTTTGATTTTGAATTTTTCACACAATTTGCGGACATCCTAATTCTTAAATGGTGTTCCCATTATCTGAGATAATGGCTTGTGGGACACCGTAGTGGCAAATGAGATGGTTAAGGATGACTTTTGATATCTGCTTCCCGGTTATATATGTCATGGGTATGGCTTCCACCCACTTGGTAAAGTACTTAGTGGTAGTTATGATGAACTTGTGGCTATTAGATTAACTGGGAGTGATTTTTCCAATCAGATCGAGTCCCCACTACGAAAAGAGCCATGGTGTGATGATGGGATGAAGCTCTTGAGCTGGAGCATGGATGAGGTCCCCATGATGTTGACATTGTAGACACCTTCTATCATAGTCATGTTCCTCTCTTTCCATTGTAGGCCAATAATATCCCATCCTCAGCAATTTCTTGGCTAGGGTCATTCCACTTGAGTGTTAACCACATATGTTGTTATGTACTTTAGTTAAAGTGGTCAATGCCTCCTCAGTGTTTAAATAGCATAGTAAGGTTCCTTCTATGCTCCTACAATACATGGTATCTCCTAGGATGACAAATCAGGATGCCTTTTTGACAAAGGTTCATTTTAAGGTTGTGGGTAAGTCAATAGGTATGACACCTATTCACAAGTAGGTATAAATGTCATGGTACCAGGGATCACTGGGACTAATGATTTTACACACAAATTCTAATTTTGGTACCTCAAATACGGGCATGAGAAGCTGCTCTACCAAGAATTCATATTTTGGGACATTGTGAGGAATGTCCAAAAAGGATCCAATCATTTCCATGGCATCTGTTGCTCTGTTGTTGACTTTGGGAAATTGCTCAAATATGATCTCGAGAAAGGATTCCTTGAGAGTCTCCACTAGTTTCTTGTATGGAGTGATCTTATCATCCTTAGTCTGATACTCACCATTCACTTAGTTTAATATTATCAACTGAGAGTCTCTGTAAACTCTGAGGGCCATGATGTGCCACTGCACTGCTATTTTGAGACCTATGGTTAAAGCCTCATATTCTGCAATGTTGTTGGTGCAGGGGAACACTAATTTATATGATCTAGGTATGCAGTCCCCCTATGGGGTGATAAAGAATACACCATCCCCTAATCCATGTTGAGTGTATGAGCCATCAAAGTAAATTTTTCAGTGGTCGGCTATGTTGAGGTTGAAGATGGATTCGTCTAGAAACTCTAAGATGAGAGGATTCTCTGAATAGATTGGTGCTTCTGCAAGCTGATTTGCGATGAATTGGCCTTTAATTTCTTTTTGCTCCACATATTCAATGTCATACTCTGATAGTATCATAGCCCATTTAGCCATTCTTCTAGTGAGCATTTCTTTTGATAGTAAGTACTTGAGGGGATCAATTTTAGCGATGAGTTTGACTTTTTGCGCCAACATGTAATGTCTAAATTTCTGTGATACAAACACTACTGCTAAACATGCTTTTTTGATGAATGAGTAGTTTAACTCATGATAGACCATTGTCCTGCTGATATAATAGATGGCCTTTTCTATTCCATTTTCATCGTGTTGGGCTAGAAGAGCTCCAAGGGCTGTTGTTGTTAGTGACACATAGAGAATTAATAGCTTTCTTGGGATTGGTGGCATGAGGACCGGTGGTGTAAGTAGATATTCTTTGATCTTATTGAAGGCTTCTTCACACTTGTTATCCCATTTGTATGCTACTCCCTTGTGAAGTAGGTGAGAGTATGGATTATTTTTATCTGCCAGCTATGCTATGAATCTTTAGATGTACTGAAGCCTGCCTTGGAGACCTCTCAATTGTTTCAATGTTTTGGGTGCCTCCATCTCAAGGATTAGTTTTACCTTAGCAAGGTCTACCTCAATACCTCTCATTGATACTATGTATCCTAGCAACTTTCTTGATTGTACACCAAAGACACACTTCTTTGGATTTAACCAAACCTTGTATTCCTCGAGCCTGTCAAAAATGGTACTCAAAGTTGCTATGTGATCCTTCCTCTTTCTAGATTTGGCTAGTATGTCATCGACATAATCTTTGATAGTTTTATGGATCATGTCATGGAAGATTAATGTCATGGATCTTTGGTATGTTTCTCCTGTGTTCTTTGAGCCAAATGACATCATATTCCAGCATTAAGTCCCCTATGGAAAAGTGAAGGTTGTTTTGTGTTGGTCTTCTTTAGCAATCATTATCTAGTTGTATCCTAAGAAACCGTCCATCAAGGAAAGCATTTCGTGTCCTGCCATCATGTCTACAATCATGTCAATGTTGGGCAATAGGAAATCATCTTTCAAACATGCCTTGTTCAAGTCCCTGAAATCTATGCAAATTCTGATGCCCCCATCGGGTTTTGAGATGGGAACCAGGTTTGACACCCATTCTGGATAGTCTATTGGTTGAATGAATCCTGCGTCCAATAGCTTCTTTAGTTCTAGATTGACTAGCAAAACGATCTGAGGGTGCATTTTCCTGAGCTTTTGTCTAACGAGCTTTGCTTCAAAGTACACTGCTAGGTGATGAACTACAATTTCTGGATTGAGCCCTAGCATGTCTGTGTAGCTCCATGCAAAGTTAACTTGTCTCGCTCTCAAGAAGGCTGCTAGGAGTTCTTGTTCTTTTGATAGTAATGATTCCATATCGAATGTGATGTGCGGGGTCTCCTTTGTTCCTAGATTAATTGGATTGCACTTTTCTGCTAGGACTGTTGATTTTTCCTAATGGAGAGCTCTGAAAGGAAGATTGAATCCCCCATCCTCAGGTGCCTTAGAGAGGTTTTCACCATTGGATGTGTCATTTATTTTTACTTTTTTCAAAATGGAGAGTGCCATAGTGTGGTTTTCACTGAAGGACATAGATATTATTCTTAGTTTCTCACTTTTGTGACTAAGGGATTCAATAATTTCCCCATGATAATAGGCCTATGCATCTAGCTCAATGATGAATCCTACTTTGTGATCCCCACATGAAATATTATCCCATAGTTCCATAAATTATATGAGCGCCTCATCATTTTCAAATGTGTCAAGAACCGGTGGTCCTCATTGGTCATAATCGATGAGTTGGGAGTAAACTAGGTAGATTTCATGATTTTGATGGTTTGACTCAAATGATAAGGTGCTAATCATGAGAAGGGTGGTATCCTCGAAGAGCCTAGGTAGGTTGGTTATGGGATCCTTGTCATCACTACTACTATAGATGTCAGTTATGTCAAATGTGAAGTTGTCTATGACTTGATTTGTAGATATGGGTAAGCAAAGTTTGGTTGTGGATTACTGAGGAGGATTATTGACATTTCTAACTAGAGGACTTTGGCCACGTATGGTTATACTCAGAGGGGTACATCCAGGGCCAAAATTTCTCATTCGCGTCTCTGAAATGATATGTATTATAAGCCCATTCTCATTTTTCCCAAGTCTCTAGTTTCTGTCATAGCCCATTGCAAGCATCATTTGAAAACCTTTGCTTCCATCATCCATTGGTAGATTGGCTGCTAGTCTATCATCTTGGTAAAGGAGATGAGATGGGTTCTCCTCTATGACTTCTTGACCGAGATCTCCCCAACTTCTGAAGTTGGGATATTCTTCAGGGGATGTTTGAGATGTGGAGGCTTCATTTGTTTGCAGACATCCTCATGATCTGGGAGATTGTGGTAACTCTCCTACCACAAAATCATTTTTGGGAATCGTGTAGTTTTTGCAACCATTATCCCTGATGATGACTTTGATATCAGAGATGGTGGGGATGGTGAGAGTGGTTGGATCAATGTACGATGTTGATCAGCCTTCATCATTTTTAGGTACTTGAGGGATTTTGTAGTATTTTTCCTTAAGGTTCTTGTAGTAGGAGAATGGTTCAGGATCTCCATGGATGGTGACCTCTTGTCCTTCATATGTGAATTTGATACATTGATGAAAAGTTGATACTATTGCTTGCATTGCATGAATCCATGGATGTCCTAGGAGAATGTTATAATGCAAGTCGAGGTCTAGGATCTGACAGGTGGTTTCCATGATAGCTGGTCCTACTTGAATAATGTGCCTTGGGACACTCTTTCTTGATCATCATATGATTTGATTGTAATACCTTTTCCTTTGTCGATGGAATCCTCTGAGATTTTTAACTGCTTAATGAGCTTGAGGGAACAAATATTCAAGCATGCACCTCCATCCACCAAGAATCATTTGATTTTCTTGTGGGTGGATGATATTTTTAATAACTCCATGATGGAGATTTGTGTTGGCATTCTTTTTAGCTGATCAAGGACATTGTAACCATTGGGAACAATTCTTTAATTGGACATGAAAGTTTTGTTTGGTTGAGATGATCCTGCAATAGTAACCTTTTGGCCTCTTGTGGTGACTCCACAATCAACTTGAGCTCCTTTGATAGTGATTATTGTGTAGTATTCATCTAGGGAGGCGACAACAGTTTCATACACATGATTCACATTTTTGAAGGTGCCTTTCCCCTTATCAGTGTTATTGTTCCCTTTATTATTATGGTTGGGCATCAAATTCATGTATATTTTGAGGTTTTGGTTTCCTGTTGCGTGTTCCAAATTTACGATTCTTTGATCAATGAGGTCTTGGACTATGTTCTTTAACCTCATGAAATTATTAGTGGTGTGCCCTTTGTTTTTTTGGAATTCGTAGAGCTGGATTTTGTTATACCAAGGAGGTTTAACATTTGGTTCTTGGTACTTCTCATAGGTGAGAATCTTGATGAGGTTTTCATTTATCAGTTTCTTAATGATGACTTTGAGTGGTTCCCCAAGAGTGGTGTACTTTCGCTTGATGGAATTCTTGTTTTGCTGGGGAGGTCCTCTTTGATCATTGACATTATTGATCGCTTGATTATTTGTTTGATGTGTTGTTGTGTTCGCGTGATGGTTGTTTTGATGATGGTTTTGGTTTTTTTGTTGTGGTGTGGGTGTTTTTCTAAAGGGCACTAATGACAACTTTGGCATCAACGACACCATTGTTTGTAATATTTTTGTTTCTTTCCCATGTGTGAGGTTTGTCATTGTAATTGGTAGGTGTGCAAATTATTCTATTGTTCAGGATATGAATTTGATCTTCCAAGTTGTGTCATAAGAGCTCGTTCAATGTTGAGTGCCTTGGAAATCAACTAGTCATATGTGGTGATCCCTTGGACCTTGAGATGGAATGCCAAGAGGCCGTCAAGGTTGGATATGATAGTGCACACTTGTTGTTCCTTGGGCATGACCCATTTGGTCTGATTGGCCTTGGATCACCATCGTTGTAGGAATGAAGTGAATGATTCATTCTTACCTTGTTTTAGAGTCAATAGTTCCTCAAGACTAACATCCATGGCGATATTGCATGTGTAGTTTTTGATGAATGCATCTATGATTTCTTGGAATGTCTTGATGCCTGTAGGTAGGTGAGAGAACCATTCCATAGCGTGGCTAGCCAAACTCCTAGGAAATAGCCACATCAGATAGGTATTGTCATATGCGACTTCCGTGCAATGAGCCTGGAATTCCCTAGCATGATCTTCAGGGCTTCTCGTCCCATAATATTTATCAAATTTGGGGATCTCAAATCCCTTCGGGAATGGTTTCATTACAAGGCTTTTGTTAAATGGATAAGGGCACAAGTTGGTAGGTGTTTTCATGGTTCGCCTTGATTGAAGGTCAAGCACTTGTTTCCAGAGCAACCTGATTTATGTTGTCACATCGTTTTGCATATCAGGGGGTGGGATGAAAGTGTTATGAGGTGGTTCGATTGTTGGTGGAATGGGTGGATTAGATGATGTTTGCATATTCTGTTGAGCCAAGTATGCTTGCAACAACGCTTGTTGTTGTTCTTGTTTTAGTTGTGCTATTAGTGCCTATTGTTGAGCTTGTTGTTGTGCTTGTTGTTGAGCTACTAATTGAATTGCTTCCTTTTGTTCTTGATATTTCTTTAATGCTTGTTGATATGCTTGTTGTTGCGCTATGTGTTGTTGTGTAATATACTAAGCTTGTGCTTGTACTTGTTGTGCTTGATATTGGGCTTTGGCTTGAGCATGTGCTTGAGCTTGGGCTTGAGCTTGAGCTTGTACAACTTGAGCTTGTGCCTATGCAGCTTGAGCTTCTTGAGTGGCTTTTTTTTGTTGTTTTTGTAATAAGGCTTGGGCTTCTATAGCCTACTACGCTTTTTGTGCGATTTGGGCAGCTTGAGCATCTTGCACCGCTTGAGCGGCTTGTTGAGCAACTAGTTGTGTGGCTTGTTGAGCAGCTAGTTGTGTGGCTTGTTGTTTTTGTACTTGCAAAAAGTCCTTTTGATAAGTAGCTTACCGAGTGGCTTGCAACGACATACTATATTGGCTTGATATATTGGAGCTTGGTGGTGGTGGAGGTGGATTCAGAATGGTGCTCATTGTGGTGGTGGGAGGCATCATCATGTTGGTGATTGGGATTTTATTGGTGGATGGTGCAATCAATGTGGTTGGTCCTTGAGAGAAAATGCTTTGAGATGTTAGGAGGTTGGTTGATGATGTCGTGATTGCTTGTGTAGTTGTCATCTGTTGTTGCGATGTCGATGACAAGTTTTGAAAGTTTGGCGTGATGTTTTGATTGATGTTTGGAATGTTGGTTTGATTGATTTTTGGTAAAGGGGGAAGCCCTAAGCCAAGAAGTGGTGTGGATGATGATGGTAATGGTGGAAGTGGTGGAGACATGAGAGATGTGGTCTCTTAAGGAAATGGCATAGTGTCGAAAAAGCCCCTTGGTCCAAACATGTCACCCTCCCCTTGCGAAGTTATGGGGAGAGACATTTGGGGTGTTGCACGGAATGATGATGATGGGTCATTTAGATCATGAAAAGTGAGAGGGACATATTTATGCAATGGCACAGTTTGTCCCAAGATGGTGTTTGTGTCCAAACCCTGATTGTTTGTGAGTGGATGTGTTTGCAATGCATTGAGAAATGCACTTCCTTTGTTAACAATGGGTTGTGTTGGAGCAATGTATGATGTGATTTTTAGGATGTTTTGAGTGATCCTTTGAAATGAGGAGGTAGATGAAATGGAGATGGTAGATGAGATTAGAGGCACAACTCCAAAATATAGTTCCACAATAGTACTCATGTCAAAATCAGAGGGGAATTTAGCCCCTTTCTTTGCTAATTCAAGCATGTATAGTGAGGGATTGATTGTCATCATGATGTTGATAATCTTATGATTCTCTAGATTTTGGATTATTTTAGCGATTTCCTCATGTGATATTCCAAAGGGATTATTGGTGAGATCCTCCATTTGGACACCTTCATCTTGATGGTCTTGTGAAAATGGAGGAAGGTTAATTGTGAGATTGCCAGACCCAATGGGATTCATTTCAGGAGCGGTTTGACTTAAGTCACTCGAAGTAGATGTTTCTTTGTTGGCTTCCATGTTCCTCTTGTGTTGTGATCTAGTTTGCACCATAAAATAGGGATCAATCTTTGAGAATACAGAAGGTGAATTCTCTAATTCTTTGGATTGATCTATCTTTAAGTACAAAATAAAAAAATTTGGATGATTTTAAGGATCAAAGGGTGATATTATATGGATGTAAAATGGATGTTTGATGGATGATTGGAACTCTCGAGAAAATCTTGAAGGGGTATGTTAAACCTTTAAGACTTGATTTAGGATTGATTTGTTTCGGATTCAGATTTTGGTGGACTCATAAACTCTAAGAGGTTGGATGTTGTCTTAGAGTTAAATCATTTACAAGGATATAATTTATCTAGGTGTGAGAAGAAGGATTCATCTAAACACTCCTATCCAAACAAAATGATTTTGATAATGAAATCCTAAATCCAAAGATGTTGGATGTTATCAAGGGATGAATTTGTTCACAAGTTTTGATAATTTGATCAAATATGTGGAGAAGGATGCATCTACACACACTCAATCAAAAAAGGTGATTTTGGATTGATTTCAAATGATTTTCCAAAAGTTTTAACATAAAGGAATTTTCTAAGATTTTCTAAGAGTTCCTGATGAGATGATTTTGGTTTTGATGTTCAAAGACTGATGGAGGTTTGATTTTGATCCTAGGATGTACCTAAAAAGACATTTGTTTTCTAGACCTTGGTATTTAAGAACATACAATACTTATAAGGACCTCTCAACCAAGAAGTGGTTCAAACTGAGCATACATTTCTCGATTGTTCAAAGGAATGAGTCTATAGAACCTTGTGAATTTTTTTCTTATTTTGACATATTTCTTTTGATTGTACTTCCTAATGTATTTCTTGATGACCTTTCAAGTGTGACTCCTGAATTTTGAACTTTGAGTCAAGGACCTTCGTTTCGAGGTTTTGAATTTCTTGGAAATCATGAGGAATTAACACATGTGAGAGTCAATTTTGTTATGTTTTCTTAGTGATTTTTTTTTTTTACCACAAACACTTCTTTGATTATATTTCCAAACTAGATGTCCAATGTCTCAATTTCTTCGAATCCCACAAAGTATGTAATGTGAAAATTTAACGAAGTCAAGGCAAGGGTTACATATTGTTTAACTTTAGTAGGAAAATTGAGATGTAAATCCAAGTGTTTAGAAACCCCTAAGGATGAGAATCCCAAGGGAAAGCAACAAAACATGAATTGGTTCAATTGTATTTTCCTCCTAAATGGTTTGAAATTTTGATAATGATGTTAAGTGTTTGTTTCCAAGTGTTTTCAAACAAGAAAAGCATTTTATACCCAAGAATAAGCACAATCCTATGGATATGAAAGACAATATTTGTTGAGTCCCCACTTGGACAAGTCTAGCTATGCTTATTTTTAGTGAATGGTTAGATGCTTGGCCCCACTGGCTCCCCTCCACAACACTCACTTATACAGGGCAGCCAAGCATCAACACCCATGAAACTCCCATGGCATGCTTTCCATTTCTACTAAAGATTGTAAAAGTGTGGGGTGGCTTCAGAATGACCATTCTTACACCAACAAATAGATCAAGGATTTTGGAAATTCTAAAATAAGGGTTTTGATTCAGACTTTCCATTCATAGGAGTTGACCCAGCATGGCGAGAGACCATTCTTGCCCTTCTCGTCAAAGTCAATCATGTGATATTGGTGTTTATTCCAATACCCACATTTATATCCCAGTTGGAAATACTCTTGGCTTTAAAGTGTTACCAGTTGAGTCATTCCCTTGGGTGAGTACTTTTTCCCCAAGGCAGGCCCTCTAAGATAAACAATAGCGAGTAAACATATCATAGTTCGATCAACTTTCATTTAGAAATAAAGGGAGAACACATGCAATAGGTTTACTCACACTCACAAAGTGTTTTGTTCAAATTTTAAACCCAAAATGAAGTGTGGAGGTAATTACTTTATCTCAACCTAAGATCACAAAAAAATCCTTTTGATTCCCAAGATCACTATAAAGCATGAGAGAAGTGCATATGTCCTTTTCGATGATGTTAGTTTAAGTAAGAAATCAGAAAAACAAAGTTGCACATGTTCATTTTAAGTCCACAAAGAAATGATTTTGATTCATTTTAAAGCACCAAAATGAGATATGAAAGTTGTTTTGTTCACTTGTTACCCTTAAACAAAATCTAGTCAATTTTCCTAAAGTTCATTTTATCCCTTTTGCAATGAAAATTGAAAGCTTTTGAAATTTTTATTTTAAAGCCCAAAACCAAATGAGTTAGCCTAAAATAGAAAATTAAGGCATAAGAAGAAATCTCCAAGAATTAAAAAAAGCTTTATCAACTCCAATTTTAATGCTTAAATTCCCTCCAAGATTCTTCGATGGTCACTTCTAGCAAGCTCCTTGTGCAAACAAAAATAACTCCTTGATTTTCCTTTGTTTTCCTTTGGCACCTTTGTTTTCCTTCATTTTCACCTTCACACCTATGAGTTGATAAGAAAAACGAGGATAATAATATGAGTATTTAATCATTTAATTAACTTCATTTTAATCATTAACTCCAAACAATACTAATGGTTTCAAAATTTTAAAAAGAAGAGAAGCATTGAAAAGAGTCTTGATATTGCACATAGATAAATATTTATAACATTTCAAGTAAGATTCCTCAAGAAATAAGTCCTCACAAGATATTTTTCATGAAGAGATAATGAAGAAATAGATTAGGTATGTCTTCAAATCTCAAAAAATGACAAACCCCATTATTCAAAAGAACCCCTTTTCTTTGTAAGTTATTTTAAAACAAGAAAATTCCCCTTTACCAAATTCATTGAAAAAGAAAAAATTGACTACTATTTTATAAATTTTTAACTATGGCAAAACAAAATAACCTCCTCATTTTGGCAATTATGAAAAAACAAAAATAAGCCACCCCTTTTTTTCTCTCTTTCTAAAAAGGAAAAAAAGAAGAAGTTTTCTTCTTTTTTTGACTTCAATGTGACTTCAATCAGAAAGCAAAAGAATTTATGTTTCACCTTTCCATAATGTAGATGTCATTGGTAAAGCTAACAAACACTAACAAAAAATATTTTGTGGAAATCTACCAAGAATAAAGATTTCAAATTATGCGATTCACATAATTGAAGATTTTAATTGGCAGTGATGGCTAAACACTTCCAAATCATCAATACAATACCAACCTCCCACACATTTTGTACCCTTTAGCACATAAAAACAAAGGGCTACCAAGTCATTGAAGCATGCAAGAATTAAAGGCTATAGACCAGTAGTCGCCAAACATGGGTTCTTTAATGCTTCTACTTCAGACTTTTCCTGTACCAGAATTCATGAGTTAATAAGGAAATGAATGTTATCTTTAGCGTGTAAAGAATGCTTATGTACTGACAATGATTTCACCCAACATTTCCATGAAATGGATTTTCTTTAGATTGCAAAGAGGTGAAGAATCCACACCCATCACATCAGAGTTTATGCATATCTCAGAAAAAAGAAAAAAAAAAAAACTTTAAAGTCCATTCACATGATTGCGCTGAACCATAATCATCACAATTTCTCCATATGAGTTTGATATAGGAAAATATTATAATCTGTTTCTTACTAAGACACTCCTTACCAAATTTCTAAACCAACAACACACCTAATGAGTCACTCTTTACCTATTTTTTTATATGCTATATTAGGTGTTCTTTGGCACATAAGATTAAAGCATTTAGAAAGAAGATGTAATGCCTTGACAACATGTTCAAAATAACGAGTATGTAACACTAAAAAAAAAGACTAGTCGCTGCCATAGAGAAAATATACACTAAGGAAAATGATGCACCTTGTCTAGAAGCAGCTCGAAGATATGATTGGGACAATATATTGGTTTATCTCACCAAAGACTTTGACATGGTTACCATAACAATTAGATAGTTGATTTGGGTGAAACATCGGTTATGCTTTAGTGATATCATTGTAAGCTGCTATAAAAGGAGACCTCACAAGAATTGAATTCACACTTTTATGACTTACGTCCTCTTCCTCCCATACAAAATGGTTGAGTAGAATATATATTCTCTATCAATCTTAAAAAATCTATTTTCTTTTCCACCTAGTTTATAAACAACATCTTATTTATGTGAAATCCTAGTTAGCTAATGACATGAAATTGATAGAAATGTACATAATTTCTACTTAGCATCACAACTGTGTTTTTTTTTTCATTGCAGGGCAAGTAAAAACATTCACCACAATAGAAAATATATCAAATCTTTCAAAAGAAAACCAAAAAGAGAAAATATATTTGGAGGGATTTCAAAACAAATGGAGTGGACTTCTGACTATACAAATTCCCAACTCAAGAAAGGTGACTAAAAAATATTTTCCTACATTTGTAAAGAAAACTGCATGATTACTATATTAATACACCAGGAGTTCACAACATTTAGTTCATTGGAAAACAATAAAAAAGAAGTAAGATTTCATAAAACCTGAAATGAAACCAAACTCAGATTATAAGATTCTTGGGAGTTTCTGTAATGTTTACCACAAGAACAAGATAATGATAAAAATCAGTGTTCTTTAAAAAAAATAAAAATTTGAGCATTCGTTATTTAATATTTTTCCTGGTAAATGATATTCATATTCTAAATCAAAATGATTCAAAGCAATCAATTTTCACAAAACGGTAATTCCATCAATGGCCAAATAAAACTCATACTCAAATCAAAATTATATGAAAGATTTAGCCTTTGAACATGGTGAATTAGAATAAAATCTCCCTCCTTCTAGCACCATATGTGAGCACCCTTCAAAATCTATACACACTCTAAACTCTCTTTCATGGGTTAGTTGTATGCAAACTTGTTAAATGCTCTTATGGTGCAGGAGCACCCAAGGCCTTCAAGGAGCTCTTCAAGGATCAGGAGTGTGCAGGGGTCAGGAGGACCTTTCAAGCAAGTCAAAACATTAATTATGACCTATTGGAGCCTATAATGGCATTTGAGATGAATAAATGTAATGAGAATGTTAAAAGTTCTAAGGGTCCTGAAAGGACCATAGGACAAAAGAATCTTGTAAGTGGACCAATAGTGTCCAAGAGGTGTAGGTAGGTTTATGATGTTCTAATTATATCAATTATGGTTAGATATTAAAGTCTAGATAGCTTTTGGTTAGCATAAATCAATAAAAGGTAAGTTTGTCATTTCAAAATTTTGAATTTCAGTTTAGGCGGGAAAGAGAGTTTTGAGTGTTTTAGAGTTAATAAAGCATTGTAATCAATCCAATTCAGTTGGATCAATTGGAGAATGGGTTTATAACCCTAAAATATTCATTTGTACGGGGTTGGTCATTTTTGAAGAAGAGTTGTACGGACTGTTCTCAGGAAAAGCAGTAAACTACAGTTTTTTGCATTATTTTGTGTTTTTTTTTGGTAGTCTATTGATTTCCTATTGAAGTTTGATTCATTGTGATGGATTAAGGACTGGTATTTACATGATTTCAAACCTTTGTATGCTATGAAATACAATAGGGATCAATTCTTGCACGTTTTAATTGACTGTCCACAGGAAAGATATAGATTTTTCTCTGTTTTGAGGGTTTTAATGATTGAATGATCCATTTCATGGAGTAATTTGACTGAACACCTATGAAATGGATCACATTTGACATTTACCATAAGAAAATAACAATGAAATGTGCAAGGAAGAGGAAAACTAACATGTGCATAGTGAATTAGCAAAGGAAAAGGCATGAAGATGGACCCTAGGGTATAGCAGTGGAGAATCTGCCTTAACAAGAGGTACATTTTTGAGTTGCAGTAGTTGAGAAATGATGAATTAATGGTGAAAAGTCAAAATTTAAGACCTGGAAGTGTTTGGAAGTCCTAGAACCAAAAAGCCCTAGTTTTAAGCCAATTTAGGGAGGGTTTTGTAATTGGGCATGCTAAGAGTAACATAGAAGATTAAAAGTCTGAAAATATTTGGTTTAGGAATGTTTTGGAAGACTGTTGAGAGTTTCAAGGTCAGCGGACAAATCTAAAGAGGGGTTGCTTTGAAAAATAGGGCTAATTAGGCCTAGTTTTGAGGAAACAGCAGGGTTTGAAGAAAGATTGTCTGAAACAAGTGATGCCAAGGAGTTGACATGATGTTTGTCATCACAAACCACACCTAAAACAACCATTATATTGGAGGTTCATTTGCAAAGTTTAAGGAAATAGTCAAGAATCCTTCGCCAAAGGCCTAATAGGGCTAGAAGGCTAGTTGAGCAGCAAAAGTGAGTTTTGTTCAAAACAGATGGTTAGGGCTTGAGAACCTTTTGAGTCAAGTTAGGTTAAGTCTTTTGAGATAATTCAAATGGTTTGGAACCACAAGGGAAGCAAATAGGTCATGAATGCAAAGTTGAGGCCTTATCTTCAGGTTGGTGCTTAGTTGAAAGGTTGAGAAGTGAAGCATTGTTAGTCTTGTTATCTGGTGTTCCTTGCAAAGTCCCTGACCCTCTGCATCATCTTATGAAATAATGCATAATTAATCTCAAACAAGATAACAAAACAAAACTACTTAGAAACATGAAAGAAACATATGCACACCTATTCCATAGTGGATTGGTGTGACTTGTGAAAAATGACCCTTCCCCAATCCTTAACAAGCTCAATGATAAAATTATTTGAAGATTGAGTGAAATGGACAAAATTAGCTCTCAATTGAAGAGAGTAACTTTTCATGGAGATTGTGGATGGATTGTTGAAGAATGAGGCTTCTACTTATAGACTCTCAAGTTGAAAGAGCGCTCAAAAGAGAGCAATGTGGGATAAAGATTTAGCCAATAAGAAGGAGCCACTTGTCACCTTGTGAGTGGATGGAGGATGTGTAATTTTTGGTCAATGTGCCAATAAATGGGATTGGTTGGCCTTTTCAAATTCAAATTTGGCTTGTTGGAGGGAGAAAAAGAGACTTAAATGCCAAGTGGGGAACATGTAAGAGGGGATTTATTGCCATGTTGGAAGGGACAAGTCAACTTGTTTTCAAATTCAAACTTGAGGAATATTCTCCAAAGATACCTTGTTGAGGGGAAATGAGGAATTTAATAAATCAATAAATTGATTTATTTGTGAAAGTGGGAAAAGCTAGAGGATGTGATGGGTGATTAGATTAGATTAACTTTGTGAGGAATTAGGTGTTTTTGACCCATTTGAATTAGATAATTTGATTTATTTAAATCAAAAGGGAGGAATATGAATTTGAGATTTAATTAAATAAAGTTTGGTTTATTTCATTAAAATTATGATGTAAGATAAAGGTTAATTTATTTAAAGGAGATGAACTTGAGAGATGATTTATAAAAAGGTGGAATGTTAGGATGTGATTAAAATTAATTTATAAATAATCAAATGAGGTAATGATAGGCTTAAATTAAATAAAGTTAATTTATTCAATTTAAATGAATGATCCTTAGAGATTGAATTAGATGAACTTGATTTATTTAATTGATGAGCGAATATGATTATTCATGATGTGAATTTTGTGTGTCTTCAAGTTTAAAATCTTTCAGAAAAATCCAAAAAAAAAAACCAAAAAAATATGAAAATCCAAAAAAAAATAGAAAAAGGATTGAAAATAGTAAAGAAAAAAAATCGTCCTCTAGTGAAAACCACTACAGTGGCATTTTGGATAGGTACCATGATGAAAACCTGGCAAATAGGAATCATGTGTAGAATTGAGCATCTGTGTGCACTATTTCAAGTGAAAGCATCTCATCCCATTTGTAATAAATATAGCATTCCATCCATCTCAGCCATAATAAATCCATTCATCCATGGACCATTTATCCAATCCATTTTCATCCATCTACATCCATGGTCCAAGTTATTTTGATCTTGGTAAAAGTTTGGTGCACACTTTATGCTTGCTTATGGTAAACATCTTGACATGGGTCATTTTTATTAATCCTATCCTATCCAACATTATCTAAGCCATGAAGCATTATCCAATGAAGCATTCCTTCATTCAAACACCTTATCTTATCACAAGATAATCTTTGGCGTCCTTTATGTGCTTACCATATCCATCCATCGATACACCTATCCGAGCATCCACCCATGGAATTCCATACATTGCTATACATTGGGGCAGGTATGTACATCTTGCTTCGGGAGTAAATCTTGATCTATACCATCCAACTTATGTGGTGATATGAACATTGACAGATGTGAAATCAAATTGGTCAAAACATTTTTTAGAAAGATTCCAAATCACTAGCCCATGATACATTTTGATGAGCAAACATTCCTTATCAAGCTTCATCTTCCATCGAACATGAATCCAAACAATCACTATCAGTCACATCTAATGTGTGCTTCAACGTCACATCAAATCATTCAAACAAATTTTGTTCCAAATCAAGCTTCATTAATCCTGATCAATCAAATCTAATCAATCCATCATCATTTTGGGATATCCATCTGAATCCTTGTGTTTTTTAACACTATCCTTGCATTGTTGTGTATTCTCAACAATGTTATCATCATCAATTCCTCATCATCTTGGGATATCCATCCTAATCCTCATGGTGCTTAACACTATCCTAGCATTGTTGTGTATCATCAACAATGTTATCATCATCAATCCATTGATTTGATCAATCCACCTTAGCTTAGTTCTTAACAAAATCCCGAAATAGAGCATTGATATCATCATGCATATCCTTATCCAAATCATCAAAATCATGTGAAAATCCAAAAACATCCAAAACATATCAAAAATCCAAAAACGCTCAAAAAGTAAAAAAAAAACATCAAAAACATGTATATGAACTACGTCATCTTTGAGCCTTGAACGTAGGCAAGGTTGATCTTTGATCAGCCCCCAAGATGCAAAAACACAAAAACATTCAAAAAACCCAAATTCCAAAAACATTCATAAAATCTTGGAAAACCCCAAAACATTGGAAAAAATTAAAAATCAAAACATTTGTAAAACATCTTGAAGATACCAAAAATAGCATCAAAACATTTCAAAAACATCAAAAACATCCAAATATTTCAAAAAATCCATCTGTCTCATTTCGCTTTCACCCACAATAATCAATCATCCATAATAAATTGATCATCACCTTCATCCTTTGGCAATACAAACAAAAACAACCACAACAATCAGCAAAGGCAAACTTCAAACACAAAATCAAAATTGAAGCAACAAACCGTTAAACGCAAAATAAAATTCTTGAAAATTTTCAAACATGTTAGTCAACCTTATATCAATAGCCTATCAATCAACTTATCAACCCATCATCATCCTATACAATGCATGTCCTAGGATATATCGTTCCGACAATGGGCATCATTTTGGATATCACTTTGGATTCTTATTCTATCAAAACACATCCATTTGGCTGAAGGTGTGAAGAACATTGGCTTGTTTGTATACTTGATCTTTTCTTTTGATTTATCTTATTGCACTCATTCCAATGACCTCTCGATGATGTCTACTCAAAATGATTTAGAGAGAAAGGAATGGGGCAACGATCATTATATTTTGTCTGTTGTGCTTATTCGACATTCTTGTAATATAGCCTTGGCGAATACTTGCTTTGTTAGGTGTGTATGGAAGGTGTTTTGGGTAGCTTGTTGACTATTGCATTGATGGGTTATACCTTTCCAAGTTTTAGTCCGAGATGTTTGAAACTTATGAAGTGCATCCTAGCAAAGTTTTTGTATGTCAGGTGTGAGCAAGAATACTCCTATCTGTTGGTTGATTCAATGTCCATCGCACTAGGTGCAACACCATCCTGGTTCTTTATAACTTGATGCATCACACCTATATGTGTTATCAAACATAAGGTAAGTATCCCTTTTAAAGTCCCAATCCCTAATAAGCAAATCATCATCATCTAGCATCATCATCATCATCTCTAATAAAGTCTTGTCAGATCATGGACTTGTTGGATCCTCTTGTCATCATCTCATTTCTTCTTTCTTCTTTTTCGCACTAACATCACATCACATGTGATCAATTAATCATTATCACTAGTGCATCCATCCTACATCCATAAACCATCAAAATTCTGCACATCATCTCACATGCATTACATCATCATTTTAAGTTGTTTAAGATAATATAGATTGGTTATTCTAAGCTCATCTTAAAATCATCTCATTTGCATCATCATCATAACCATCCATATGTCCATCTTGAACCTCTTTATCATGAGATCGACCCTCAAATCAAATATTTTTGCTCGATCTCTCAAGGGGGCAATGTACCAGTGTTCTTTCTGCTGGGGCATCCGAAAAAATAAAAAAAAATTTGAATTTTGATCGTGGCAAGTTTATTCTTTGAACTAATGCAGCAAGTACATTGCTTCAAAGAGGGGAAAGATGTAGACATGAAAAATTGACATCATGCATTCCTCATATTTAACTAGCTCATATTCAACCACCAATTAAATAAATCAAGGTTATTTAAATCTCTTTATTTAATTATCTCCTAAAGTCTCTTCATTTAATTAAATCAAATGTATTTAATTAAATGGATAGTGCATCAATTTCCTCCCTTTTGATTTAAATAAATCCAAGCATCTAAGTCAAAATTCAAAATCACCTAACATCCTCTTAATTAATCAAATCCTGAGTAATGCTAACTCTAATCCAAGTCCCATCCCCTAGCTTTTCCCACTTGCACAAATAAATTAATTTATTGATTTATTAAATTCTCCATTTTCTTTCAACTTGGCATAAAAGGGGAATATTCTCCAAGTTTGAAATCTCCCCCCAAATTGACATGTACATCCAACAAAGCATTTAAGATATCTTACATGTGTCTCTTGCATGTCTCTTACAAAGGTCAAACTTAGCATTTAACTCATCTTGTCATCAAATTCAAATTTCAAATCTCCCCCTCTTTGGCACATTGACCAAAATGTGCTCATTCCTCAACCTCTCACATGTTTACAAGTGGCATCTTGTCATTGGTAGATCTTTAGTCCCACATCCTCCATGTTTGGAATTCTTTTATCCTTCTTGGCTATAAATAGAGAGTTTCTCTATTGTATTAATCCTCCACAACTCATCCAAGTTAGCACTTCATCTTATCCACCATATCAAGCATTTGAATCTTATCATCTAGGAGCTTATCAAGGATTGGGAAAGAACTTATTTCCACACTGAAGAAGCACCAATCCACCATGGGATAGGGTTTGGTCATGTTTTTATGTGCTTTCATTTAGTTGTCTTTGTTCTATCTAGCTTGCATATTTTAATATGATTGAATATTTCATAGGGATACTTTATGTGCTTTAGTTCACTAACAATGCTAATGGCTGCTTGTTTTTTAGCAAATGCAGATTTTGATGTCCACAAATGTATATGTTGGAATGTGTGAAGTGGTCATGTTGTATTCTAATTTTCCATGTGGGTTTTGATGTCTAAAGGAGGATCTGTATGATATGTTGAAAGGATTGGATGTTTGTGTCATTTGTAATCCATGTCTTTGTTGAGAAGAGTGATGACCATGTGAAATGTTTATGTTTTGACTAGATTGAATGCTCATGTTTTTCCCTTGTAAGGTGTTGGTATTGACAAGAGAGCCTTGTGACATGGTGTTTATGTTTGATTGAGATCCTTGGATAAGTACCTTTCTTGGCTTATTTTACCAAGGATGTTAGATTTGGATGCCCCTATGACCTAAGATGATGACCCAAAGGGTTGTGCTATGAATGATGGTTGTGATGTGGTTTGTATCATAGATTACGTTGTTGGGATGGATGAGGTCTTGGTGGTTATGGTATTTTAGCTTGTCGCTTCAATAGGTATGGAAACTATAAGTTGTGGTGAAGATTGTCCTTGGTTTATTTGTGTGTTATCCTTTGGTGGCAATGTAGCGTGCAAGGTATCGACATCAAATACTTGGGGTAGTTTGAATCCTTCATACAATAGCTTATCTGAGAATCTTTGAGGGTCTTGCATGACAATATCATCCATTTGACAGGCAACTTTAGGATTTTGAGCAGAAATCTCTACCTCTTCTATGTATACATTTCCATCTTTATCCCTAATGAGGAATTATTTAGAAAGGTTTGTTATCTTTGGTTACTCATGAGATGAAGGTCCTAAATTTGTGTTGTCTTATGTTCCAAAGGTATTGTCATGAGGATCATTATATGTGTTGTCAATATTTAAAATGGTATTTTAGTTGTAAATATCTTCATCATTAGTAAAGAAATCCATGGTTCTACACTTCTTTTGTAATCTAGTTTCAACCATAAAAATATTTTCTTAAAATGGGGAATGCAAATGATATGAGATTAAGTTTATATTTTTGTTATTTTTGGAATGAGATGCTCCTAAATGTAATGCAGCTATTTTTTTGGTATTTTTGATATTTTGATAATGTCTAAATGAGGTAATGACAATGTCACTATAATCTAAAGTATGACCAAGTCTAAAAGGGGAATGATGTTAATGCAAAGCATTATGATAATAATGATATGTAGTTGAGATGACTATGGTATGAAATATGCATCTTTGTTGTGAAACTTAAGGAAGGAATTACTAGCCAACCTAGGATAGTCAAATGTTTCCAAATGAGATTATTAATGACCTCAAGGAGAGTGGATGACAGGTGACAAATTTGACAAGGTGAGCCTTAAACTAGATGGGTGAGTTAAATGTTACACCAAAATGACAAGGACTTACGTGGAAAATGATAAGGTCAGTGATAACTTTTATTTGTACAAATGGGCCTATGAAAAGATATGATATAAGTTTCCATATTTGGGTATATGCAGGATCATCATAGAAAAAATAGGCCCTTAAGTGGCAATTTTTTTAGAAAAACCAAAGTTAGACAACTTGATGTAAAAATTTGAATAAGTTATCTATAGTATTTCAAAAATATGTAAGAATAGAATCTGTAGTAAACTGAATGTAGTTTCTAAACTACTAGGTTTATTTATTTTTAAATATCTATTTGGTGAAAATTTGAAATTTCAATGCAGTAGTACTTAAATTTTAGGGAAAAACAAGAAGTAGGTATCTGTCTAACCACCCTAACCACAATAAATGATAATATGTATTTATAAGATTTTAGATATAAGTAGATGACTCATGTCCCAATGTGATGCATATTTTTTTGTAATCTTTTTCCAAGTAAATAATTAGTTATGAATTTTTTATTACAACTTTTAAAAAATATAAAAACTTGTATGTCTGACCACCTTAACTTGGTCAAAAATTCATGAAATTCATTTTTTAACAAAAATCATAAAGTATACGAAGCATAGAATGTGACACATGTTTTGGATTCAAAAAATGTGATACCGTTTGAAAGCTATAGATGTTTTTGAATTACCCTATCAATTAGGACTTTAGTCATAATTCAAATAGAAAATGAATAATAATTATTTATTAAATTCAAAGTAAAGAATAATTTATATTGGTGGAAAGCTAAGAATCTCCTTTAAAAACCTTTTTTGTTTCATCAATTTTGGGTAAAAAAAAGTTGTCAGCGACATACCCTACACATACCCATCATATCGCCACTTTTTGGACCATCATGATCTTGCACATACCCATTCCAAAGTTTTCAAAAAGGTGTATACAACCTAAGATTTGTTTATGTGATGCAAGTAAGCTAAATGAATGTGATGGAATGATGGGAAATGAAAAAAATCTTTGGTTTAAACAGTTTGTTTGGAAAATGTTGGCTCAGTTTGTGTCAAAATTGAAATGTTATCAGATTTTGGTGTGATGTTTGATTTATTTTGAATATGTTTTGAATACACACACACAAGGCACCATAGAGAAAAAGGTTTTTGGGTTTATTTTCGATTGTGAATGTTGTTTGATTTTAGCAATACAAGTACAAATCCTATGGTTGGTAAGGAAAATATTTGTCGGATCCCACTTGGATTACTCCAGCTACAGTTACTCTTAACATATGACTTAGAATCTTGGCCACATTGGCTCCCCTCCACAAGACTCACTTCTCTGAGCTAACCAAGCTTCGAGCTCTCATTAATCTCCCATGACGAATTCTTCATCTCTACTAAGAGCCGCAAGAGCGTGGGATGACATGAGAGGTGGTCCCTCTTGTACCAACAAATAGAAGGATTTTGGCTTCTAAAACAAGAGGTGTCTAGTAAGGGAATTTGTGAATAGAGAGTCCATTTGTAATAACTTGAGAATTGGGAAGCCCACTCCCACTCTCATCACCAACAATTCTCATTGGACCGAGGGTCTAGCAGCTTGGCTTCAAACAATGCTAGCCAATCTTTGGGGTACAAATTTTGTTCTCCCCCTTTAATATAGCCCACCAAAAAATGTGCTCAAGGTCAAACCCTGAGGTGATGAAATCCCTAGGGAAGCCTCTCCAAAAAAAAATGAGACCAATGTGTATTTCTTGTCACCCAAGATCACACAAGTGTGCAAGGGGATTGGATACGTACACACTGGATCAGGAACACAAAATGTGCAAGTGCACCAAACACATCAAACAATGTTCTTTTTAAGCACCAATTGAAATGTTTTAAAAGCTATGTAGACAACTAGTTTCAAAATCAAGTCTTCGATGAATGTCTTACATCAAAATCTCATTAGTAATTGCATGCCTCCTTTCTTCGACAAGTGTATGTTTTGATTACAGGTCTCTGTCAAATGGACCTGAGAGAAAGTAAACTAAATTAGTCCTAAATCAACAATTAAACTATGAAGAAAAAGGACATTAATCTAAATTTAAATTGGAAACTAATCTAAAGTTGGAAATTATTCTAAAAATTAAAAGCTAGTCTAAATTTTAAAATTGAAAACTAATCTAAATTAAGATTAATCTAAATGAAAAACTATTCTAAATCTGAATTAAAAGCTATTCTACATTAAAAGTGAATTAATCTAAAATTAAAAGCTACTACCAAAAGTTAAAAACTAATCTAAGAATTAATCTAAAAATTAAAGGCTAATATTAAATTAAAAACTTAATCTAAAGTTAAAATTTAATCTAAAATTAAAAAGTAATTAAAATCAAAGCTAAAAAGTGAAACTTAAAAACTAAACTAAAAATTAAAGATCTAAAGTTAACAATTTAAAGTTAATGTAACCAAACTAAGAAAGTCGTCATTTTGATGCGCATTGATCTCGACAGACATTTACTTAGTATTGCCAAATTTTATTAAAAGCAAGAGCATTGACGAATTTAGTGTTAATTACTCAAAGTATACGTAGAGTGCGTTGAAAGTAGAAAGTGTTGCACAAGTGCCTGTTATGCTCAAAACGACATGATTATGATTGTTTTAATACCCATTCTGATTGGCAAGCTCTGATTATAGTGCTAAGGTCAAAATGATGGCAGACCGAATTTAGCATGAAACTGCATGACCTGAAATCAAAACAAAACTAAACTAAAACTTGAATGAAATTAAAACTGAAACTATAGGTAGACATATCTTCATTCCTTCAAGCATATTTAAAAGTTATTTATTCAGGATTTTGATTATCCAACATCTGCAGGGACGTTTTGTTAGAAGATTTATCATAACCACCATATTTTAGATCTAAATGTCTCAACATGCAATTGCAGATAGTGATCAATGCAAACTCAGCAAATGGCACTACAATGTGCTAAATAAATTTGGCTCTTGTCTTTCAAAGATTATAAGGCAGAATCGTGCGTCATACATAGTTTTCTTTTTAGCATTATGGAAACTTTATCTAGGAAAATCTCTTCATGTGATTGCCAATTACATTCAAAAATTGATTTAAAACTGTGGAGAAACATAACTCGACCCCTTATTATTGATTTATGTGGTTGTGTGGAAAGAGATAATTGTAGTTGTTGTATAGCATGGAGCAATAAAATCAAATAACAACAAGGACAATAAACATGCAGTTGGGCACACAAAATTACCTGTCACAATCCTCAATACGCGGGTGAAATATTTAGGAAAATGCAAAGATGACAATTTTGAATATTGACTATGGACATGAAAAATGCATCTCTCTTTTGAATTCCAGAAAGGGGACTAATCCGTTCATCATGTCAGAAAGATTTTATGCCTTTGACAAAAATATGTCTGAAGTAATCAATAAGCAATATCATGCAAACAATAAACGGTATTTCATGATCATTATCAAGCCAGTGAACCAAAACATTTTGAGCATTTGAGAATCATCAAAATTGATTAATTCAAATCAACAAAGTGTTCACGTTATTTGAAAAACTAAAAGAGCTAAATGATTAAATCTGTAAACCCAAATCAACCTTTCAATATGACATCAATGAAGTTTCTCTAAAATGAAAACATATGCAATAACAAAAACATACTATGAAAAACCTATATGCATTCACAAGAAATTGACTCCATTGTTATCCTCTTCCACAATATCTTGCAGTTGCTCTTAAATTTTATAAGCAAAAGCACAAGAATCACTAAAGAATTGGATGAGATTAGAATACGATTGCAATTCGTGT
Source organism: Sequoia sempervirens (assembly GCA_007258455.2). Taxonomy (NCBI): domain Eukaryota; kingdom Viridiplantae; phylum Streptophyta; class Pinopsida; order Cupressales; family Cupressaceae; genus Sequoia; species Sequoia sempervirens. Next base: position 214,494,464 of record VDFB02353493.1, read on the forward strand.
TAAAATATGTGAAGGAAGCTTGCTTTTATAGTTGAATTCATGGGATGAGTCCACATTTTGGGAAGAATGTGGGATAAAGGATTAGGTGGAATTTTTATGAATTTTTATAAATGCATAGAAAATATGAAATTTTTATGATTATGTGAATAAAATTAGTGAAAATGGCTATGCAAATGGTGCTTATAAATGATTATTTAAATGTTTTAATGAAACAAATTATGAATAATGGTAAATGCCTATGAAATGGTTGAATGCTTATGTGAATGTGTTTATGAAAGATATATTTAATGACTATTTAAATATATTTAAATGAAATGGATCAATGAGATATACAAATGGTTTTATGAGTATGGCAATATGCAAATGATCACATCAAGCATGCATTGAGAGATATGATTATGCGGACAATGAAATAAGTCATGCAATAGATAAAAATGATTATGAATGCATTTTTATGCATCTAAAACTTCTTTACATCTTGTTGTAACTGTGGCCAATAATAATTCTCATTGACAAGAGCAATGGTCTTATCACAACCAAAATGTCTAGCCAATCCTCCACTATGCTTCTCCTTGGTTACATTCTCTCTCATAGAAATCTTTGGAATGCACAATTGGCTTCCTCTAAACAACATCCCATCTTGGATCAAGAAATCCAACCATCTCATCCTATCCAATGTAACATGTTCCAAACAAGCCTTCCAAGCTTCTGCAAAGTCTAGATCTTTTGGATACAAACTCTTGGGTTCATTGAACCCAACAACCTCTATATTCATTTCTATCAACAAATTTTTCCTTCTACTCAAGGCATCTACAACTCTGTTTGACCATCCACTCCTATGCTTCAAAACAAAAGTATAATTCTACAAAAAATATTAGCCCATTTTAAGTGCCTTTGATTCAAATTTCCTTAACTATTGAGATACTACAAAGTCTACTGATCAGTATATAAAAAAAATTTGTTTGGTAACAAATAGCATCTCTATTTCTTCAAAGCCTGAACTATAGCATAAAACGTTTGATCATAGACAAAATATTTCTTCTTATCATCATTTAACTTCTAACCAAAATAGCAACAGGCTTACTTTCTTGACTCAAAATGACTCCTATGGTAGTACCACTAGCATCACAATCTACCTGAAAGACTTTATTGAAATTTGAAAGTGTCAAAATAGGTTATTCTGTAACTTTCATCTTCAACATATCAAAACTTTTGGTTGCTCCTATAGTCCACTTAAACTCTTTCTATCCCCTCTCATCACTTCAGTTAGAGGTGCACAAATACTATTGAAATTCTTAATAAACTTCCAATAAAAACTTGCTAGACCATGAAATGATCTTACCTCTTTAACATTCCTTGGGGTAGGCCATTCAATGATAGCTTTCACCTTCTCTGGATCCATTTTAAGACCCTTTATTGAGACAACAAATCCTAGATACACCAACTCTCTCTTCACAAAACTACATTTCTTCAAATTAATCAACCACTTCTCCTCCCTTGGATTGTAAAAAAAAATCCAATATGCATCAAGTGCTCCTCCAATGTCTTACTGAAAATCAAAATATTATCCAAATAAAAAATAACATTTTTTTCTAAAAGCTCTTTCAATACCTCATTCATAAGCCGCATAAATGTGCTTGGTGCATTGGTTAGCCCAAAAGGCATGACTAACCATTCGTATAAGCCCTCCTTGGTTTTAAAGGCTATCTTCCATTCATCTCCTTCTCTAATCCAGATCTAGTGATATCCACTCTTCAAATCTATCTTTTGTGGATTACTCAACTCCACTCAAACAATCCATACTGTCATCCATTCTCGACAAGGGAAATCTATACTTGATTGTGATCTTGTTGATAGCTCTAGAATCTGTACACATTTGTCGTTCCCCATCCTTCTTTGGTTCTATTACTGTAGGTATTGCACATGGACTCAAACTCTCTCAAATCAATCCTTTCCACAACAAATCTTGCAGTTGTCTATTCAACTCTTCACTCTCTGCTAGAGTCATACGATGAGCTGCCTTATTCGGAAAACTAGCTCCATGAATCAGGCCCATCTAATGACTAATATTTCTTACTAGAGGAAAACCTTTAGGTACATTATCAGAAATAATAGCTTGAAACTCATTCAACAAACCTACAACCTTTATAGGTACCTCAGTAGTATCTTCTTTATCAACTCTAGGGATTAATGTAAAACACATATGCTCATGCTTCGTATCTTCTAGGAACTTTCTTCCATCAACAAAAAAAATTCTTACATTACTACATACATTTTCCCCTGCCTCTTTCAAGGGCTTCAACTTATGACAAACCCCATCCTTTGTCAAAAAATAGGTGTTGGCATTTCCATCATGTACTACTCGTCGATCAAACTACTGCGACCTACCTAACAAAAAATAAAAACATCCATAGGCATAATATCACACAATAACTCATCATGTTAATTTCCAATCTTGAACTTTACCAAATAGATCATTTACCAAGGCTTTGTGGTCCTTCTACAACCAAGCAATCCGGTATGGGTTTGAATGCCTTCTCTCCATCTGCAACATACTAACCATTTCTTCTAAAACAAGATTATCAACACTACTTCCATCAATAATAACATTACAAAATTTAGCTTCACACTTACATCTAGTGAGAAATAAATTCTTCCTTTGAGTGGGTTCCTTCTCCTCATTCAACAAGGCTCTTCTAGTAACAAGAACCTCTCCTCTTTCTGCTTCCGTAGAATGTGAAGACTTAGTATCTTCATCTACATGTGCAACTAGTCGTGTCTTCTATTTTTCCTTCCTTGATGTTGAGGACACTCATAAGCTCTATGTCCTTCTCCACACTGAAAATAAGTTCTACGAAAGCCTCCTCTTCCCAGTACTTGTCTAGGTCTTCCTCTTCCTCTTTGGTCTCCATTGTTCTTATCATGAGGATGGTAGGTGTTATCTCCCTTCTGGTTCTGTATACTACTGGAGCCTTAACCCTTCCTTTGATCTTCATTTCAATGTCCATATGACCATCCACCGGTCTTTCCTCCATGACCTCCACCTCATTTTTTGGTCTCAAACCTCTTGTTCAATCGTTCTTCTGATAAGCATCCTCAATGGTGGTCATTCTTACCAATGCCAATTCTTCTTGTATGCTTGGCTTCAACTTATTAATATAATGAGCAACTTTCTCCTTATTCTCTGCAGAATGTCTTGTCTAAATCAATACTTTGTGAAATTCCTCTGTGTATTCTTTCACTATCCATATTCCTTGCCTCAAGCTTTGCATCTTCTTGAGTAGCTCCAATTCGTAGTCAACCACAATAAATTATTTCTTCAATTTTGACACCATTATGTCCCATCTAGAAATTTTATCATTCCCTTGTCTTCCTCTTTCTAATTGGACCTCTTTCCACCATATACTGGTGTGATCTTTCAATTTTTTCTATGCAAACCTCACTCTTTGAGAATCTTCAATCTCCTCAAACTTGAAAACTTCCTCCATGTCATTGATCCAATCAATCAATTCTCCAGGATTTAGATTTCCACTAAAAGTTGAAACCTCCATTTTAGGTCTCTTCCCAATGTTTGAGATCACTCATAACAATATTCTTTCTCTAGGATCCATTGGATCTTGCTCTTCCTCTTCCATTTCCTCTTTTGTTTCATTTTCATTGTCATCTCTGTCTCGTTGCACATCTCTTCTTTGAACCTCTTGTTGCAAAGTTTTTAATTACCTTCTAAGGGCTCTGATTTCATCTCTGGGTGGATCTCTTCCTCCACCACCTTGACCTCTACCTCTACCATATTGGGAAAGTCTTGGAGGCATCTTGAAGTCAACCCACATTCATAGGTCTTGTTGTAACTGCCTCACGTTCGATGCTCTCTTATAGACTCAAGAACTCCTGCTTTGATACTACTTAATGAGGGCCACACCACCCAAAACCCATAGAAATCACAACAACAAATACCAATATAGAAGATGTGAAACAAAAAAGACTCACTTTTAATTATTTTTAGAAAATAAAATTACAAATTCAAATCTTACATACTACAGCCTCATAGGGTTGATTCATTACAACAAAATCAACTTTGAAAAGAAAATATACTATTTGGAGCCACAATCTACACTATCGAGTCCCACTTCTACAACCCCCACTTAACCCTTTTTTATTTTCCCCAATAATTGCCCAAGAATGTTCTAGAAAGTTCAAATTTCCCCTTTTTGTTTTGGTGCCAAAAGTCCTGTCGATTTATTTCTAGCCTGGAAGAATCTTTTATGAAATTCACTTTTTAGAGGACCAACTTCGCGAGGCCATAACTTTTAATACGGGTGTCTGATTTTCTATTATTGCATATTTTCAGAAAGCTCTCGATGAGCTCTACAATGTGTAAACCATTGTTGGTTGGTTTGGCCACTCTGTAAGCTATTTCAGGGCCTCTAAAGCTTTATATCTAAAATTGAAGCTGCATTGGAGAAATTTTCTAAGATGGAAAATTTAATTTCTTTTGAACCATGTAGGGTATTGAGGTGATTCTTTCATGACCAAAATTTTCTTTTAGCTCTGCTCCTTGGGGTCAATTTTCATGTCCATATGAGCCCATTTTGGCTTACTTACTAAAAATAGTAAGTTTATGTTTTTCGTTATTTTTGACACCTGATAGTCTTATACCCCTTAAATGCCATAATAAGACTTAGAACAACTAAAGAAAATAAAGATTTTTTATTTTTTTTGTGATGCAAGATTGCTCTGCACTACTAGATGCTCCTACATCAACATTTCATTTTGAAATGTAAGGTTAACTAAATTACGAGATTGATTTTAATAAAATTTTAGGGTTAGAGTTTTCAATTTTCTTTTGATGGCCTCCAAGTCATCTCTAGATGTTGCAACATAAATATATCTCTATTACTCGCAACACTTTCTTAATATCTCAATCACACATGCACACAGCTTGCAACAACCTGTTTTCCTCTTTTTCACAATTTTTTCAGTATCCTCGACATATAGTTGACATCAATGACAACACCATCTAGTAGAAATCCTGTTGACATCAATGACAACACCTTCAAACTTTCCATAATATTCTTATAAAAATTATATTTACATAACTACCAATAAATTAAAAATAAAATGAATACTTAAATTTGAATGTTTTTATTCATTAACAAAATGAAAATAAAAAATATCACATATAGATAATGCATATTAGAAAACACGATGCAAAATATATAGAACTTTCAAAAATTAAAGATGCAACTTAGAGAATAAGATACAACCAATAGGTTGATTGATAGCCACTAAATATATGATAGCTAGAGGTCAATGATTCAAAGAGCAAAAGTAAATGCAATTGAACTGAAACCAACCCAAGTTATAAGTGTAGTAAAATCCTTTTCACCTTTGTGGCTAAGTTATTAAATCTATAATCTATGGCTTGGTGGAACCCATTGGCACGGCGACATCAAGAATGTTGGTACTAGCCACCACCTCAATGTGGTCCAACATCTACTCTAAATCCCTGAGTAGCTCTAGCTTGATGTAGCATATTGTCGGACTTCAACCTCATTACAAACTACATGTTAACGTTCGTGTTGGCTCGTGCTCTTTCATGTCCATTAATTAATTATTCCCCCAATCTGGTAATGGGAAGCCGATTGATATCTGAGCATTGCAAGAAAATTATGCCCATCAGTCACTTTTCCTTCAAATGCCATCTCTCTTTTGGTATTTTGAAGCAATGACCAGATGTGAGAATGTTGGCTACCCACCCTATTCTTCCGTTTACAAAAGAGGCATGCACACGTCAGAGACCCAAAAGAAACACATCAAATTATTATCTCCTATCTTCTTACGGAGGCTCCATGAATGGGGAACTTAGACTATAAAAGAAACATCCTCATGCAATTAATGGGGAGGAAAAGAATATTTTAAGATAGTAATCATGTTATGAAAGAGTAAAAGTCAGTTAGTGGAAAGACAGATTTCAATCATAATGATGTGATAAGAAAGAAAATAAAGTGTCGAAATAGAATAGAGTTCCTGCTTTGGACAACTATGTTTCAAAATTGAGAATAAAATGCCATTCATGAAAGTTTATGCTTGTGGAAAAATCTCTTCTTTCCTATTGGAAAATCAATTTGATGGCATTTCAGCTTGTGTAATCAAACCGGGTATTGTTATATATATATATATATAATTTTATATTTTTCATAAATATAAAATTATTCATCATATTTTTATATAATAGAGGACATCTTAAAGTGTTCACTTGTTTCTACTTTTTATAATAACTATGGGTTTCATCCTTGTTGAATTTATAACCTAAACAAGAGTGATAAGGCTCAAGGAGCTACCATAAGTGCACTCCCCATCTTGCTTAGTAGTCCCACTAGTCTCTATATCACTTGCTTGGATAACAAATACAATGAAAGTAGCAACAAAATCACCATAACTTCATTATACAGAGCTTGGAAACCATGGTCTGAACAACATCAATACCTCTTATTCTAGATTTAACCACATGTCAACTAAATATAAATTTAATTTCTGATGAGAACCTTCTTCATGCTATCCATTCCCACTAGGTGGATGACAACTCTTAACCAAATTTTCAACCATTCCTTTCCTCACCATCATACTAGAGCTTAAAACCTTCAACTATAATCATGGACTTGCTTGAGTGAAAATGGATCTAAAGATGAAGAAGATTAGGATAGGGGTTTTGTACTTTATTGTGGTCTCCTCAAGGCATTCTATCAAGGCATTGTACCTCCACTTTTCCAATTCATGGTTATAAATTAAAAAAATGGACTCTTTCTTTGGACAATGTTTATAAAGAGATCATCAACTGGAGTTGGTCTCACATATTTTCTTATGTTGTCCACCAAACTTATATTAAATCACCCTTAACATTTTCTTGTCACACATGCCTTACATGTTATAACATCCTTTTGTGGGCTTCTCTCCTTTGATCACTCATTCTTCAGTAACCTACCAATAATGTTATTTAACTTATTCCAAATCAATTTGATGCATTGATGGATGTTCATGCATTGTGCCCAAGCTTCCCACCATACTCTAATAAATATTTTTATTAAATTAACAAATTTAAAGTAATATGTAAATCAATGTTATTACAACAATATAATATTAGTTATAATATAATTTTTAAGTTTATTTACATTTAAAATAAATAAATCCCAAGAAAAATTAAAGTAGAACCCACCATCTTGAGCCTTAGTTAATTAATAAACATAAACCTCATTACAAATATCTATTACTCTACAACATTGACATAAAATATTAACAATAACCACATAAATAACTACACATATCCCTCTAAAATTATATTTACAAACTACCATTAAATTAAAAATAAATACTCTGTTGCATATTTAAATCTAAAGCATGGTGGTATAAATATTCCCATGTAATGTTGTTATTAATTGACAAAATGAAAATAAAAAATATGACATAGGGAATGCATATTAGAGACCGGGATGAAAAATACATACAATTTTCAAATTTCAAAGAGTGAAGTTGCAACATAGAGAATAGGATACAACCAATAGGCGGTTTGATAGCCACCGAGTACTTGATAGCTAGAGGTCAATCAATGATTTAAAGGGACAAATAGTTGCAATTGAACTGAAACCAACCTACCCATGTTCTAAGTGTATTAAAATCCTCTTACTTTTGTGGCTCAGCTATTGAATCTATAATCTAGGGTTTAGTAGACCCATTAGCATAGCAACTAGCCATAATCTAAATATGGTCCCACACTTACTCTAAACTCCCACCGACTATTTTGTTATATATATCTTTCCAATCTATATATGTATATTTTATATTAAAACCTTATATGGGTCATAAATATAAAATGACTTACTCCATATAATGGAGGGCATCTTTATAAGAAAGAAAGTGGATTTGAGTATCAGGGTAGAATAGCATAGGGTTCCTGCTTTAGGCAATTGTGTTTGTGCTTGAGGAAAATTCTCATCTTCTTTCTCTGGACTTCTATATAAGAACCCATAGTCAGCTTGAACAATCAAATCGGGTATTGTTATCTTTTGTCCAACTGCAATGGCTAATCATGGCACCAACAATGTGCAAGCCGTTCCTGACCTCACCAATCTCAAATGGTAATATTTGCAAAGAAATTTCTTTAAATTCAACTGTCAGATTTTTATGCCATACAAATTTCAGTTTGCTTGTTCCTGAAAATGCTCTTTCATGGTTGAGCATATAATTGTTCTAAGGAAATCTATGTTACCACAAACGGTTAACATAGAATTCCACCATTTCACACACACACACACACACACACATTTCTTTTCCTATCTAATACAGACTGATAGAAAAAGATACACACACACACACACACACATACTTATTAACAAATACAAACTAATAGAAAAATATTTTTCTTTTCCTATCTAATACAGACTAATAGAAAAAGATTTTATTTTTTTCATTAATTCTTATAACTATCTATGATTATCACACACACACACACACACACACACACACACGTAGACACACACATTTACTTATTAACAAATTACATATATATTAATTTTATTTCACATTTTTACCTATGCTTTTAATTTTACATATATAGACATATATTTATAACATATTTTTATTATTTCTTATTTTCTACATATATATTTTCACATTTATTTATCATATACTTATCTTCTCTCAAACATTCATTCAGACATATCTACAACTTGTGTTTTTATATCTGTATATATATTCAACCTCGGTATACATATATTTTATTTCTTAAATTATTCCTTTTATTTTCATTCTTCTATCATATGATTTTCCTCTCATTTTTTATATATTTGTTTGTATACACATTCTTACATGTAGGTGTATATATCCCAATATATGCTAATATACAATTGCTCCATTCAATTATGAAATTATATATATATATATAACATGTTTGTGTGTGTGTGCACATGCAAGCATTTAAATTTGTATAGATTTTCTCATATATACAAATACACATACATATTGACTATAGATGTATATATTTATACATTCTATTACAAATATCATATATATTTATATATCCTTATATATGCATATGGATATATACATATGATTATATATCTGCACATGCATACATCGTTTTATAGTCACATATATATATATTCAAATACACTTACATATTTATTCTTGTGGTTATTTTTTACTAAATTTATATATACGTTATTTTATTTTTATATTTTTTTTTCTTTCTCTTTCTTCACCTCCTCTCCTTGATGTTTGTCCTATAATTTCCTCCTCCCTAATCATTTTTAAAGATTTTTCTACAATAGATTCATTCACTATCGTCTCCCTAATTATGGATTCCTAAAGGTAATCGAAGACGTTCATTTAAAAGTACATAATGAATTCTAGAAGTAAACATTTTAACACCATTTATTATGTTTAATAGAGGTACATATGTTTATTATTTAAAAGTATAAAAAATATTCTTGTGTGGAATTCATAAATGGTTGGAACAAGCAAAAGAGGTGGAGCTATATAGGAGTCTCCTTTAGAAATTGTTTCCTTTATAAGTATAATTTGTAAATGAAAATATTCTAGAAATGATTTTTTCATGATTAGAAACTAATCATGGAATTCCATGAATCCATTAGTAGAGTTGGCATTAACTTACAATAGTTGGAAATTATAAATTAGAGGCATGGACCTCAAAATAACTAGATTGCATGAAACTTTCTAGGAAATGTGATTGCAATTGTGGCTAAAAGAGAAAGGAATGAAAAAAGAGATAAAATGAAGGAAGACCTATTAAATCCTTTCTTTCTTTCCCTAATATCTATTGAAATGAAATTATTTTATATGGTAAGAAGAAATTTATTAGATGTGCATAATGGACTACCTTCTCTTCATCTTCCTCTTTTGGAGGAGGTTTACAAGAAGATAAAGTGTTCACTTGAGTGTGTGTAAATGAGCTTGGAATGAAAGATGACAATATATGGCTTGAATTGTATGATGACTTCATTGGGGTTAGTGGTTAGATCCGTGACATATTTTGGAATAAAAACTGATCCTATTTATTTCTTTTGCCTACACTATTTTGAGGTGATTCAAGGTATATATGAGGAAAAAATATGGCCACTCCATGGGTGCATGATGTACCTATCTTGTTACAAAGTTTCCAAAAAGAGAAAACTCTAGCAATTCCTTCCCACTACAATTCTATTTGTCAAAGACACTAAAAATATCATCTCTTCTCAATAGTTAAGAAGGAAAGGAACATATCCCTCTATTTGAAGTCACTAAATGGAATCCTAATAACATTAAAAATAATCCAACCCTTTCAACTAGGACTAAGTGAGAAGGAGATAACCAAAATTCTAAATGAATGTTTTGCATTTTCATGGCTACTAATGCTTTACTATTTATGAAAGCTTATATAATGTAATTATATGGATGATTATACTATATGATCATGTAGTGTTTGGTTATATTTTTAGATTTTTTATTTTATTTTATGTGATGATAATGTAATGCGACTAGAAACATTTATTTTTATTAAATATTTTTTGTAATATATTTATAAGGAGTAGAGTATACCTTGGTTTTTAAGTTATGATTTTTAGTAATAAAATTCTCACACATGATCATTTAACTTGCTTAAGATAGCTTTTTAAAATGTTAATCAAAGTTCACATTTTATATGTTTCATTTTCTTTGATAGAGTGAAAGATTTCTTCATTTGGAAAAGTGTATAGAATTTTTTTATACCCAAATTTAGTATTTTTTACTTGGACTGAAGTTTTATAATGTAAATTAAACTCTTTAATTTATAATTTATAATTTTAAATATATAATTAAAAATATATTTTGATAAATTTAAATAGAATTAAAAAGTTTTGAATGCTTAGAAAAGAGACATTTTTGTAAGTTTATTTTTTCAATTAAATTATAAATTACAATATAAATTATGTAATTTTAAAACATTAGCTAATTTATTTTGTAATAGTGTAAATTGTATATTTGTATCTTCTTTAATATTTTAGATTCACTTTGATAGCATTTAAAATAGAATAATTAACTTATAAATGATATAATTGTGTATTAAATTCTTCTTTACATCCCATATCTCAATCCCTTGTATTGATAATTTCTAGATTTGTATTGTATGTTCTTATATCTAAAATTTTCCACTTTAGAATATATCTAGAAGAATAGAATTAATACAAGTCACTTTTGTGGGAACAAATTTGAACCATTTACTTTTAAAATAGAAAATTGAAAATTCTACATCACCAACTATTGTTTGTAACTTTTTTAAGATAAATTTATGTATATTACATGGATTTGTTTGATCGATTGTTGTAATTATGGGAATTAAATTATTCTTTTGAAAGAGATAGTGAATCAATACAATATTTATTTCCCTTCATTAAAAAATATGGATTCATGCATTCCAATTTGTATTTGTGATTCACTTAGATAGGGGTATGTGCAGGATCGAAAAAACAGGCCCTTAAGTGGCAACAAATTCAGAAAAATCAGAGTTAGGCAACTTGACATAAAAATTTGAATAAGTTATCTATATTATTTCAAAAATATGTAAGAATAGAATCTATAGCAATAGCTTCTAAAATACTAGATTTATTTTAAAAAAATGAAAATCTATTTGGTGAAAATTGAAATTTTTTATAAGTAAAGGATTCATGTCCCAATGTGACGCATATTTTTTTGTAAGTTTTTTCCAAGTAAATAATAATTATGAATTTTTTATTACAAATTTTAAAAAATATAAAAACTCATACATCTAACCACCTTAACTTGGTCAAAACTTGATGAAATTCAATTTTTTTTTTAATCCTATAGTATGTGAAGCATAGAATGTGACACATATTTTAGATTCAAAAAATGTGATGTAATGCCCTACCACACAACCCTACTTCTAAGTACATTAATTTAGTTATCACTTGATTAAAGCACTTCTGAAGGTTTCCCAGTTTACCTCTTTGGGCTTTGGCCCCTGTTGTGCCCTCAGCACACACGCCCCGTTCAGAACGGGGACCCTCTTTTCTGTTGCCGTGTCGGGTCTTTTGGGGCCACCTCGTTTTGCATGCCCCTCTTTTTTTTGACGTCTCGTCTGGCCGATCTTGCCCTAAAGGTTTCGTTCTAACATCGGCCATGGTTTCCCTTTTGTTTTCCTACCCTCTGGGGGCTTGTGGGTGCCTTAGGCCTTTCGGGCTCTGGGGCGGCCCTGGGCGCCTTCGGGCCCGGGCCTCCGGGGTTCCTCTTCCGGGTTTCCTTCCTGCTGTTGCCACCCCGGCGGCGTTTTCGGGGCATCCTTCTGCCCTCCAGAGTCCGACTGGCTGTTGTCCGTTCGTTGCTATTCGGGGATTTCCCGGCCGGCATTCGCTCCTTCGGGCCCCGGGAGCCGGAAGTCCGCCGCCGGACTTCCGCCCCGTGATTCCCGCCCGTGATGGCCATCATACGGCGGCCGTCAGGGCGCATCGGCCCGCCTTCCGGGCCCCATGGTCCCTGTCGCCGCCATCGTTCAAACAAAGTGCAAAAATGCCACGACGGCGAACTCTTCGCTGCGCCCTGCCATCCGGGACCCGGACGCTTCGTCGCCGCCGCTGTCCGAGGTCGCCAAAACTCATATGGCGGTCGTTGTTGCGCAGCCTCCCGCTCGCCGGATCCCGAGGCCCTTGTTGCCGCCGCCGACTCGAATTTGAATCTCAACAACTTTTGGCGCGGACGTACTGTGCATTAAATGCGACATTAATGAGCGGTTGGGTATATAAACCGTGGTCCCCAACTTCATTGTTAACTTTGCGAATTGAATGAATTGGAGCAGCGATCGAATTGGAGCCCATTGCAAACTTCACCATCGCAATCGTCGGCCCCAGCATCGTTCCGTTAACTCTGCCAGTGCATCCCGTCATCGTCCCGCTTAGCGAATTGGAGGTAGGCCATCCTCGTTCGCTCTCCCATTATTTTTGATCATTTTGAGGGTTTAAATGAATTGAACAACAAATTAAATTGCATAAAACAAACACCCTCTCCGTTGCGCCCCAAACCCATGTCCTTGAATTTTCTGCGGCTCGTCGGAATCATCATTTTTCGCCTCCCGGAACTTCCCCGTGTCGCGGGTGTTCTTCACACAGGGCGAAGAACGCCACCGGGCCCAGGACCCTCCGTCGCCGTCCGGATCCTAGCCTCGAACCCATCCGCCGGAGGTCGGACCTTCCGCCCGCCTGGTTTCGCCGGCCGGCCGCCTCTTTAACTTTCTACCGCTTTAAAATAAAGATTTTCCTGGCCTTTTTCCGTCTCCCTTTGACCTTCGCCTTGGCCATCCTGAGTTCCGTCTCGAATCCTGCGGATTTTGCCTGCTATCGCTCTTAAATGGAATCTCCCCGCTGCCTTCCTAACCTTCGGCTCGGATAGCTTTCGCCATTGCCGCTCGCTGGTTTTGATCGGCGGCGCTCTCCGCTTAACTTTCCAGATTCCGCTCCTGCCCTCACGGGCTGGCCGCCGACACCGTAGGGTCTCGTATACCGCCCCACGCTTTTCGACTCGCCCTTTGGCTGTCTGGCCACAAGTATCGAATATCATATACGCTGCCGTTTGAGCGCTGGCCGGTCCGCTTTCCGGTGAAACCGCCTATCTCTTCTGGCCAAGTACGCTGTTCGCTCATGGTGTTCTTCCTCGGCCAAGTCAGTCTAATTAACGCAAATACAGGTTCTGACTCGCTCCCTTTGCCGTCAGCTGTGTGTTAATAACAAGTATCGTATGTTCTCTCTTTCCTCGCTCTGCCCTGCTCCAGTGAAGACCGCTGGCCGCCACCGCTCAAACGAACAAAACTTGTACGCTACTTTATCGATAATATCCCCCGCCCTCCGGCACCAATGCTCATCCGTAAACTGGAAAAGTAAACCGCCGACCGCCTCCAGTTCGAATTTTGATTTTCCGGCCCGGTTTTCGTCCGGTGCCCGCCGCCGCTGCTCCCATCGCCCAGCTGCCTTCCGGCCTGAAACCTCCGGAGCTCCTCAAATCGGTCCAGATCAATCCAAATTGAAAATCTAACTTCGACCCACGTCCTAAAACATGCCGTTTTCCATCATGGGTCTCTTAGAGCATTAAAATCTTGCCAACGGATGTCTCCGAGGGCTTTCGCTCGTGTTTTCCCTTCCTAACAGCATTCCTGCCAAGGAAGTCAGGCCCTCCGGGCCCAGATTGGTCAAATGCTCTGATATGATATAGATATCACCTAAGGGTTAAATTTATGATGTATTTAAATGATTGTTTAGGTGATATGCTCGATACGGACTAACATTAACGTTTTTGATGTTTTCTTGTGCTAACTTCGCCCTTTGCCTGCAGGATATATGGAATCAGCCGCAGGAACTTCAGGGGCCTCTACCGAAAAGGACAAGGGTAAGAAACCTGGAAGGGCCATTCGTGGGAAAGAAGACAAAGACCAGATGAAATTTTAATTCCAAGGTGAACCGCTCCAGTCAAAAGTCTTGACTGATTGGAGGGAGATATCGGACACCAATATCGGCCAGGTGGACATTGACGAATTCACCAAAAGGGTCAAGATCGACCCTAAGACAAAGAATGCCCGGATGATACGCCAAAGTGGAATCGCAAAGGCTGCTGGCTTTCCTCCGTCTCTAATAGCACCAGAGTTGGTAATGGCTTGCCGAGAAGCCTACCAAACAGACACCAGAACCATAGTAGACAAGGAGGGGAATATCCTCGCAGACATGTCTCCGGAGGGAATTGCAAGAACCTTCCACATTCCCACATTCCCACACATGCAGATCCCCACGATGGAGCAGTGCTAGGCAGCATGGGACGCCAATCCGTTGGGCTGCAAGAAGTCAATCAACATCTACTGGCTCAAGGAGAAACGGGGCAGCGCCGCAAAAGTTCCTTAGGAGCTTTTCCGTAGCGACTTTCATGAAGACTATCACGACCTGGTGACCATGCTGAGCAGGGTCATGAGCCTCCCGACAGCCACCTTCTTCCAGGAATGGATGGCTTATTATATTGAACAGATCGTCCGAGGGAATGAGGACGTTAAAACCAAGACTTCATTTGATTGGGGAAGCATCATCAGCAACTGCTTCCACGAGCAGTTTATGAATGTCAAGAAGAGTAACAAATTCTATATGACCTCGTACCTGGTGTACTCATTGGCGGATAAGAGGCAATATAGTGGACTCTTCAGGGTGCCGGATGGAGAGCATAAGCGAGGACTCAAGTCTTTTGACCAATACCCTCAGCTACAATACCGCTACTTTAAAAAGGAGTACCGCTGGATCAATGATGCCTTCATAGGCCATATTATCAGACTGATAGCCGGGGACTTCGAGAGAAGGGTATCTCACAGCGCTAGGGCACTCCTGAAGGAGTATGCCTTCCTGTACATTCAGTTCCCTAAATTCACATACATCTGCGCCCAAGGGTTCACAGAACGACCAAACAAACTGCCGAGGTACCCAAATGACCGAATCATCCTCCTGGAGCTTTCCTGGCAGCTCCAACATATTCAGGCGGTCTTTAGCCAGAAGCACGTAGCGGGGATCCCTTATCCCATGATCCTCGGCCAGGGCCAGTATCGGTTGCAAACATCTCAATGCGCCGGTAACTCAGAAAAGGAACTCAAGGAGTATAACCTTGAGTGGTACACGGCTCGCCCACGAATGGATCCCCACGGCCACGTCAGGAAGGTGCTAGGGCCGGCATACGCCCACCTGTACCATGTTGAGGATTTCTGGGCAGACTGTAAAGATGATAAGGAGGTCCGCCAGAGACATTATATGCGGATGACGGTGCAGTTCTTGAGAAGAGTACAGCTGTTTCTGGTGCCAGACCAACTTGAGGAAGATGAATCCACCCTGGTGCACCCGAGGTACCCTGCGGTTGCCGACCTGGCAATCCCCTCCATCGACTGGGATGAGCAGGAGGTCGAGGACCTGGATACCGTCACCCAGCCTATCATAGCTCGCACCAAGGAGTGGGTTGATGGGCAAGTGGAACAACTAAAGCAACAGGGGGTAACTCTTACATACGAGGCACTCAAAAGCGGGCCAGGCGCCACGGAAGACGTTGCTGCCTCCCCATCAGCCGGTGAGACTTCCAAGTCTCCCCCCATCACCAGGTCCCAGAAGAGGAAAGAGGCAGAAACAGCGCAGTCCGGGGGCCCCAAAGAACAAACAACAAAGGATACGGGAGGCTCATCTCCCAAGAAGCTCAAAAGGACATTAATCACAACCGAGGCACAGCCTCCTTTGCTCCTTCCTCCCCCGGCTGGTGCGCTGCCCACTTCTCAGGCCACCATTGCCTCATCTCCACAAGCGGTGGACATTTCCGTTCACCTCGCCTCTTCACCTCCAGCCGGATCCGTAATCAATATTGATTCCTCCTCCAGTATGACCACTTCCCCTTCCTCTGCTGCTGACATGTCCCCCATCACCTCGCTACCTCTAGCAACAATACCATCGCCTATTCCCCTTTCTAGCGTGCCCGAGGCCATTACACGGCACCTGCAAAATCTTCCCCCCGAGCTCTCGCAACTTTTAATGGATCCTGCTCTCCAAGCAGCCTTGGACCAAGCACTCGCAACATCCCAGCCTTCACAACCGCCAACAGGGCCCCCAGCCATGGAGGCCACCATGCAGATTTCAAAAGAGTTGGAGGAGCAAGAGCGAGAGGCTTCAAAACCTATGGAGGAGGAGGCCGACGACTATTACGAGCAACCTGAGCACGATCGCAGAACCATTGACAAGGTTGCTTATGAAGAGGAAGAGACAGGCTCCTCCGAGGGCAGGGATGAAGGGGATGGCTCGGGAGATAAAGAGATTGTCCAAACTTTTGATGAGGACATCGAGGAAGAGTCGGCTCAGCAGCCGGGTGAAGAGGGGCAGCCACCGGAGGAGCAGCCCAAACAAGCTGTCACTGAGGCCGAGGTCCATGTTGCGAAGAGCCCAGGAGCTGAGGCTGTCAAAGAAAAGGAAGAAGGGGTGGCGAGAGAGGAAGATCCCACTCAGCTATTGACCATGAGGGCACCCGTCAAAAGCCTCATATTCTATGAGGACTCCAATGAGGAAGGGGACGCTGCCAAAGAAAAAGAAGAGCTGGAAAAGGAGACCGAGGTCTTGCCTCTGACAGAGAAGGGTGAGGGCAGCCGCGAGACGCCCAAGGACAAGGCTCCCATGCCCGACTGGCTAGAAAAACAACTCGAAAAGACCACTCCTATCCTGAGCAATCCGAGGTCGAGGTTGGAGGCCATCTTGGCTCGATCTCTAGCCACACCAAAGAAGGAGAAGAAGTCTAAGGTCCGTTCCAGGGTAACCATGGACGCTTCTGGCTCCCGAGCAGCACAAGTGGCAACGCCAACTGTTGGCCAGGCCAGAGTAAGCTACAATATTGCCACCATCAACCTAGGGACGGCCACCAGGGAACAGAAGATGGGACATCTGGAGGAGTCAGTGGCTATGGTAGTGCACCTGATTAAGCAGGATAAGATCACCAAGGATGAACTAAAGGCGCAGGTTGTTGCCCTAACTGACTACATCCAACAATGGTCTTCAATCGACGACCTCCCCACTACCTCTACGGCCGCGCCACAGCTGCTCTCAAAGGAACAAATAGATAAGCTGGAAAGGAGGAAGAACCTGGAAAAGACCACGGAGGACTGGTTCCAGCAGGTTGTGAAGGTCGGAAACATAGGGACCGGCTTGGCCGTGCAAATAGCCAACAAGTTCCTGGACCTAGTTCAGTCCTTGGAAGGCACGAGGAAGCTCTGCACCAACTTCCCCGCGATCTATGACTCTGCCTTCCCGAAGGTTGAGGCCATCCTCCAAATGCCAGAAAGCTCATGGGAAGAGAAACTAGAATTGAAGGAGGAGGATCACTAGCTGATAGACATATGGCGCAAGGACCTCATCCACCGTAAAGAGAGAATGGAGCAGATCCAGAGTAGGGTTGATCCGGATATTGCGTGGATCAAGGAAATCCGAGCAGAGTGCACCGAGTACCTGAAGTTGATAACGGGCCATGATATGCCCACGGTGCAGTTAGATGTGGAGAAGGTTAGGCCCTATTTTGAGGAGAGGATGAAGGACGGGGCAGCCGGAGATATCACGACAGACTTCCTAAGTTTCGCTGCCCGTGCCCTCGATAGATCAGAGCTTTTCAGAGATCAGAGCTCAAAGTATGATGAAGACTGGAAGCGGCTGGAAGAGAACGCCAAAGAATGGAGCTACTAGATGTTGAAGTGCGAAATCCTCGAAATAGACAAGCTCCAGGCCGTCATCCTCAAGCAGATTGATCACGCAGCCTCCGAGGAGCAACCAGACAGCCCAACCAAAGAAAAGGACCTCCCAGAAAGGTAGCTACAGCCAAAGGAACAGCAATCAGCTACAAGACGAAAATGCAAATAGTGTCATCCACTAGATGACAAAATAGGGAAAAGACAGAATATGTTTTAAAATTGTAAATCTATTTGGGGGTAGGTGAAACCCTATTTTGTAATAAATCTTGGCCACACAATTGTAATGAATCTTGGCCATTCATTTAACTTTTGAAACACTATAAATAGAGGACTCCCCTCATTTGCAAAGTGAGAGTTGAGTTGTTGTAAAGACATGCTGCTGAAATATATGAGAAATAGCATTGACTTGGTGCATTTCCTTGTGTTCTCTCATGTTAATTGATTCATTTCTCCAATCTTAGATGTTAGCTTAGATCTCTTTGTTGTTTAGTTAGCTGTTCATGTTACTTTGATAATCTTAGGAATGCTGTTGGCTGTTCATGAAAATTCCTGTTTTGTTGATAACTCCTTAGTCCATACTTTTTGCTGTTTGCTGAAGGTAGATAGCTTTGCAAAGTTAGCCTGGACCTGATTTAAGCTGCCCCAAACACTTATCTTTAATTCACACATGTATGTGGTGAATGAAGGATACAAATCTGCAGCCCTTAGAAGATTGCACAACTCCCATGATATTGTGAAATTCTTGGTTAAGTGGGAGATTGTTTGAAGGAATTGTCCATTGCAAGGACTCTATTATCACTATTCACAGCAAGCTTTAGGCTTAGGAACTTTTCTTCTCCTTCGCTCTTTTTTCACTTTCTTTAGGAATTGAACAACACCAAGGTTCATTATACCTTATAAAGCTGAATCTAACAACTAGATGGAGTTCAAGATTGCTGTTTGAACCTGTAGTCAACACCTGAATGCTTTCATGCTAAGAACTCCCCTTTTGAAGATCCTACTTCGTGTTTCACATCCACACTTTGTATTCCCGTAAGGCCGCCTTGTGATTCCAGCAAATCACATCAACTACTGAGGTATCTAAGCACTGTCATGACCTGACATCCGAGAGACCTTGGGATAGTGTTCTGCAATCTGATTATGGAAGATTGTCTTTCAAGAGAGGTAGTGCACCTACGCACTTCTGTGTTGAGAAGTGCATAAAAACACCATCAACAGAACTGGCGCTAGAAGGAGGGCCACGATTGGAATGCTAAGGTGCAGGATAAAGCGAAGCTGGATCAGATCAGATCATTCTCTCCGGAAAGGTTTCAAAGGATTCTACGATCAGCACCAAACAAGGGAGAATTTGAGGAATTGCAGCCCCCCACGAGGGCAAAACGAGTGCAAGGAAGTAGTTTCGCCTCTTCCTCCTTCCCATCCGCCACCATTTCACTTCCACCTTCACTTGGCTGGCCTTCATCTTCCGCCCAACCATATCAAACAGCATTTGCAGGTCTTCCTTCCGGCAGCCAGGGGCTCGCTCCTCTCCCGGCCCTTGCAGCCCAAAGCACAGTCCAGGCAGCTATAGCTCAAGGGCAGCCTCAAATCGTGGTTGTATTCCCAATACAGCCCCAAATCCCTGTTCTTCAGTAGCAAGTTCTACCTCCGCCTTCCCTCATGACTTGGCTTGTGCATAACCCGTCGCCGATACACTTTGTTGTTTACAATGACATGCCCAAGAATCCAGAGGGCTTTTGTTCAAAATTTCATCCCCGCGACATGCAAAGGACACCCGAAGAGCATATCAAGATATTCGAAACGGCGATTACCAAAATGCAGGTAGGTCACGAGGACGTGGCGTGTCACCTCTTTCCGCATTCATTGGGAGAAGAGGCCTTCTACTGGTACATCAATCTGCTGCAGGGATGGATCACCTCATGGATCCTGATGAAGAATGACTTCCTGCAAAAGTACAAGATTCCTGTCAACCCCGCCGACCTTTATCAGCAGTTCATGTCCATCAAAAGGGAGATCAACGAGCCTATCGGTTCATTTAATGATCGCTTCCACCGGGCTCACATGAGGCTTTAGGACCCATATGTCCATAATGATGCGGCTGCTCTACCAGTTTACTACGCCGCCCTGGACAACCTTACCTCGGCATTGGTAAAAAGGATGCGCCCGCCGCCTGCTACTCTGCTAGCCGCCTATGCAGAGGCCGTCGTGGCAAGCGCCGACTTGGGGCAAAATATTTCTGGCCCGCTGCCCTCTTTGGGGCCCGTCGCCCACCCAATGCAAATTCAGGGGCTTAATCAGGCGTTTGCTCGCCAAACTCCTCTCATGAACCAGGTGCCACAATTGCCTATGGTGTCGCATCCTGGACAGCCGTTGAATTATGCGCCTCCCACAACTTCGTATATGCAGCCCCATCAGCAATACAACTATCCTCAAATAGCCCCGCAATAGCAGGCATTCCCCCAACAGCCCCAGGCGCCGTTATACTTGTCGGGACCGGACTTTCCTCCAGCTTACCAAAATCAGCCGGCGGCCACGCCTTCTTTCCTCCAAAATCCAGCTCCATCCCCTGGAGGTGAGGCCGAGAAGGACAAGCTAGAGGAGCTAACCGAGATGATCAAGAAGATGTCCACAGAGATGACGCATTTGAAGAACCAGAATAATCAGCTGCAGGCCTCCCAACGTAACTTTCAGGCCAATCTCAACAGGGACAGTCGGGAGTCTCGAGATAATAGAGACAACAGAGACAACCGAGAAGCAGGCACTTCCTCGGGGCAGAATTATGATAGGGGGCAGAACTCCAATCAAAATGCCGAAAGAAGACCTTCTCAAAGGCAGAACCACACATGGCACACCAGGCCCAACAACGGTGGTGTCCCCATGCCATTTGATCAACCAGCGGGCAATGACCGAACATCCAGTGGTGTGTATCTGGCCGAGACAGCTTTGTCCGGATGGTGCCGACTTCACAAAACCAGCAGGCACTCTGAGCTAGACTGTCCTGAGTTTCAAACAACTGCTGAAATCTTCCAGGTGGAGGTGCAGAATGCCGTCGACAATGCCAACTGCAAGGACATTGTCCCATCGGAGCCCTATGATTCCTCATGTCTGGTGGTCAATCAGGCACCGTTTCCGCGAGGGGACCGCAACGAACCCAAAGCCGAGCCCACCCCCGTCGAGGACGAGAAAGCGCAAGAGGTAAGTAACGAATCAGCCTTAGCTCAGCTTTTTGATTCGGTAGATAACGGTCTGATGGATGAAGAAGAGCCATTTGTGGATGAGGTCCACATGTTCCATCAACGGTCCAGTCCCTATTTCCTTAGGAATAGGCAAGCCGGTGGACTCTTCACCACTTCTACCCCGCCGAACAACCTCGCCACCCCACCTGATCCTCATGCTAGCAATAACCCGGGGTTACCCCACATACCTGCCCAATATCTCAACAAGAACCAATCCCAAAACCAACCGCAAGGTCAGCCCCAGAGCCAACCCCAAAATCCACCTGGGCAAACAAAGATTCAAACCCCTAGCTCTCCCATAGGCCAGGCCTTTAGCTCTGAAATCGAACAAATGAGTGAATATGTGGCGAAAGAATTCAAGAAGGTTAAAATCAATTTGTCAGCCTTTGAATTGCTTAGGGTTCCTGCCGTGAGGCACGCCTTCTTCAGGATCCTGAATGCAACTCCGTCCTCTAACACCATGCAAGAGGTCCCGGCCAAAAGGGTAACCTTTGAAGAGCCCAGGAAAAAATAGGAAATACAGGAAAATGCTGGAAGAAGGAATAATGCGCCTACAAATCAATCAGCAAATAGATACATTGAAAAGGAGCCAGAAAGGGCTAGTAGGCAGCCTCTCAAGGACCAGCAATTTAAACAAACCAAGGATACAGGAAGTGACCGGAACAAAGGTCAAATAGCTCAAATGGACACGCCCGTCGGTATCCTCCAAGGGAGACCGAAAACTCCCCCGTTCCTAACTTCTATCAGGGTCTTTGGGAAGAACTTGCACAACTGCCTACTCGATTCAGGCGCGTCTGCCAACGTTATGCCCTTGGCCATGTGCAAAGCTCTTGGCATCACTCCCACACCTTCAAAGAGAAAAGTCACCCAACTGGACAAAACAAAGATCACCATTGTGGGTGAGATAAACTGCATTCCCATGCAAATTGCTGCAGACCCCTGGATACAGCAAGTTGTGGACATCCAAGTGGTAGACATACCTGATGCCTATGGAATCATTCTGGGGAGAGAGTTTACCAAGGCGCTGAACGGATACACCGCCACCGACTTGTCTCACATGTGGCTGCCATGGAAGGGGCTACCAAATCAGATTCATATTGACCGTGAACCCCAGATGAAATATATGATCACAGAATATAATAATCTCAGCGAGGTGCTATTCGCAGAGACTGACCTAGGGAATTACCGCCCTTTCGCCTACCAAAATGAGCTTGAGCTTCAAGAAGAATGGACAGATGAAGTATTGCTGGTATTATGTAGCCCCTCGGCGGGTTCTGAGCAAATGCCCCAAAATGAAGAAATGTTGGCAGAAACTGATGACGAGCCAATTCAAAGTGACGAATGGGGATTGCTCGATGACATCCGAGAGACCTTGGGATAGTGTTCTGCAATCCGATTATGGAAGATTGTCTTTCAAGAGAGGTAGTGCACCTACGCACTGTCTGTGTTGAGAAGTGCATAAAAACACCATCAACAGCCCCTAACAGAAGCCACTCTTCTACTTGACAACATACCAATACAAAATCAAACAACAAGATAACAATCACTCCAACTCTAGGAGGAACATATAAATAAAACTCACTCCAAACACTGGAGACAAAAAAAGTCAAAACTCTCTCCAAATACTGGAGGCAACAAAACACATAATTCACTCCTTCCAAAGGAGGCACAAACCCCATAAACCACTTTTAATCCAAGGAGACACAAACTATCCTTGTTCGTGAAAACTAGGTAAAACAACAAAATACGACTATACACATTACCCAAAACAAATCCAAGGTTGACTAACACTTTACGACACCCACAAAATTAAAAGAAACCCAAACTGGAAGACTTCAGAACATTTACTCTATTTTCATGAACCTCGAAAAAGAACAAGTCAACACTAAAAACACTTTGAGCAATTAAATAAGCTAACGTTAGGATTTCCTAAATCTAGTCAATCTCAGTATCCTTTACTTACATTTATCCAATTAAATATACTCAATTCATTTCACAACGTTGAAGTATTTAAACACCAATCATTTACTCTAAGTTTCACAATTATATTCCATAATCAAAATCACTTGCTAAATAAAACATTTAATTAAAATAATCAATCTTTATTTCAACCTTGCATAAATTAAGCAACTAAATTTAATCAATACATGAGTACAATTATAACTGATATATATATACACAAAAAGTATATAACAAAATATATATCTAAATTTCTAAACTTATTGAAATAAAACAAATTAATCAAACTAAATAATTTATTTAAAAAAATATATCAAATATACATATACAGACTAAATGTATATGATACATATACATAAGTATATATATACATATAACATATATATTATATATATAATATCAATAATATTAAATTAATATTTAAAAAAATACAAAACGAATTAATTTTTTAATAATAAAAAAAGGCAATGCATATTTGGGCGCGGGCCCCTCCCATATGGGGAAGGGCGTTGCCAGCGCAACCTCCCCCATACGGGGGGTGTTGTGTGGGCAACGCCTCTCATTGGGGGGTGTTGCATGGGAGCAGTGCCTCCCTGGGGGTGGGGGGCTCTGTGGGGGTGCAGGGCTACGACCCTCCCCTCCACCAACATATTTTTTTTTAAAGAAAACCCACTCTCAATAAAAAAAATGACAGAACAGGGCAGTCCCCTATATGTTTTGAAAACATAAATTTTTTCCCAGAAAAAATAAATTAAAAAGAACATATTATATATTTGTAAATGTATCTGTGTGTGCATATGCACAGGTATATTTACAAATATATATACCCAGATTTTAATTCCCAGCCTAAATTTTGCAAATGATCAACATAGTTTGCAATAACAAAAATAAATTGCCAAAACAACCAAGGGTTTAAAAATTTCAGTTTGAATAAAGATTTTCTTTTGGGTTTTCTTCCTACTTTCCATTGAGATTGTTGCTTTGAGTTTTCTCTCCTAATCTAACAGTTGTTTGCAAGGTTTAAATTCATTTCTCATGGTTTTCTTTGCATCTAAAATAGTATTCAAAGAGTTTTCAAACAACAAACAAGAATTTGAAGATTATTTTAAAAGGAAAACAAGAAATGAAGATGAACTTGGTGTTTTCTCCCCAAGCTTTGAAGACTTCAACAATGGTGATTCCAATCTCCTCTTCAACTCCAAATTCAGCCACAGCCAAACTCTCCACCAAAATAAAAATTCCAAAACAAATTAAATTTTCATTTCCTTACATAGAACTTTCCCCAAATTTGGTCAAACCCCTAAAATATCCCACCAACTAAATTTATTAGGCTTTTGGAGGATATTTCCTTTTTAAATTTCTTTTTTAAAACAATTTACTTTCAAAATCCTATTTCATGCATTCCAAAATTTCATAATTTCATTTAAACAACCAAAAATATCAAAGTTGCAAGAATATGTTTTATTCAAAAATTCAAAAGGTGAAATATAATCCTCATTTCTATTTTTATTCTAAATTTAACTTAAATATAAAACATGATTTCCACTTCCATTTAAATTTGAATCCTATTATACAATAATGTTGAAACAACCATTTCATTTAATTTATCACCCTTAACTAGGTTAATCAATAAACTAGAATTTATTTTATTAATTAAACCAAAATAATCAAAGAACTAAAATAATATTCAACATTGAAACTAGATATGTTAAATCATCATTTTAACCATACCCACCATTTAATAACCTTTAAAATATGAAATTAAATAATTAACCAAGGAGGAATGAACCAAATCAAAACCGCTAAACCTGATGACAAACTATGACTAGGGTGACAACTTGGCATAGAAAACCTAGCTACTATCTCCCAATCAATTACCGTTGGTCAATGGACACGCTCAAACCTATGAAATCGGGGGGAGTCGATGTCCTATACCTGTCAACCTACGAACAAATAGCATATCGAACATGCATATATATGATATAATAATACACACTGTTAACGGGGAAATATTGGAATCGTAGGGCACTCGCAAGTGAGTGATACAATCTTGTCCCCTTCACCAATACACTCATCATAGATTGACAGTTCCATCATAAACAAATATCTCACGCAATAACATGTTACAATAACTAATCATCCTTACACCAATTTAAAACATGTCAAATAAAGCATCAGATAAGATACATCACATCACACCAATAAACTATCTCTCTATAATTATCGATCAAATTGCACACACATGATACAACATCTCAATAACCAAAAGGCACATCAAAGAAAACAAGGACACACTTTCTAGCCAAAACACAAAATGGAGGGGTATTACATGTGATCTCATTTGAAAGCTATAGATTTTTTTCAATCAACCTATCAATCTAGACTTTAGTCATAATTCAAATAGAAAATGAATAATAATTATTTATTAAATTCAAAGTAAAGCATAATTTATATTGGTGGAAAGCTAAGAATCTCCTTTAAAAATCCTTGTCATTTCATCAAATTTTGGTAAAAAAAAAGTCGTCAGCCACATGGGCCATCATAAATTGATAGGCATGCTCTATTATCTTGGATCACTTACAACAACTATAGTTTGGTATTGTAAGTTGACTTGTAGCATATATATATATATATAGTTGCAAGTTATTCTTATTTATAGCTTTATATATTTTTCCCTTTTTAGAATTCATGCTAGTTATGTTGTCTCAAGCTTAGTGTAAACTTGGGTTTGCGTATCAACTGTAGTTGGGTGATGCCTTCAATTCTAACAATGTTGGCAAAATATTTGAGTCCACCATGTCTTGCAAGTTCAATTACTTATGTAGACCTTGAGGGTGTTGTGTTATTTTCATATGATATTCAAATGTAACATATATTTCAATAGTTTCTAATAACATTGCAATTCAATTTGATGGACCCGTCTCTATAAAAAAATTGAGCTATGTAGTGCAAAAGGAAATATGGGAGCACTTCCAAAAATTTGATCAAAGTTAATTTTATTAGGTGGTGATGTATCTAAAATTAGGAACCATAATAAAAAGGGGTTTATTGACACATTATTTGGATGTCATGTAAATTTTATATAAAGATAGGGAGGGCATTATATAATATTTTATATTATTTGCCACATAATGACGGCCTCACATGTGAGGGCCCCTCTAAATCATGTTATGGGGGACATTAAAAATATCTATGGAGAGGGACTCTAATTTGTATCATATGGAAACTAACCAATTGTGGGGCACCTCATATATATATATATATATATAATTCTTCTATTGAATTGAAACCCTATCATAGGAACTATTAAGGTGATTTCTTGGAATTGGGTAAAGATTGATCTCCTAAATTTCCTGCGGTTTTGAAACATTATAAATAGGAACATTTGTTTTATATTTTTTTATTATTTATTTAAGACTTCAACTCTAATAGCTAGCACTATCTTTTCTTCATCTAATAATGTTGTAGCATGTAAGATTTTATATTTTATTTAACAACCACACTAAACATTGTCTTCTTGTTAAATTCTTTTAGAGTGAGGAAGAACCTTAGAAGTGCTGGATTTAAACCATTGATCTTTAGATGAGAAGTAGTAACTGGTTGCTAGTCATTCTCTAATAACTATTTTGCATAAATTCATCATATGTCTTTTCTTTATTTCTATTTTTTAAATGAAAAAAAAAAAAACATTAGATAGAGGTATACATTCCTCTTTAATTTACATTTTAATATGTAACAAAGGTACTTTATTGGTAATTTATTAGCAGTCATACAAATCTACTTTTCATTATTTTCATAAGCACGGGTCCTTATTGATGGGTTTGTTGGCAATAGGAGTTTCTTCCAAAGCTAAGAATTAAAATAAATTTTATTTGATTATGTTGCTTTGTTTTGTTGAAGCCCACTATGCTCTATTTTTTATCCAAATAGATTTGGATTTCATAAAAA
>VDFB02353493.1:214521974-214579179 GCA_007258455.2 Sequoia sempervirens
CCATTAGTGGCATGTATGGAAAGTGGGGATGCATTAGCAGCCAAAGATAATGGAACAAATGGTACTATCACCACTCCAGCTCAACAATTTTTTAATGCCATAGATAACTTCTTTTCCCATGCAATTTCATCTATAGTTTGCGGCCTTCCTCATCATTCTATTTAACTTTTAACTCTAGTTACTTATTTTTGGAATTGGTGTTCTTACTCATGCAGGCTTATTTTATTTCCAATTTTTTTTCATGCAAAGTTCTTGAATGCAAAACTCTTCTTCAAAGTTTCCTTTTTTTTTTAAATATCAGACTTTTTAAAACACATGATTCCTTATGCTATTTCAATTTAAATTTTGATAATAGATATTATGTTAATTGAGGGTGAGTGAGCTCTTCTAGGATTTCTTGTTTCTACAATCATCCTTGGCTCTCTTTGCATCATACCATGCCTTACGCGTAGAAATCTTTCTTGATTTTTATGGCCAAATTTATTGCAACTTTTAGTTATTTTATTATGCCTTTGGTCAACTCCATCCCAATAGTTTTTGTTGGTGTTGGTAGTTCAATGGCTCTACATAATGGCTCCTTGTCCAAACAAGCGACCTTGAACTTTTTTTTTCTAAAAGTGTTCCACAAAGTAAGTCTTTTGATTCCCCTATAGACGTGGTGCTTCACATCCCATAATTTGATACTGCATGTCAATGGATAGAGAAAGATACTCTTGTAGGTTACTTTGTTTGGAGGAATCCTCATGAAAGTGTGCTTAAAGACTAGGTCCATAAAATTTGGGTCCCTCATGGGGTTCTCCTTGCTATGGTTCTGAATTTGACTAGAGGTTTTTTATTTTTTCATTTTGTGGAAGCTAACCATGCTTAGGAAATCCTAAACCATGGTGCATGGTATCTCCAATCCTCTTTGTTGATTTTTGAACCTTGGACCTAAGATTTCTCTGTCTCTAAGGATAGGAAATTATAGGTCCTAGTTTGGATTCAGTTTCCTAGCTCACTCTTCCCTTGTTTGCATATTTTGCACCATCTAGCTTCATCTTTGGGGAGAGTTATTTGCATCAAACTTGACCGATTCTTTCAATCTCAACCTCAAAAGTGAGTCTATGTTGAAGTGGACCATTCACAAGATTTGAAAGAGTCCATAGATATTCAAATTGGCAACTTCTAGCATACCTAGGAGGTCTTTTATTTTAATCTACCCAATACTTGTTATTGGTGCCAATATATTGATCACAAGGTCATAGATGACCCCCTTGCTGGCCCTCACACTCACTTTCTACCACTGGAATCTAAAAATTCCTACCTAGTGGAAACCTTAGCCACTAAATCAAAATATAAATGGATGATGAATACAATCCAAAAGAATAAGTCCAATGGTGTGGGGACAACCTCCAAGGTCCCTGAGCCTTCAGTTGAAATTTCAAACCTTTCTGTAAAGGGGGAATAAGCTCATAGCACTACTAATGCTATCCCATCCTAGTGAAGGCCCTCTGCAACACCTCAACCAACTTCTTTCATGACAACTCCACTAGCTAGATCTCCTCTCATCATGGGAACTCATAGGAGATTGCATAGCCCAGTGATGCCTCTTGAAGAGGGTAAATTTGTTTTAGAAAAAAGGAGGTTTTCCTCTTGTCCACTTCAACTTGGTTGAGTTCCACCATATTTTAAAAAAAATCAATTTTCATCTTTGGAAGAGTTAGACTCCAGTGACATGATTAAGTCTCATACATCAATTTTCTCGCCTTGAATGTGTGAGCTCTAAAAGACCTCTCTAGGAAGCATTTCGTTAGGAATACTCTTCAAAAGCATACTAGCATTGATGTTTTATACCTTCAAGAAGTGAAGGATACTATTTTTTTGGCTATATTCTACTTGCCAAGTTATTTGGTCAACAAGTGAAATGTTTTTTGCTAATCATGGGGTGAAGCCACAATAGTGGTTTACAATTGAAGTGAGAAAGGAAAACTCACAAAAAATGAATGCATGGCAAAAAAAATTATTTTAGGGGTTCGTACGAACCTATTGGTTCGACTGAACCCATTAGTGGTTTGCTAGAACCTAGGTTCGGGCGAACCCCCTTTATTCCTCATCCCCTCCCTAAGACACAAAAAAAACCTAAATTTTGGCACTTCAGAGGTTAGGTTGAGGATGAAAATGGAGGAATCTTCACAAACCCAAGTTGAATCAGGTAGTCCGTAGAACGAGCTATCCAAATAATATAATTTTAATATGTTTTGGTTTTATTATGTATTTTTTTTAGTTTTATTAAACATAGGTTTTTCATCGAAAATGAAGGTCTCTATTCTACACATGTGGAAAAATAGTAGATTATCAAAAAAAAAATAAAAAAATATGAGTGCACTAGATATTGAAGTCCTTGATCCAAAAAAAAAAAAATAAAATTGAATTTTGATATATACACAAAAAGTTATGTGTTATACGGTCGCGCTATGTCTGAATTGTAATTGGTTTGATTTTGAAACTTGATTAAAGAAAAAATATTCAATACAAAACTATCTAACCAAGTGTAAGCACTAGATATCAGAGTTACGAATCCAAATTCGAAAGAATTAGAATTTTATCCTTCATGGATAAAAAGTTATGTGTTATACGGTGTGCGTCACTTTTCAAAAATGTTGTTTTTCAAAAAAATCCAATTTTCATGGGAGATGGAAAAAGAAGTGCAATCTGATTCCAAAAATTTTGAATTTTTTTTTTTTAGAATCTACAGACAAAATTTGACGAGACTTTAGTTTTCATGATCTTCAAATTCTTCACGGTTTAACCGCTATAGGTGCCCAAATGTGAATATTTAGTTTAAAAAAATAATTTCAATGTCTAGTTTGGCCAAAAATTGTAAACCACTATTGTGGCATCACCCCATGCTACTAGACATGGTAGGGTGATTACCCTTTTGTCTCCACATTGGCATGATTGCATCATGGATCATGGGTCTGACCCCATTTACTAGCTTGTCTGGGTTCTTCTAAATATTCATAATCTTTCCTTTGGGATTATTAATTTTTATGCCTCAAATGATGTTGAAAGATCTCCTCTCTGGTGCTAGATTGCAAAATCTCTGCCAATTTCCACATGGGTCCTCTCTGGAGATTTAAATATGGTTGAGTTGGCATATGACAAAGATGGTAAACATTGCCATGGGTGATCCCACAATAGTGGTTTACACTTTTTGGGACATTCTAATTTTTGTTGAAATCACATATTTTTAGAAAATATAATGATTTATGCATTGAAAAGTTCCATTTAAATGATTAAAATTGAATAGGGTTTGATCTAACCACCTTAGATCAAACCCCCTTGGATAGAACCTCGTTAGTTTTAAACCATACCTATAATAGAGTCTCCTTTACACCTATCAAAATGCAGATATAAAACCAGTTTTGATTTACCTTTTCGGGGATCAAATGGATTAATTTAAAAGTTATTTTTTGTAAGTGTATAATCCTTATTATAAGCTTCCCAAAAAGTATAATTTTAAATATATTTAATTTGATTATTATATTTACTTTTTATTTCTTGTGAATGTAGGATTTTCACCAAAAATCAAGCTCTCTATTTTGCACATGAGGAAAAATAGCAGATTATCCAAAAAAAATTGAAAAATATCAATTTACTAGATATTGATGTCCCTGATCCAACAAAAAAAAAAGAATTTCAATACATACAAAAAAGTTATGTTTTAGCCAGTAAATCATGTCTGAATTGTAACTGGTTTGACTTTCAAACTTAATTAAGAAAAAAAAATCAATTAAATTCTATGAAACCAACTCCATTCACTAGATATTGAGGTTACAAATCTAAATTCAAAAAATATATAATTTTATCCTTCATAGAAAAAAGGTTATGTGTTAGCCAATAACAACATTCTTTAAAAATGGTGTGTACTGTTAAAAACTATTTTTTGAAGGTGATGGAAAAAAAAATGCAATCTGACTCCATATTTTTTTTAAAATATATATTTAGAATCTACAAAAAAAATGTCACAAGTCACTATTTTGCATCATCTTCAAATTCATCATGGTTTAGTCGCTATAGGTGCCTGAAAGTAAAGATTTAGATATAAAAAAATTAGTTCAATGTCCAATTTGGCCAAAAATTGTAAACTAGTATTGTGGGATCACCTCCATTCAAATGGGCATCTAGTGAGAGAGAAGCATGGTTTTACATACATAATAAATTGGGTATTTTTGACCCCAATATTGGTCACTACCATTCTCATTCTTTATGGCACACATGGAGTAACTTTTGAGATAAGTCTGATAGAGTATTTAAGCATCTTGATCATGCTATGATCTCTACTTAATATTTCTTCTCATTTTCCAACTAGTCCCCTCCTATGATTATCTCATTAGTTGATGTGACCTTATTAGACCAATTTCCCATCCATTTTTGTATTGAATGGCAAGTGGGGCTGCCTCATGCCAATAATTTTAAATTTTTCATAAATATTTCATTTCTAATTGATCAGCCTATGCTGGTCCACATCAAAACTATCTAGAATTTTGAATGTAGACCTAAAAATTCTACAGGTTGGATTAAGCGGTGGAATCATTACCCACACTGTGAGGTTTCTTCACATTTGTGGGCGTTAGTTGGACATTTTTCATAGGTGATCTTATGAGGCCACCACTTCGAATATTTGAAGGGCTAGTGAGGCCTAAGTAGCTAACCCCTTTTCCTAATCCTTACAATCTAGAGTA
Source organism: Sequoia sempervirens (assembly GCA_007258455.2). Lineage (NCBI taxonomy): Eukaryota > Viridiplantae > Streptophyta > Pinopsida > Cupressales > Cupressaceae > Sequoia > Sequoia sempervirens. The sequence continues at coordinate 214,526,699 of VDFB02353493.1, forward strand.
GTAGAGATGAGACATCAAAAGAAAGTTATTGATTGTTATGCGGTGAGAGGCACATAGATCAAAGCTAGACTTCACTAAGTTAAAATTGGGGATCGTGCCTCGAAATAACTTTTTATTACTCTTCTTTTCATGCATAATTCACATGGCATCAAATGAATCAGAGAAGGAAATCAATTTCTCACAGAGTTTCTTGACATTCTCCAAGCCTTTTTGAGGTATTATGAAAAAAAATTCACTACCCAAAACTACAATCTGGAGTGTGCCAATGTTCTCCAAGAATTCCTCAGAGTTTTTCCTAATAGAATTTCTTATACACAAAAGGATTTTTGTGAGAAATTTCTCACCATTGAAGATCTCAAGGAGGCCATGAGAAGTATGGCTAATGACAAAGCTCTAGGAATTGATGGTTTCCCTTGTGAATTTTACAAATCTCTTTGGGACTATGTGGGAGAAGACCTTCATACCTGAGCCATCCCTCTTGACCTCTCCAATAAAGGACCACATAATAGGCCCATACACAACCAATATCTCATCAAATGCATTTTCTTTCATCCCTTTTCCTTATCATGTAACCCATATCTATGTCATTATCATCTTCATCTACTATTCTTTAGGCTTGACTAGGCTGGATATGAAACCCAATCATTTTGGGCTACACCTATAATGTTCCAATAGGGATGAATGTTCTATATAAACCAATAGCTACATGTAGGTTCCCTCCATAATAACCACTCTCAATTTATTATCTCCAAACAATTTGAATGTAGCAATGATCGATGAAATATTTAAAAATATATATTCTACACAAACTTATTGAGTGCTATATTTTATATTTAGCTGATAGGCTATTCTAGGTGGGGAATCCCACTGGATTCATCTGATGTCTGATTTTCCACTGTTGGTTGTGAGTGCTCTGATGTTCCATGCACATTCATTTCAACCACAAACGATAGAAGTGAGGCCCTGTACTATGCACAGTGGGGTCGGTATGGCAAGGATGGTCAAAGCAAATGGCACCCTTGTCCACTGACCATGTTGTACTAGCTACGAGGAGCAAAAAAATGACATGGAAAAAGATATGGCACATAGAGGAAGATGGACATGCAGTCTCAACCAATTTGAGAGATGTTTTCATTAGAATGTGAGTAATTTCCACCTGAGAGAGGTCATGCTGAGATGAAGAAATTGAGAGAGCTTCAGACCAAACTAGCGAGGTTGAAGAAGTGCACATGGTCTAAGTAGGAAAGGTCAGACTCCCTAAATAGGAAGGAGAGAAACCAATGTGACCACTGTGAAGCATGGAATTCACCCGAGAGAGGCCAAGCTAAGACGTACGCCTGGAGAGAACAAGAGGTAATTGATTCAAAGCAGAAGGGGAACACCTGGACCGAGGAGAGCCCAAACTAATTGCACAATAAATAGAGCCTAGCAATGAAGAAAAATCCTTAATAGAGTGAAGAGGAGTGTTGAGGCGCAACCCCAAAATCTACTTTCCAGGGGAGTCGAGATGCGGAAGAGGAGAGGAGGAGGGAGTAGGCAGAGGAGGAGGAGGGGAAGAATCACACAAAGGGGAAAAAGTGGGAAGGGGATGGATACAAAAGACTACCTACCTGCATGATAACACAATAAGTGTAGTCAATGGCTTAATCATTTTTGAAAATCAGCTAACATTTTCCTGATGTTTAAAGCATGTGCCCCTATACCAATTTTTGCATTAGTAACAGGGCAATAACTATAGCTAGCATGACTTCAGTAAGCAATATTGTAATGTTATCTTACAAATGAATGTTCATAAACAGTTGGATGGAAGTGATTTTCAAGGATCTATCTATAGCTCAGTCAGACTTAGATTCTATGACATGATAAATATAGGTTCTGCTACAAGATCCTTGGTGTCATTAAATGGTTACACAAAAAATTTAACAATTTGACTTCATCCCAGCCCTCTAGATTGTTCTCCATGCAACATCAATTTTCAATGCATAGTTGATAGTAGCACAATAGTTGCAACTGTAAGAGAGAGTCAAAAAGTGTTGAAAACCATTGGTTTCCAAGAATATGGCAAAATGGTCATCAAAGAGCTCTGCTCTATACTTGATAAGAAACTATTCATAGAACAACTTACATACTAACCCCATGAACAACATTCCTTAACAACCTAATTGATTGATACAGTTGTTTACAAATCCAAATCAGATGCTTTGTCATCTCTTTGTAAGCAATCTCTACTTAATCGCAATGCTTAAATGTAGCCAGTTTAGAGAATTGGTGATGTCAATATGGCATGTGTCAGCAACTAACTTAGGCAGACAGCGTGCAATTTCCATTCTTTCTCCCAAAAGAAAACGGCCTTATAGGGTCTCATTTATAATTTTTATTTCTAATATTTCAATATTGCAGAGGCCCAAACATGGACTGTAGCAACATAGTAAATAAATTTAAAGTTTTGCAGGTTTAAAAGTAGAAAAATAGATTAAATTCTAAAAAAACAATAAATACATAAGCTATTCATCTTTTTTATTTTTCTAATGTATTTACCCAACTATTCTTTGTTGTATATTGTCGTATTAATGTGTGTGTGTGTAATGCTCAATCATAAGTACTACTCATTAGTCGGGATGTCATGAGAACACGAGTCAGTAAATCTAACCTACGAAAATATTGACCAATGTTAGATTAGTAGAGTTGAAACTCAAACAACTGGACTGTATTCAAGTTACTTTAACATGAATTGGAGACTTCAGGTCCCTTAAGGAAGAATCTATATAATTTATGACTTCTAAACAAGGTCCACTACTCATCCCACACCTTGCTTACCTTAAAGATGAGGACTACCTGCTTCCTCCTAAGAATTGACCAGACACACTATGATTTCCAACTCTACCCAGGAGACAAACATGGAGGTTTTTGAACAAAGTTTAGTAATTAAGGTTGGTACTCGTAACTTGCAAGTTGCAACCATCCCTACCATACCTACCCCACCGTGCACAGTACAGGGGCCTCACTCCCATGGTCTATGGTCAAAATGAATGCGCACGGAAAGTACGAGGACATCACAACACCCACAAACTGGCAAGGGAAAATCAGACATCAGATGAATTTGGTGATTGTAATGGCATCGTTAATTGATGTGTGTGACCATGCACGGATGTTTTGAGGGAGGGGTGTTCATTTTTGGAATTGTCTTTATTGCTGCCAATACAGATATCAGGTGAGATCTTTCTTGTAAGATTTTGTCAAAAATCAGCATTTATTGGTCTTGTGGAGGAGAGGTTTTCGCCATTATTCATATTAGGAAACAAATCAGCGATTATCCTAAAATTAATTACCTATGCTGGAGGAATTTTGATCAAGGTATATCATTAACCAACAACAACTTTATTTGGTCCAATCAACCTTCTAAGTTACAGGCCTTCTTTCATTGTACAAAATTTATTATGTTGTAACACCATTTTGCATAGCATACTGAGTTAAATTAAGTTTCATTTGTTCATATTGAAATCTTCTCGCATCCCATTGCCAATTGAATTTTCCTATAAATTGTTAATATTACAAAAATCAACTTACATTTTCTTGTGATTCCCTTGACTTCCCCCCACTCCCCCCGCCGACCCCCGGCCCTTCAATATATTACTATAGTATATTGTGCTATCGGCATAGCCATTGCACCTCGTTTGGGTGCAAGCGCTAGTATTTATCTCATGGGGCTCAATTTACTACATGAAAACATCACAATGGGAAATTGAGAACTAGGAGAGGCCCTATCTTGCACCATGGTTGTCCCAATCATCCTAAGCTATACTATTCTTGTAAATTCTCTTAAGAGACCCAAGCGTAAAAAAATATTGAACTATAATAGACTGATTCTTTGAATGTTTGGAACCTATGAATTTTCCCTCTAAAACTATATCTACATGTGGTTTCCCTTCACAATTACCTCATAATTTTTATCTCCAAACCATTTGGTGTTGGTGATGAGGGATGAAATGTTTCAAAAAACATCATTTATACCCAATACAATCTTGTTGGGAGCTATATTAAATTGCATTCTTTGTCTCATAGGGCTTGATTGATTTTGTGAAAATGTTTGGGTATATGGGTGAATTCTATGGGAGGCCATTTTTCACACCCCAACTATATCGATTGATTCAATCTACACTATATAATTAAGTCTCTTAAGACACCTAAGCGTAAAAAACTACCAAATTACGATAAAGTAGTTCCCAAAATTCATGGCACCTGTGAATATTTTATCTAAACTTATAAATGGATATGTGATCCCTCTATAGTACCCTATTTCTATTATATTCAACTTAACACTATTTGGCCATTCCAATAATGAATGAATTCCTACAAAAAAGCATCAATTAAGAGCAATGTAAAAATGGAAACATGTTCTTTTACATTTTGTCTATCATGGGACCCAACTGAATATTCCAACTTGTCAATATGGGTGGTTTAATCCAATCATAGGATTTTTTCTATACCCAAACTATCCCAATATTTTTGAGCTACACTATTTTGATGTAGTGTCTTAAGAGCCCTAAGAGAAAAAAAATGTCAAAACTATGAAAGAATAGTTCTTGGAGATCCAAGGTAGCCTATAGCTATGTCATAATAATAGTGTTGACTATGATGGGGGAAAATTTGCACAGAAGGTTTTAAGGATTTGGTCATAGTAGAGAAAATATTTTTATCATATGAAATTAATAATCCAATGAATGATAGTCTTATAAACTTGTATATGATAGTGTACCCTATGATAATTAACAGGTAAAACCCTAGTAGAATGAAGACAATCTAAAACTTACAAAGTATTAAGGGAAAATATTGAAATGGAAGTACACAACTTAAGAGGGCTATCAAATCATCACAAGGCCTTTCCATAGTTATTTGACTTCTTTAAGTGCCAAAAATATACATTGTGACAACAATTAATGTCCAAATTTTGAAGTAATAACCTCTACACTATTGAAGGACACATTATAAAAAAAATTGTCACAAATAATGATGAATATAATAGAGACAACATGATGACATTAGCCTTAAAATGATAGTTCAAATGATATATTGTGAAAATATAGTCCATGGTACAAGAAAAGATGCATAACAATATTCTTAAATGTGTGATGGTGGCCATCAAACGATAGTGACAAGATACCTACAAGGCAGAGAATAGTGTGAAAAGAGAAAGCATTGTGAAAAAAACTTTTCTTCAAGAAATTAAAAAGTCATGAGGAAGGTAAAATTCTCTATGAAAAGAAAGAGAATAATGAAATGAAATTCTATGGAATGTGTTGAAGAAAGAATCCTATTGACACAGGAAGAAAAATCACATATATGAAATGACAATGGTGTTAATGTAATGCAAAGAGAATTAATGAAATGGAAATTAACATGCTATCATAAATATATGATATGATAGTTAAGTAAGAAACATATTCACAAATTTAGACTATAAAAGGTTTCTTCAAATTATTGGAACCTAAGAATTTGTAGACATAAAAACTGGCAAGATGGAGGTTTGTGTCAATGACAATTCAAAAATTGTATTTAAACCACTACACACTTGTAGGTGACCAAATGATAGTAGTATTAGTACATAGAGGAAAAATAGAGGATAATATACCTCAATTAGGCTGTGATTAAAAGACATATATGTGGGATTTATCTTGAATTATTTGACCACAAAAAGAGCCTTTCATAGCACATCTAAATACAACCATAACACATAATCATAATGCATAATCATAATTTTCTAGTATAAAATGACCTCAAAAATAAAATTCAACGATTAGAGTTAAAAATGAATGAGCCATTAGGGTAGTGTTGGAAAATTAAACAAACACTTAAAGGAAATTGAATGATAGTGATTCAAGAGGCTTGTAGGGAAGCTATTGCTTGAATATGGAAAAATGACAGACAAGGATAGTCAACATGACCTATAGAGGTCAATAATGACAAGGAGTTGTATGACAATTTCTTATACTAATACACTCCTAATACTGATAATTTTTTCAAATGTATGACACTACTTAAAATAAAAATCCACAATCAAATTGTAACTCTTATTATTTATTGATTCCCCATCACTATATCGCTATAAAGTATTCATGCAAAATGCTAGTCATAAGATATAAGTAGCCAATACTAAAATATATGAAGATATGAAACAAAATAACATTACTGTCTTCCACTAAATAAATATATTCTTAATAGATTTGTATGAATAATATTCAAGCTAGCATAAATATAATATTGAATAGTAACTGGGGTACATGAATTAAACTAATATGACATGAGCATAATTTTGTACAAGGGAACCACTTTAGCTCAATTGATGAAATATAATAGGCCCCATTAGCTTAATATGAAATAGGTCATAAGGGATCATACAACTCACATGATTCTAAAGAGAATATATTCACATAAAAATTTTAAAAGGAAAAATATGAATATAATTTAATGATACATTCTCATATTTGTTATACATTCTTATCTATAGATGTAAGGTTATTTAGACAACATAAACATAAGTGTTGTGATTTTTTATCTTTTTGGTTAGATGGAAACTCCTTGAGAACCAGATTGAAATATGTTTCACTTGCTCATTTGATATGGAGGAGTGTGGTCCCTCATAATAGTCACTTGTTAGTCCAAGAAAGGAATAGCAATAAATAATATAGGCCATGGTATACCAAACAATATGGAATGTATATCTAAATAAAGAATATGACAAAATAGCATTTATATTTCCTTTGGATCTACCTTAGGAGGTAAAATAACACAAAAATGAAATAAGAAATATGATACTATAAATAGCCTCATACATTAATCTCATCATGAAGTAGGTCAATGCTATTGACAAGGTGATCACAAAAACTCTTCATAAAGATACACTAAGAATCAATCCCATTCTCATCTAGTCAAAGCCATCTCAGAGGAGAGACAAGTCAATCAATCAACCAAACTTACTCCATAGTATATAATAGGACAAATAATTCATCTAGACCATACTATCCAATCAAGCCTCTACATGACCAAGCCAAAGTGACCAACCAAAACCAAGACTAGGATCTAACTCACTACAGAAGATGAAAGACAAATAATTGGGAAAGTATTTAATTAATCAAATCAACATATATCTTTTTTACTTGTGTAATTAATATATGTACAAGAAATATATATATAAGCTTACAATTAATCCATATAGGTGTATAATGTCACATATTTTTAATACAATAATACATGTACAAAACTATTATATAGGCATACAACAAAGGAACCTAATGCAATCACTTCCCTCTAGGGGAGGGAAGATATCACGAGCCACCTTTGACTATTAGGTGGATGGAGAGACATATAATTATGGTTAATTTTGAATTTGGTGACTAGACCTCCTCTCAAAACTACAATGGAGTTCCACCTAATACAATAAAAAATATACATATTAATACATAAAAATTTAATTATAGAATGATATATAATAGAATAATAACTTATTGGACACTCATAATTTTAGTGAACCAATTTTTCCTATCTTCATCTATAATAGGGGCATGTTCAAGATCTAGAGTTATGAAGTTCTACAAAAAGCACAAAGATATAAATTAAACTACACACGATTATCATCTAAAGTTTTACTAATATACATGTAATAAAATAAATACAATATTAAATTTACCAATTTTGTCTCTATCAAAGGCATCAAAGATGATACTATTGCATCAACACTATGCTCCATTGTGGAACAAATACTAGGAAGAGTATCAGCTAAGATCATCATCTAAAAATGAAAAAAACATTACTAAATTACCATAATATAGCTAACCTTATTTTACAAACATTTAACGATTAAAATAGTAAATCTTACCTTAGTTTAAGATGCATTACCACTTCAACTGATAGGCACTAATGTCGAAGTCCCGACATTAACTTGTTTAATATGGAATGTGATTTATAGGATTAACATTCATATAAAGTTAAAATATTCAAAATTACTATGTTTAAATTATTTATTTACTAATTGCATACCTATGGACCTGATATAATCATGTAATTGGGAGATGGAGGGCCACTAGATGCAGGGTGAACATTCTATCCTTGAAATTTTATTACAACCAATCTAGTAACATAGTTAATCTTACATTTCAAAATTAAATATAATAAACTGAATTTAAACTTGATCTAATTTACTTATCTAGCTCAATGCTTCAACTGCTCATCTATCAACAATCTAATCCTATAAAGATGCATCTTTCTATTAGGTATATGCATCCAAATAATCCCTAGACCTATAATCACAAAGAGACCCACAATTTTAAAATAAGTCAAGTGAACATCAAAACTTTGAAGACCTTCCCACATCACCCTATGCTAGAGTTATAGTGTGTTGTAAAAAAAGTCTAAGTCATCGAGCTAATGGACTATAGGGTCTCACCCTCAATTCCCTTTTTCACAATAAAAGGGATAGTTTTGGGCACATTGTGCCACTCCTCTACTCTATCCTATGCAAAAACCCACCTTTACACTAAAAATCTTGCATGCCAAAGTAATATAGCATCTTGTTGGAGTAAATTAATCATCCTTAATTTACTCCAGTGATTAATGAAAACTTAGGAACATATTATCTAGTTTTGATTGTGAGTGTTATTGTATTAATCATGCATTTCAACCAGTTAAGTGACTTAACTGATTCATGCATTATGTTATCTCACTCTTGTCTCAGTCAGAACTCCATCACATGTTGAGTTGAAATCCATCATTTAGGGATTTGATGTTGAGTTCATTTTAGTCTACATAAGGATATTCAATCCTTCACTGTATTCATTCAATAATCAATAATCATTATTGTTTCACATATTTTTCTCTACAATTTCTCATTCGTGTGTGACGGGTTTTCTCTTTAGAATATCATCCAAGGCTTGTGGGATCCCAATCATGGATTCTTTCAATTCTCATTAAGGACAAACTCACAATATAGTTTCTTAAAAAATTACTATGGAACCTTATTGTTAATGCATGGAGGATGGTAAAAAACCATCCACTAGATATTTAAAAAATTATTTCTTAACCCTTGTTGGAGGTACTAAAGGATTGGGAACCTCCTATAACTATTGTGTACAAGTGTATTTGTTTGTGGGTTAGTGAAGAATGCCCACAAGTCATATTTCAATATTTATTTTATTTTATTTATTAATAGGATAAATTTTTGAAATAATATTTTCTTGATTATTCCTTCTTGCTTGACCAAGTTTTAATTTGGCCACTCATGGAATTTATATGAGAGATGATAGATTCTAGTGAAGTGGCTAGGGTAAAATGATGGGAGGTTGTTATTGATGGATCTCTCAAATTTTAAATTATCATCTCAATTTCTCTCTTTTTGTTTTCTATTTGTGGTAATATATTTTCTTATATCCTAGGAGGATATCTAGGAATTACTATAGGGGGTTTTTTTGTTGTTCTTTACTAGGGTTTTCATGAATTGGGTAATGAGGGTTTTCATTAACTATTGGGGGATTTTGAATTCCTTTAATGTCACATCTCAAACTTTGATGCCGCTTGTCTTACTTTATGTGGAACTAATATATTAATAAACTTGTGTGGTAGAATATTTTTTGTGTCATTTCAAAGATGAAATACAATGTATATTATTTTATTTCGAAAAGATGCAATATAGAAATGTTATTTCCGAATAGTGAATCATATTGCTTTGATTTATTTTAGACACTAATCTTTTAGTGGATGCCTGAGCTTTTGTGAGAAGTAGGTTGTCGAAGACCAAGGGTGTGGTTAAGGTAGAAGAGGTTAGCTACATGTCAGGGTTGAGATGGAGTGGTTTTTCTCACACACACTCAAGCACTTAGTAATAGATAATTGTATTTAAATTTTTAATTAGTATTTATTTTATAATGTTATTACTTTATAATGGCTATTTAATTTAATAGTGAAATTAAATGTTTTAGAAAATAAAAGAATTAGTTTTGTTTATTTGAATTAATAATTGCACTTTTAAGATAAATGATTATTATTATTATTATTTAATGGATAATATTGGTGCATGGCAATAAATCATATTTCATTTACAATTAGTTTATTTTAGATAAACTTGAAATGAAGTTTGGAAAAAGAAAAGGAAAGATTTAGAAAACAAAATTGGCGAGATAGAAAAACAATTAAAAAGTAGAAAATTAGGAAAAGAAGAGAAATTTAGATAAATAAAACAATAAAATAAAGAAAAACATAGATATGAATAAAATATAAAAAATAATTAAAAACAATTAAAAATTATTATTTCTGACAACACACACAGAATGCATTTTTGGGGGGGATTCATCTGTATCTTTCTTTCTTTCGTGAAAACGAGGAACAAGAACAGGAACAACGAGGAGAATGGGAAGAGGACAATGAAAAAGCTTTTGTTTACCAGGTTATTTTTGAATTCTATTGTTTAAAATCCAATGACTATGAAAATAAAGTATTTTTGTTAATTTGAATCTCCATTGAAATGAATTGCATATATTCATTATAGAATAGAGGAAATGAATTTGTAGTTATTATCATTACGTTTTCTATTGAAGACTTGAAACAAAATAGTATATACATATATCTCCCAATTGCTTCTGCAAATTGCTTATACATATATACATATATATATAGATATATATATTCTCAAATATATATATAGTTATATATAAATATATATACAATAAAGCCTGAAAACATAACGATATACCATTTGAAAATGCATAAAATCTGCTCTACTGCCTGGAAAACTCGAAACCATTTATCTCTGCAAAGAATCGATTGTGGAAAGCATGGAAACGTTTTTATTTTTGTTATTAAGAATAGTGGTTTATTTAAGTAGCCTCTATGGAAGGTTGTGCTATTGTGGAACAGCAGCTGCCTTTCCATAGGCAGTACACCCCTCCATGAGGTCTACCATCACTTGCTGGGGCGTTGAAACTTCTTGTTGCTGTGTAGAAAAAACTATGTCTATGGCTGCCTAAATCGATTCTTTAAGTTGGAACCTTTCAAACTCAAAACAATAAGCATGCTAGTGAAGTCGATTCCCTCATGGCTGAATATTTATTAAGACTTACATACTTTCCTGCTTAAGTCGATTCTCCATAGGTTGGCATTTAGCTAAAAATCAGATTTATTTGGAAAGCTGTAGAACAAAGTAAACTATTGCAGCGAATTGTCAATATAAATCTGCACACACACACATATATATATGAATGAAAAATATAAATTGAGTATATATTTTATATATATATATATATATATAGATTTATGAATGAAAAATAGAAATTGAGTATATATTTTATAAATAATATATGTGTGTGTATGTGTATATATGTACGTTGTATGTATGTATGTATGTATAATTTACTTATATCAATCTGTGAAGAATCTTGAATGTAAATCTGACATTTTTAGTTGAACAATATAAATTAAAAGTGAATAATGGCAATCCCTTGCATGCAAAAATTGATTGATACATAGTGAACATACACTTGATTTTTTTCTTGGAATGATTCATGTACAACATGCATATGTTTTTTATCGAATTGGAATACTAGAAAACTGATTAATTAAGTGAATTGTTGGAATTAAAAAGCAGTTATTTAATTTATATTTTATGAATGAAAATATTATGCAAACCATGTAGCAAGTTGGAATTAAGTTATTTTTCGAGAAAAAACTCAATGTTTAATTTATGCTTGCAATTGTGTGCAACTTGAGCGATTCTATGTTTATTTCATTTTTTTCTATGGGATTACTTTGTAGACAGGATGTCGAATATGGGCTCCTAGAGACGATAATTTACCTTTTCTAAATTACCATTGTAATTATTGTTGCTTGGCCAAGCTGTTGTACCAGTGAAATAGATAGATGAAAAGCCTAGATTTTATTTATATATGTCTCTGCCATATCCTGTATGCAAGAATTATGTTATTTTAAATTAGGAATTGCATATAGGCATCAAGCACGCATCAGTAGATTATCTCCTGCTTATACCATTCTAGGTTGCTAGGCTCCTTGTGCAGGCTCGATTCTTTCTTCGAGTTAGGAAGAAACCCAGGGAAGTATTGTACTTTGTGGTTGGGTGGAAAAGGCGCCTTAATCTAACTCTTGGCCTTGACTTGTGGAAGACTAGCAATATGGATATACTTCTTGTACTCTTCTTGTATGGCTTGCATAGCCAATTTGTATATGTAAACATATCTTCATAGATGTATTTGATGTAATGATGTAAACTTAATCTTGTAACATTGAAATAGATGTAATGTAACACCCTATTGGTGTGTGTGGTTGTATTTCATCATTGTAACTTTCCTTTGAGCATTTCTTAATATATTTTATTTAACATATTTATGTGACTTTCCTTATTTGGAATATGTTTTTCTTTTTAGAATACTATGTTTAGTTTATGATTTTTTCAAGCTTTACATTTGGTATCAAAGCATCTAGGTTAAAATCTATGACCTATGCCTAATTACACTTAATGCTATATTTTTCCAGAGTAATCCAGATGGATACTAGAACTTATGAACATGGAGGAGGATCCCATGGTGATCTGAACGATACATTGGATCAGATCCTAGCTTTGCTAAATCAACAAGGGGCTAGGATGGACAGTTTGGAGTAGTAAATACGAATAGTCCAACCAAGGCTAGACTTTGGTGGAAATGAGGGTAATGGAAATGAAACAAATGAAGGAAACACTGAGACCAAAGGAAACCTGAGTAAGCAAGGGAAAGTGGTTGAAGAGTTGGGAAAGGACCTCAAGAAGGTCACCCCACCTAAATTTGGTGGCAAGTCAATCAAGAATTGGGTAGAAGCCTAGGTGAACCATAGATTTTAAAGTTGGATGGAATGCTAAGTCTCTTTTGCTCAATTAGGGTCTTTCACCTAATGAAAAGAGATAGATCCCACATGTAAAAATCTAAGGTGGTTCACTCCAACTAATGCAAGTATGATGAAATTATGACTAAATACAATGATCTCAGTGTAAGAAACTAATAAAATGGATTGATTGTTAATGCAAAACTAAAGAAATGTGAAAAGTTTGAAAACACATTGTGTAAGGAAAAAACACCTAGAAATGAATGCAAAACTGAAAGAGAAATGGATGAAACTGAAAGTGTGGACCTGAGACATTGAAGGAGGCTGGAAATTAATTTTGAAATGCTAATAATGCTGATTTTTAGGCTTGGTGGGACTCATTTTCCATTCTGGCGAATCAGTCCCAATTTTGTAAAACTGTTCTAGAACTCATTTCAGACAAAAAGGTATCTAAAAATGCAGAAAACCAAAAACTAATCTAGAAGTGGGACTCATTCACCAGCCATCGTGAATGAGTCCACTTTTGAATTTCTAAATATTCAAAGGTGGAATTAGGAGCTTCTCGTTTACACTTTCTGCTTTTATAGGTGTTTGGTTCTGAAACTATCCAATTCAAGCCTAAAAGTCACTTTTTGTTGATATTTTGCCTTAAAAAATGAAGGGAAGACTTAAAAAACTTTACAACTTGATCTTCAATTATTTCCAAGTCCTCAAGATACCTAAATATGCAAACACACAAGATAAGAGAGATAAATGTTGGATGTTAGGATATGGGGGTTTGCCTTGGTCAAACCCCCTTTAGGTAATTAAACCAAAATAGAGAAAGAATGTAATGAAACATGCAAAAATAGAGTTATTAATTTTCCATGATGATTGATCTTGATGTCTGTAGTAAAATATGAAGAATCTTCCCTTGAATGTTTGAAAATTGCTATCTTAATGACTTGAAATGATGAAACCCTAACTTGGTTGACTTGAGATGGAAGAATAATGTAGAATGATTGAATAGGGGTTAGAATGGATGGAAAAACACTTATTTATGCACACTTATTCCCTAATAACCCAATAATACATCATCACATGCCGGGATAAGGTCTTTCTGAATAAAAACTCAAAAGAAAATTTGAAATATTTTGAATTTGGATCCAAGAGGGACTCATTTGCCACCCATGGCAAATGGGTCCCACCTTGGGTTTGTAAGTGGGTATCAATAATTAACTTGCATTTAATGTCATTTTTTAGGTTTACATTCAAAAATACACCCAACTAAGTCTTATGAGTGCATAAAGGGGTCAAACAAAGCATAAGAAAGGTGTAAATAGTGAAATTAAGCCTAGAAAAGCATGAAATATTATTACAAGACTTTACAACACTTTAAAATAGGACTTGGCAAGGGATAAAAAGGTAATTTTTAGATGAATTGTAATGAAAAGAGTCTAGAAAAGTGTAGAAATGTGTTACAACACTTCACAACAGCTTTACAAGACATCATAATTTGAATTTTAAGGACCTAATGTGAATGCATAAATTACATTACAACATTAAATCAAAGCAAAATAGGTCAAGCATCACAAGAGAAAGACCTAAAAAACCATGAGAATTTCAATGATCCATTTTTCTATGGTACACTAGGTAATTGAGATGGAAAAGTATTTTTCCCTACATAATTAGTCTAATGAGACTAAGGCTATATGGGGATCACATCAACTCACCGATGAGGCTGCCACTTGGTGGGATAATGAGAAGGCTAAGAAGTAGTTGTTTCCTAGTGAGGTAACTTGGGATCAATTTTTGTAGTTGTTTAGAAAAAGGTGGCTACCGCAATTGTATTTTGACAAAAAAATGACTGAAATACCGAATCTCACTCAAGGGGGGATAATAGTAACTCAGTATTGGGAAAAAAATTCCCACTTGCTCAAATATGTACCCCAATACCAGCTTGATGAGAGGTTCTAGATTAACAAATTCATCCTGGGACTCAGGCCTCAAATTAGAGTTGATGTTGACATTCACAACCCTTCCACCATGGATGAGGCTTTTGAGAAAGTGACCAAGTAGAACAGAAGTTACAATAGGTTGCAAATTACAAAAAGAATAGGGATGCTAAGCATGTTTATAGGAAATATCAAGGAAACAACCAAAAAAACAATAATTTGAATAATCAAGGCAATAACAATAACCATCAGATCAAGAATCTCAAGAGGGGAAACAATTCTTAGGACTGCAATGATGGGAATCAGAACAACAATAAGAGGGTCAATTATAATAGTAATAACAAAAATAATAGGAGAGATGCTTCAGATATAGACCTAGAGCACCCTGTGGAGGTTGTTACACATGTGGTGGTGAGCACTATGCCAGTGTGTGTCCTCAAAGAGTGAATAATCAGAAAAAATAGGAACCAACATCACATCCATGTGGCATTTGATAATCGCCGAGTTGATTCCCAAGCTACACCAATCCAGTTCATGGGTAAGTTTTTTGGATGTCCTGTTTCTATATTAATTGATACAGGAGCTACTGAGTGTTTTGTATATCCTCATTTATTTCTAAATTATCTGTTAAGCTAGGATATATGGCTAATTCATGGAAGGTGCAATATGGAAATCTGGTAGAGAGAATAGTAGAGCAATGTCTAGCTTGTAGTGAACTTGAACTTCCTAGCTTTGAGACATAGGTTAACTTGTATGTTGCACCCCTGGGTTCATACAATGTAATCTTGGGAATAAATTGGCTTACTAAGCATAAGTCCATTATAGATTTGAAGAGAAAAGAGTGAAATTCTTTGATGATCAGGGTAACCTTGTTGAGATTCATGGTTTAAAGAGGCCCTTAGAACTCAAGCAGATCTCTATCATGCAGTTGAAGAAGGCTAGCAAAAAAGGGTGTGATATATTTCTAGTAAAGGTTAGGGATCTTGATGGTTCAGAGTCATCAGCTAATGATCATCCTATTTTGAAGGAATTCTAAGATTTTTTTTCCTGATGAGTTGATTGAGCTACCACCTAAATGAGAGTTTGATTTCTTAATTGACTTGCTACTTGGAACTAAGCCTCAGCCAGAGGCACCATATAGGATGAACACTATTGGATTGTATGAGCTAAAGGCCCAGTTACAAGGGTTGCTTAACCAAGGATTCATAAGGCCAAGCATGTCTCCATGGTGAGCACGTGTCATATTTGTGAATAAGAAGGATGGGACCTTAAGTTTGTGTATTGATTATAGAATTCTTAACAAGGTTACCATAAAAAAAAAATATTCGCTTCCTAGGATAGATGAGTTGTTTGATCAGATGAAAGGGGCTAAGGTATTCTTGAAGATTGATATGAGATCAAGATATAATCAACTAAGGATAAAAGATGAAGACATTTTCAAAACTACATTCAAGACTAGATATGGGCACTATGAGTTCACGATGTTACCATTTGGGCTAACCAATGCCTTGGAAGCTTTTATGAATTTGATGAAAAAAATCTCCGGAGACTGCCTGGATGACTTTGTATTAGTTTTTCTAGATGATATCTTAATATATTCTAAATCAGATGAAGAGCATGGAAAACATATGAGGATAGTGTTGTAGCATTTCATGGATCATAAGCTTTATGGGAAGATGTCTAAATGCACTTTTTACTAGACTGAGGTGCACTATTTGGGACATGCTATTTTAGATGATGGGATAGTAGTGGACCCACATAAGATCAAGGTAATCATGGAATGGCTAGCACCACAATTTTTTTAGAAGTCCAGAGCTTTATGATAACTTTCTAGCTATTATAGGAAATTTTTGAAGGGTTTATAAACAATTGCAACACCTATCACCACACTCCAAAGAAAAGGAAAGAAATTTGAATGGAGTGATAAGTGTGAGAAGGAATTTTAGATGTTAAAGGAGAAACTTACTTCTGCACCTATCTTGATTGTGTTGGATCCAAATGGGCACTTTACAATGATAACAGGTGCTTCAGGAGAAGGTCTAGGAGTAGTTCTTATGCAGGATGGACATGTGGTGGCATATGAATCAAGAAAATTGAAGCACCATGAATTGAAATATGGACCACATGATTTGGAGTTGGATACCATAGTGCATGCCCTTAAAATGTGGAGGGACTACCTTTTTGGGAAGCCTTTTGAACTAAAGATAGATCATTTGTGACTGTAGTACATTTTCACTCAACCCAACCTAAATGCTTGTCAGAGATGATGGTTGGATTTTTTGAGTGAGTATGATTTTGGCATTTTATATATTAAAGGAAAAGAAAATAGAGTAGCAGATTCCTTGAGCAGGAGGAGACATCTTGTAGCTATGGTTACTATAAGGTCAAGTTTTAGACAAGTGATTCAAGCTCTACTAGGCGATGAGCATCATGATAAGGTGAAACAAGCCCTAGAGTAAGATCCTTCAGATCCTTGATATGATGGTGACATGTTTGAGACTGATGGGCTCTTAAGATACCAAGGACCAATGTATATTCCTAATGCAATAGGATTGAGGGAATTGGTGCTAACAAAATTTCACAATGCACCGTATTCAAGGCACCCCAGTGTAACAAAAATGATAGAGGGACTCACACCATTATAGTTATGGCCAGGACTTAGGAGGGATGTTACTACTTTTGTAGCACGATATTTGGAATGCCAGTGAGATATGGTTGAGCATGTGCATCCAGTAGGACTCTTATATTCACGTAGGGTGCTGGAATATAAATGGAATGTAATCACTATGGATATCATTCAGGGACTACCTATGACCAAGGGCTAACATGATTTCATCTTGGTTGTGGTAGATAAATTGACAAAAGTAGCTCACTTCATTCTTCGGAATCTTAAGGATGGATCATTGGTCTTAGCAAAAAAGTTTGTGCAAGAGATTTTCCAGTTGCATGAAGTTTTAGAGACGATCATCTCTAATCGCGACACTCAAATGACTTCGAGGTTTTGGAATACATTAAATATTTCTTTGGTAACCAAATTGAACTTTAGTTCAACCTATCATCTTGAGACCGATGGTTAGATGAAGAGTGTGAATCAAGTAGTAGGGGATCTTCTCAGGATGTATTGTATGGATCAACAACATAAGTGGGAGGAGTACCTACCTTTAGTGAAGTTTGTGTATAATAACTCATATCATGGCTCTCTAGGAATGACACCTTTTGAGGCTTTGTATGGCTGAAATGTCGTACACCTATCAGCTGGGATAAGGTGGAAGATGGGATTGTTATTTGGCCAAAGATGTTGAGAGAGATGAAGGATCAAATGAAGCTGATTAAGGAAAAGATGAAACAAGCTCCAGATCGCCAGAAAAGTTTTGCAGATAGGAACATAACATTTAGATAGTTCACAGTGGGAGATAAGCTCTTCTTGAGGGTTCAATTGTAGAAGAGTTCAATCTCATTTGGCAAGAGCTCTAAGCTTTCCCCTAGATACGTTGGGTCATTTGATGTTTTGGAAGTCATCAATCCGATTGCATATAGGCTCGCTCTACCACCAACTCTATCGCGTATACATAATGTCTTTCATGTTTTTGTGCTTAAGCCATACCATCTAGTTGTTTCTCATATTCTCGATTGGCGTGCATTGCAGGTTCAGGATCCAAGGGTGGTGCTAGTGGAGCCTACTAGGATTTTGGAAAGGCATAATGTTAAGTTGTGGAACTATGGTGTTGTGCAGTATAGGGTCCAGTGGGACTAGTATTCAGTGGATAGTTCCACCTAGGAGAATGCAGAGGATATTGATAGATTTTTTCTACATTTGATATTTTAGCATACTTTCTATTTATGCATACTATGACTTTTATTATATATTGGATGTTTAAGACTATGTTATGTATATGTTTTTTAATAAGATATTGAGGCGATGTCTCTTCCAAGTGGGGAAGGATGTCACATCTCAAACTTTGATGTCGCTTGTTTTACTTTATGTGGAATTGATATATGAATAAATGTGTGTGGTAGAATAAATGTTGTGTAATTTCAAAGATGAATAAGTGAATGTTTATTTTACTTTAGAAAAGATGAAATTCAATGTATATTGTTTTATTTCGAAAAGATGCAATATAGAAATGTTATTTTTGAATAGTGAATCATATTGCTTTGATTTGTCTTGGACACTAAACTTTTAATGGGTGCTTGAGTTTTTATGAGTGGCAAGTTGTCGAAGACCAAGGGTGTGTTTAAGGTAGAAGAGGTTAGCTACTTGGCAAAGTTGAGATGGAGTGGTTTCTCTTGCTCACACTCAAACACTTAGTAATAGATAATTGCATTTAAAATTTTAATTAGTATTTATTTTATAATGTTATTACTTTATAATGGCTATTTAATTTAATAGTGAAATTAAATGTTTTAGAAAATAAAAGAATTAGATTTTTTTATTTTAATTAATAATTGCATTTTTAAGATAAATGATTTTTATTAGCCGATAGGCTATTATGGGTGGGAAATCCACTAGAATTATCTACTATCTGATGCCAAGAAGTTTTCCGCTGCCGGTACTTACTCCATTCACGTGGGAAGGTGGACGGAAGTACGGGGGTGAGTAGGGTGCCATGCTTATTAACTGCACGATCTTGTATTTTTACCTACGCACTCTCCTCATCAATGCACCTTGTCGATCTAACCAAATTCCTTGTGGTTGGGTGATTCAGGCCAGGCTCAAGATCGCAGTGCCTGTCAAGCCTGGTTGGAAAGAAATGGTACGAGTGACATTTGATCCAGCTTGCAACGAAAGCACCGTCACCATTTTCTGCAAGGACGTATTTGATGCTGCCATCCTAAGCATTGCCCTACGATCTCTATCCTTACCCGAACGATTTAATCGAGCAAGTCCAGAATAATTATGGGTGGGAAATCCACCAGAATTGTCTACTGTCTGATGCTGAGAAGATTTCTGCTGCCGGTACTTACTCCATTCACGTGGGAAGGTGGATGGAAGTATGGGGGTGAGTAGGGTGCCATGCTTATTAACTGCACGATCTTGTATTTTTACCTACGCCCTCTCCTCATCAATGCACCTTGTCGATCTAACCAAATTCCTCGTGGTTGGGTGATTCAATCCAGGCTCAAGATCACAGTGCCTATCAAGCCTAGTTGGAAAGAAATGGTGCGAGTGACATTTGACCCAGCTCACAACGAAAGCATCATCACCATTTTCTGCAAGGACGTATTTAATGCTGGCATCTAACATCTTCCCTAAGCATTGCCCTCTGATCTCTATCCTTACCCAGATGATTTAATCGAGCAAGTCCAAAATAATGTTTGTTTATTTGTCCCCACTCCCCTGTCAAATGAAATATTTGAATTAAAGATAATTGTTTCATCAAAATATTTGAATTAATCAGTTTTAGACAGTGTTGTTGTGTTTGATTTTGGGAGGAAATTGTACAGATAATCGATGGCGAGTTGGGTGACTTTACGACTCTGGCACACCGTAGCAAAATCGTAGAGTTCACAGAGTCTTTATCCCAAACGGGCATTGTATTGGTGGTTCTTGCCAAGACTTCAACACCTGATATCCTCTCACATGTTTGGAAAACATTTACTCCCGAATTGTGGGGTACAATAATAAGTATACTTTTATTTGAGGCCATTGCCAAGAAGATCTCGAGGGAAGACTCTGAAGGAAAGGGAAGACTTTGAAGGAAATCTCTCTGCTATTCTATGGGACCTTTTACGATACTCGACCTTCTTCATAGCTAACATATTTTGTGTTTGTATGTAAATAATGTTGTAGTGAGTGGATGGCTAACGTTGTGTTTTTCTAAACTCTTCCAAAAATGCAGCATCTCTGCCGACTAAAGGTAAACATTCACCTCTCGTCAAACAATTCATGAAAGGTACATAGCAGTGAAGAAGAAATCTTGTTAATTGTTTGGAGGACCAAGTATCAAAGGCACATTAGGTAAAATTATTGAGAAACTCTAGATGGCGGGGGTAGTTATTATATGCTTCTACTTCACAACCACTTTGAATGGGAGACTAGATCAACATCGAGCAGAGCCTATGGTTAGGAGCGTGGAGGAACTTGTAGCTAGTGGTGTCCCTATGGGGTATCAAAATGGGTCTTTTGTAGCAGATTTTATATCTAAGAATTTGGGCATAGTCAAAAGAAATCTGAAAGCATATGAAACGCTAGAGGAGTATGCAAATGGTATGTTAAAGGGATCAGACAATGGAGGCGTGGCCGCCATTTTCGATGAGAAACCTTATATTCGTGTCTTCCTATCTGGATGATGTCACTATACAATGGCTAGATCCATCTACAAAATTGGTGGCTTTGGTTTTGTTAGTTCTCTGCACTCTTCCTTTCACTATATGAATGTTTTTTTCCTGCAATCAAATGCATTCCAAAAGCCTTAGTGTCAATGAGCTCATTTATGTAGGTGTTCCCTAAAGGTTCCCCTTTCGTCTTAGACATTTCTTCGGCTATTTTAGCCCTGTCTGAAGATACAACATTGAGAGAAATCGAGTCTGAATACTGACATACAACTATCTGCACTGACTCTAGCACTGTCACCTTTGGCCTGGACAGTTGTTGGTGGCTGTTCCTACCGATAGTAATTGTAACTCTGTTGGCTTTATTACGCTTCTTTTGCACCAAACATACCACAACATCAGATCATGATGAACATAATGATCCACTGTCTACTTCATCAGAAGATGAACAGACATGATCATCATTCGGAAGTTAATAGTATGGCCAAAGAAAAACTCACACCCTAAACAAAATTGAAAATTTTTCTTTCCAATAACAGTAAACATTACTGGAAAATCCCGAGTTAAGAGAGGCATCAGAGTACAAGCAATTCTACCATTCAAATTTTACAGCAGTGTTTGAGATTTTCTGAAAGATGCAGCAAAAATTTAGTAGCCTGATATTTAACCTAGAAAAGCAGAAATTGTAATGAAGGCTGGGCGCATCATTTTCTTCCAACAACTGGGTTTATCAAGCCGTTTATTTGATGCAAACTAAGCAGAATAAGGAAAATCATGATTTATTGAGCAAGACGTCTTTTGAATAACCTCTTTTGTTGAGTCGTGGCCATTCCTAGAGGGTTTAGAAATAGTGAATCTCTTGTTTGTGGTTGGGCACGCCTTGCACAAGGAAAAAAAAAGTGTCATATTGAATCTCTACTAGCAGCTCAAGCTTGATATCTTTCTCTATGGGCGCCATCTTCATTCTCAGGCTGTATTCGACTCAATACATCCAGGTCTGAGAAATTTCAGTTGCTTTGTCTTGAGTTTTTTGGGCATTATTAGTTGTGATAAATGTTGAGTCACATTAGGAGTAAGTCACCTCAAACTAAAATGTTGTATTTGTATTTATGTGTGTGATATATTTCATGAAACGACATACAGTTAAGGTTGTCACAGTTATTTGTTGTTTCTATCATCGAGCAGCTGGTCTTATTGAGTCTTCATAACTGAATAAACTCTTATGTGTTGTAGTGTACATTTGTAAGGGTTCTTTCAGTCTCTTTAATAGCCTTGAGTCTTTGAATGCCATTTCTAGCATTTTCATGACCTTTTGAATACCTTATGATAATCTAAAAATGTGTCCTCAAAATATACACCTTGGTCTCTGCCATTTCCAAATCCTCACCACTTTGAGCTTTGGATTTTTCACTTATTGTGTGATGCATTTGAAGTTTTGGTGTTGGAGTTTTCAAATTTGGTGACAAATGGAATATCCATGGGATATCAGGACTTTTTGTCGAGTATTACAGAGAGAGAGATTTGGCTGCCTCTGAAAGAGAGATTACAAATTAGGATGGGCGCTATACTCTACCTCCTCAGGTCACACAGCTTGTAGCCATTTATCAGTCTCTTTGAACGGTCCAATCAAGTTGCAGCCACTGTAAATATCAATTTTCATCCCTTTTGTTAAAACACATTGGGTATGTTGTGTAGGATGGTTGTTCTTTAACATTGTATGTGTAAATGTGAAAGGAAATTGGGTTTTCATTTAGAAGGGAAAATGGGGTTTTCATCTAATGGGAGAAATTTTTCCTGGGTGTGATTCTACTATGATTTTTACAAGTTGTGGAGATATTTTCAAAGTACACTGAAATAATGGTGGACCAAAAAATGGCTACCCAAAAGGGAATATTGTGTCCTGCTGAAGGAGAATGTGCATGGAAAAATGGAGTAGTGTCATTTGTGCCATTTCTTGCTTCTATTTGTGATTGCCTTGCAGGAGGATTTAGAAATTGACAATGAAGTGTTAAATCTCATAGCATCAAGGTCAAATGGATTCATGTGGGATGCTGAAATGACACTTGATCAGTTCAGTCTTTTGGGGCAAAGGATATCTCTATCCTTGGTTCAGGAGCTTGTAAGTATGTGTAATCCTCCAATTATCTACTTTACTATTATTGCAATGGTCAACAAAGGAACCGTGTCAAAGAATAACCTATATCCTACATTTCTTAGAAGCCATCCTTTTGTTAAACTTGGATAAGAATTGAAAAATGCAATGCCAACTTGAAGTAGATCTATTTGTTTCTTTCTGGTTCTTTATTGTCCTTATCTAATAATTGATGCATTATCAAGTATCTATAGGATTTCCAATTCACAAAACATTTTTTAAACACATTTTTAGGTACAAAGGATAAGCATTTCCAATCACTACGTTATATGCCCAAAAGAATAGTCTTCCTTATATCCAAACATCCATAAATATTTTAGTCTTGAAAGTTCACGTGGACTTAAAGCATTTCCTTATTCATTGAGACCAATTGTGGCCTTAAAAAGTGCACATGGCTAGCAAAACTAAAATCATCAAACAACTTTCTAACCTATGCCCTTTGAAAACTGTCTTTAGATAAAATGTGTTAATGCAAATTTCAGCTCATTAAAACTTGGTGCTATACAAGCCCACATTGTTAGCGGTCTTCCATGCACATGTCATCATAGAAATTTTATTTGTATTGGAGAGACTGTATCTATTCTATTGAAGTAATTAGTGCATCTGATAGTATGTTAAAAGTACCAATGTAACTTCATACAATAGGAAACACGAGATACACAACAATGTACCAGAATTTTATCTAGGATTCCAGTTCCAAAGGTGTTAAATAAATTTGCATGTTTAACTATCAGGTAGTAGATATGGATAAGTTGTAGTCATTGTGGTTGGATTTGCTGCATTTTAGAATTAAAAATTCAAGCTATACCTATTTTTTAGGTTTTTTGAAAAGTTCAAAAAATGCCAATTCTTTTATTATTGAGCAAGTGATTTTATGTTCAACAACCATCATCAAAGCCTTTATTTGAGCCTCAAAATTGAAAGATACCAGCAGATAAGTTTAAACAAAAAGAAAGAATTATAATCAATTGAAAAAATGTCGGATAAATTTACTCCAATCATGGTGTGTCCTACAAAATTTTGGCTATATTTCTTGCCAACCAAATAAATCTATTAGCAACTAGGATTTTGAGACTTGAACATACATGTTTTATTCAAGTAAGTTTGTTGTGGACAACAAAATCAATAAGAAACAATTCTAAATAGTATAATAACACAATTATATGATATTAACTAAACACACCAATTGTAATTCCCATTAACATAATAAAGTTATATTCAATGTTTGAAGGCAAATAAATTCAATGAAAATACATAAACTATCATTTTCAATAAATTTGTAGATTTACTGGCAATGAGAGAAACCAATGGCTACAACTGCCTTTGATCCACATGCTACCGTGCAAGTGCATTTACTCCAATCATGGTGTGTCCAAAATTCTGGCTAAAGTTCTTGCCAATCAAATAAATTTGTTAGCAACTAAGATTGTGAGACTTGAACAGACATGTTTTATTCAGGTAAGTTCGTTGTGGACAGCAAGACAACAAAATCAACAAGAAATAATTCCATGTTTCATGTGTCATAAAATAGTTTTTGTATTATAAAATATTTTCCCCCAACATGAAGTTTTCCATTATGTTACATTTGACTACAAGGTATATCATTAACCAACAACAATTGTGCTTAATCCAATCGACCTTTAAGTTACAGGTCTTCTTCCATTGTATAAAAAATATTATGTTCTGAAACCATTCGGCATAGCATATCGATTTAAATAAAGTTCCATTTGTTCATATTCAAATCTTCTGGCATCCCATCATCAATTGACTTTTGCTATAGATAGTTAGTCTTAAGAAAAGCAATTAACATTTTCTTGCACTTTTTTCCCCTACCCTTCAATATATTGCCATAGTATATCCTGCTATCGGCGTAACCATTGCACCTCGTTGAGGTGCAAGCGCTAGTTTATTATTGTTTAATGGATAATATTGATGCATGGCCATAAATCATATTTCACTTAAAATTAGTTTATTTTAGATAAACTTGAAACGAATTTTGGAAAAAGAAAAAGAAAGATTTAGAAAACAAAATTGGTGATATAGAAAAACAATTAAAAATTAGAAAAGAAGAGAAATTTAGAAAAATAAAGCAATAAAATAAAGCAAAACATAGATAGGACTGAAATATAAAAATAAAAAATAAAAAATAAAAATTATTATTTCTGGCAACACACAGAGAATGCATTTTTTTGGGTGGGGGAGGCATTCATCTGTATCCTTCTTTCCTGAAAACAAAAAAAAAATGAAATAGAGTAGAGGTTTGAGAACGGAGAAGAAGAATAGGAACATCTA
The DNA here is from genome assembly GCA_007258455.2 of Sequoia sempervirens. Classification (NCBI taxonomy): domain Eukaryota; kingdom Viridiplantae; phylum Streptophyta; class Pinopsida; order Cupressales; family Cupressaceae; genus Sequoia; species Sequoia sempervirens. The sequence goes on from VDFB02353493.1 coordinate 214,552,205, forward strand.
GGAGAATAGGAAGAGGACAACGGAGAAGCTTTTGTTTACCAGGTTCTTTTCAAATTCTATCGTTTAAAATCCAATTACTGTGGAAAAGAAATTTTCTCTGTTAATTTGAATCTCCATTGAAAATGAATTGCATATATTCGTTATAGAATAGGAGGAAATGAATTTGTAGTTATTATCATTACGTTTTCTATTGGAGACTTGAAACAAAATAGTATATACATATATCTCCCAATTGCTTCTGCAAATTGCTTATACATGTATATATATAAATATATATATATTCTCAAATATATATATAGTTATATATAAATATATAGACAATAATTCCTGAAAACATAATGAAATACCATTTGAAAATGCATAAAATCTGCTGTACTGCCTAGAAAACTTGAAACCATTTATCTGTGCAAAGAATCGATTGTGGAAAGCATGGAAGCGTTTTTATATTTGCTATTAAGAATAGTGGTTTATTTAAGCAGCCTCTATGGAAGGTTGCGCTGTTGTGGAAGAGCAGCACACCCCTCCATGAGGTCTGCCATCACTTGCCGAGGTGTTGAAACTTCTTGTTGCTTTGTAGAAAAAACTATGTCTATGGCTGTCTAAATCGATTCTTTGAGTTGGAACCTTTCAAACTCAAAACAATAAGCATGTTGATTCCCTCATGGCTGAAGATTTATTAAGACTTACATACTTCGATGCTTAAGTCGATTCTCCATCTGTGTGTGTGTGTGTGTTGGAACCTTTCAAACTCAAAACAATAAGCATGTTGATTCCCTCATGGCTGAAGATTTATTAAGACTTACATACTTCGATGCTTAAGTCGATTCTCCATCTGTCTGTGTGTGTGGCTGAAGATTTATTAAGACTTATATACTTCGATGCTTAAGTCGATTCTCCATTTGTGTGTGTGCGTGTATGCATGTGTGCGTGCGTGCACGCGCGCGCGCCGCGTGTGCGTGTGTGTGTTTTCTGAGTATGCTGATTTAAACTCTCTCTCAGATCAGTCTTTTTATTTTTAATGGAAGCAAAAGATTTATGAATGAAAAACAGAAATTGAGTATATAATTTATAAATACAATATATATATGTATTTATATCTATATAAATAGATATAATTTACTTATATCGATCTGTGAAGAACCTTGAATGTAAATCTGGTATTTTCAGTTGAACAATGTAAATTAGAAGTGGATTATGACAATCCCTTGCATATAAAAATTGATTGATGCATAGTAAACATACACTTGATTTTCGCTTGGAATGATTCATGTAGAACATGCCTATGTTTTTCTTTAAATTAGAATAGTAGAAAACTGATTAATTAAGTTAATTGTTGGAATTAAAAATCAGTTATTTAATTTATATTTTATGAATGAAACTCTTATGCAAACCATGTAGCAACTTGGAATTAAGTTGTTTTTCGAGAAAAACTCAATGTTTAATGCATGCTTGCAATTGTGTGCAACTTGAGCGATTATATGTTTATTTCATTTTTTTCTATGGGATTACTTTCAGGATGTCGAATGTGGGTTCTTAGAGACGATAATTTACCTTTTCTAAATTACCATTTTAATTATTGTTGGTTGGCCAAGCTATTGTACCAGTGAAATAGATGGATGAAAAGCTTAGAATTTATTTATATATGAGCATTATGTTATTTTAAATTAGGAATTGCATATAGGAATCTAGCACACATCGAGAGATTCCCTCTTGTTTATATCGTTCCAGGTCGCTAGGCTCCTCATGCAGGGTCGGCACTTTCTTCGAGTTAGGAAGAAACTCAGGGAAGTATTGTACTTCGTGGTTGGGCAGAAAATGCACCTGAACTCCACTCTTGGCCTTGGCTTGCGGAAGACCAGCAAAGTCATAGTGGTTGAGGACCAAAAATATTTTATTATATGGATATACTTCTTGTACTATTCTTGTATGGCTTGCATAGCCAATCTATATATGTAAACTTATCTTCACGAATGTATTTGATGTAATGATGTAAATGTAATCTTGTAACATTGAAACAAATGTAATGTAACACCCTATGTATGTATGTGGTTGTATTTCATCATTACAACTTTCCTTTGAGCATTTCTTAATATATTTTATTTAACATATTTATGTCACTTTCTTTCTTTGGAATATGCTTTACTTTTCAAAATACTATGTTTATTTTGTGAGTTTTCGAGCGTTACATTTAAATTAAACAATATTTACTCAAAACTATTTCTATCTAGATATTTAATTAACTTTTACACTAAAAAGTGAAGAAAACTTACCTCCTCAACCTTGGGGACGTGGTGACAACATTTTGGTGGTGATTTGACAATAAATTGGTGGAAAAATTAAAATTTTCTAAAAGTGATCACACTTATCCAAGGTTGAAGACTACTATTTTGTAGGGTAGAGTTCAATTTTAAATGAGCTCAACCTCTTGATGTTTTATTTTTAATGTAAAAAAAAAATGAATGCATTATAATGCAATCACTTTATCAATTAGATGGGGTTGCTACTTTTTAGTCCTCCATATTCCTACATATACACTTTGATGGATCCATATTAATCTTGATGCCCTCTTAAAGTTTTCTTTTGAAGAAGTTATCTTGTTTGCTAAGGATTACAGGGATTTCTAGGAAAATATGATGCTTGGTGGAGGCAAAATGCTCTGCAAGAGTAGAGTTGTGATGTGTTCATTTCTAATGTTTACACAATGTTCCTTAAATTATGCATTGAATGAGAAACCTATTTCTCCAACATAGAGGGTTCCACATGAAATTAAGTAGTAATAAACATTTTTCATTTAATTATGTACTTTTTATGTCCTTCTCTATCTTTTTACTTTTGGTTATTTTTTTGTCATGAATCCATTTTTCTATTATTTTATATTTTCATTTTACCATATGTTATATATATTATATATAGGGTTATACATATTTAATTTAGATTTTAAATTTTAAATTTTCCTTTCAATTTAACTTTTGTTTGTTTATATTCATCTTTTTATTTTTTCCTTATTTTTCTATTAATTATTGATGATTTTCTTTTCCTTTTGGTTTTCTCTCCCCTCTCTTTATTTTTTTCCCTATTTATAATAGCCCATCTTCGAAGTTTTCTATTTCATATGCTTTCTTTTGAAATTTCTTGAAGTGTGATATGAAATGTCAAAGAATTAATATTTTTATATGCAGTTTTTCCATATGCAATTCTATTTAAAAAAACATGGACTTCAAAAAATTAATAGTTTTTATAATAGGTCTTCTTGATAATACAACTAACAAGATTCATAGTTTCCTTTAAAAGTATAGACATAATGAAGTAATTTTTCTTGAAAAACATATCGAGACATAAAGAAACTCTTATGTATTTACAAATATAGTACAAGGATGCTATAGAAAAAATATTTCATTACACACTAGATGAATCTATATGATATATAAGTCTTTTGTTTGACAAATTTTGTTAATAATTTATAATGACCCTTTCATCTAATTGTTATTCTACCCATAGAATACCCAACAAACCCATGTGATTAACATTGAGGAAAACTACCTTTACCAAAACCAAAAGACTGAATGTTTATTTCAACTATTAAATAACTCATTTTTTAATTTCAGTTATGCATATTTTACTTAACCCATAAAACCATAATTTTTAATAGCAGAGATCCATTAAATAATCGATTGTTAATAAAAATGACTCAAAATCTTCCACAAAACTACAATTTATATTTCTAATCACTTTCCATGACCATCACCGAAGATATAAAATAAAAATATCATAAAATATAAGAAAACACTGCCAGATTATAATATATAATACTATATAGTATTAAAATTATTTATAATTCCAATATCAGGAGTCTACAACAAATTATTAGTGCCCTTGGAAATGCAACACATTTATTTCCAGTCTTCGTTATCTCCTCCTTTGCCCTTAGCTGGTAAGAGTACTCTTTTTAAGCGTGTGTTGCGTCAATTGGAGGGACATATTTATTTCCCTCAAGTTTGAGGCTCCTCGAGAACCACTGATTAATATCATGATTCTTAGTGTCTTTGATAAACAGCTTAGCAGAAGGAAGCAAATGCAAGGGTGTTCTCTTTTCGGCTACTTCAAAACAGAAGAGGTACTTCATGCGCTCATAGAGGGGCTGGCTTCTCTGCTTGTATATAACCCTCATCACCTCAAAATAGCGGATGTAAGAGCAGCAAATGAAATCATTATCATTGACATATATGTTGGGGATCCAACCGCTAACCCCAATGAAATCATTATATAAGCCACGCAATATCTCATCATCTATCATCATATAATCAAACGCATTCGGCGCACCTAAACCAAGGTAACGCCAAATATCACGCACAGCTGCTAAATTTCTTCCGACCATCTCAAAGAGTTTCACCTCGGGAAGTCTTGGGGAAAGAAAGGGAGGATTGAAGAGATGTGCTTCAATTCTAGCTATGTCTTCCTTTTTCATTTTTCTTGCAACGGCCATTGCAATGGCGGCTCCCAACGAATGGCCTGCAATCCAGATGTTGTGAGGTCCGTGCCTCTCAATACTGCTTCGCAAGTATTGTAAGCCGATATTCACTCTCGTAATGGAACCAAGGCGTGCATTGATTGCTTTCCAACCATGCTCAATATCCTTTCCATCACGATATCCCCTGAAGGCAACAACTTCTGAGGGGAACTGAAGGTCCTCTGCATCTCCACCTTTTTTGCTTTCACCTATCCACTTGAAAACGGCACCAAATATTCCCTCTTTACCTTCTATTTTTTCTGTTATTTTTTGATATACCTCAAATTTAAGCTGTTTGCACCATCCCTTGACCATTTCTTCCGTTTCCTTGCCCTTTTCGAGTTGGTATACAACTTCCACTAGGCAAGCGGCGATGCATCTCCTGCCGTTCGGATCTCCCCTACCAATTACCCATTACACACAAGAATCATTTTTGGAACAACACATCAACATATCAATGTATCAAATTGTTTTGAATGTAGTGCCATTCATTGCATTACAACATTTAAATAGTTATTTATTGAAAAATAATGTACAACCATAGAATTGGAAACATGGATTCAAATCATGACAAAACACATAGAAACAAGAAATTGACTTTGTGATTGGCACCCTAATAACATTAAGAAACGAACATCGAGAGTATACTCTTACTAGCCATGGAAAAATTAGTAATCACTTACAACTTAACGAGAGTACATATATATCCTTTCTTACAACTTAATGAGAGTATATATATTTCCTTTTCTAAAGTGAGGCAAGACAGAGTAGGGTGATGAACCTAAAACAATTAATGATTTTTCAAATAGTATTCAAAATCTAATTTTTCACTTAAACCTTCAAATATTGAGTATAAGAAATAAAATTTTGATTGAGGAGAAGGACAATCCACAAAAATAATTAAATCTATCTATAAAATAGCAAATATTTGTAAATTGTAATGGCATGTGAATAGAAAACAATCCCACAAGAAAATTAAGAGAAAATCTAATCACAATTTATATTTTCATGAAATCCAAATCTATTTGGATAAAAAATAGAGCATAGTGGGCTTCAACAAAACAAAACAACATAATCAAATAAAATTTATTTTAATTCGTAGCTTTGGAAGAAACCCCTATTGCCAACAAACCCATCAATAAGGACGCATGCTTATGAAAATAATAAAAAGTAGATTTGTATGACTGCTAATAAATTACCAATAAAGTACCTTTGTTACATATTAAAATGTAAATTAAAGAGGAATGTATACCCCTATCTAATGTTTTTTTTTTTTCATTTAAAAAATAGAAATAAAGAAAAGACATATGATGAACTTATGCAAAATAGTTATTAGAGAATGACTAGCAACCAATTACTACTTGTCATCTAAAGATCAATGGTTTAAATCCAGCACTTCTAAGGTTATTCCTCACTCTAAAAGAATTTAACAAGAAGACAATGTTTAGAGTGGTTGTTAAATAAAATATAAAATTTAATATGCTACAACATTGTTGGATGAAGAAAAGACAGTGCTAGATATTAGAGTTGAAGTCTTAAATAAATAATTAAAAAATATAAAACAAATGTTCCTATTTATAATGTTTCAAAACCACAGGCATTTTAGGAGAAATCACCTTAATAGTTCCTATGATAGGGTTTCAATTCAATAAAAGAATTATATATATATGAGGTTGCCCACAATTGGTTAGTTTCCATATGACACAAATTAGAGTCCCTCTTCATAGATATTTTTAATGTCCCCCATAACATGATTTGGATGGGCCCTCACATGTGAGGCCGTCATTATGTGGCAAATAATATAAAATATTATATAATGCCCTCCCTATCTTTATATAAAATTTACATGACATCCAAATAATGTGTCAATAAACCCCTTTTTATTATGGTTCCTAATTTTAGTGACATCACCACCTAATAAAATTAATTTTGATCAAATTTTTGGAAGTGCTCCTATATTTCCTTTTGCACTGCATAGCTCATTTTTTTTATGGAGGTGGGTCCATCAAATTGAATTGAAATATTATTAGAAACTATTGGCATATATGTTACAGTTGAATATCATATGAAAATAACACAACACCCTCAAGGTCTACATAAGTAATTGAACTTGCAAGACATGGTGGACTCAAATATTTTTCCAACATTATTAGAATTTAAGGCATCGCCCAACTACAATTCATACACAAACCCAAGTTTACACTAAGCTTGAGACAACATAACTAGCATGAATTCTAAAAAGGGAAAAAAATATGAAGCTATAAATAAGAATAACTTGTAACTATATATATATATGCTACAAGTCAACTTATAATACCAAACTATAGTTCTTGTAAGTGATCCAAGATAATAGAACATGTCTATCAATTTATGATGGCCCATGTGGTTTGACTTTTTGCCAAAATTTGATGAAATGACAAGGATTTTTAAAGGAGATTCTTAGCTTTCCACCAATATAAATTATGCTTTACTTTGAATTTAATAAATAATTATTATTCATTTTCTATTTGAATTATGACTAAAGTCTAGATTGATAGGTTGATTGAAAAAAATTATAGCTTTCAAATGAGATCACATGTAATACCCCTCCATTTTGCGTTCTGGCTGGACAGTGTGTCCTTGTCTGCTTTGATGTGCCTTTTGGTTATTGAGATGTTGTATCATGTGTGTGCAATTTGATAGATAATTATAGAGCGATAGTTTATTGGTGTGATGTGATGTATCTTATCTGATGCTTTATTTGACATGTTTTAAATTGGTGTAAGGATGATTAGTTATTGTAACATGTTATTGCGTGAGATATTTGTTTATGATGGAACTGTCAGTCTATGATGAGTGTATTGGTGAAGGGGATGGGATTGTATCACTCGCTTGCGAGCGCCCTACGATTCTAGATTTCCCCTTCATGGTGTGTTTTATTATATCATATATATGCATGTTCGATATGCTCTTTGTTCATAGGTTGACAGGTACAGGACATCGACTCCACTTGATTTCATAGGTTGAGCGTGTCCATTGACCAACGGTAATCGATTGGGAGATAGTAGCTAGGTTTTTCATGCCAAGTTGTCACCCTAGTCATAGTTTGTCGTCCGGTTTAGCGGTTTTGATTTGGTTCATTCCTCTTGGTTAATTATTTCAATTTGTATTTTAAAGGATATTAAATGGTGGGTATGGTTAAAGTGATGATTTAACATATCTAGTTTCAATGTTGAATGTTATTTTATTTCATTGATTATTTTGGTTTAATTAATAAAATCATTTTTAGTTTATTGATTAACTTAGTTAAGGGTGATAAATTAAATGAAATGGTTGTTTCAACATTATTGTATATTAGGATTCAAATTTAATTGGAAATAGAAGTCATGTTATACATTTAAGTTAAATTTAAAATAAAAATAGAAATGAGGATTATATTTCACCTTTTGAATTTTTGAATAAAACATATTCTTGCAACTTTGATATTTTTGTTTTTTTAAATGAAATTATCAAATTTTGGAATGCATGAAATAGGATTTTGAAAGTAAATTTTTTTAAAAAAAATTTAAAAAAAGGAAATATCCTCCAAAATCCCAATAAATTTAGTGGGTGGGATATTTTAGGGGTTTGACCAAATTTGGGGAAAGTTCTATGTAAGGAAATGAAAATTCATTTGTTTGGCAATTTTGATTTTGGTGGAGAGTTTGGGTTGTGGCTAAATTTGGAGTTGAAGAGGAGATTGGAATCACCATTGTTGAAGTCTTCAAAGCTTGGGGAGAAAACAACAGGTTCATCTTCATTTCTTGTTTTCCTTTTGAAATAATCTTCTAATTTCTTGTTGTTGTTTGAAAAACTCTTTGAATGTTAGTTAGATGCAAAAAAACCATGAGAAAATGTTTCCAAATCTTGCAAACAACTATTGGATTAGGAGAGAAAACTAAAATAACAATCACAATGGAAATTAGAAAGAAAACCCAAAAGAAAATCTTCATTCAAACTAAAAAATTTTGAACTCTTTGTTGTTTTGGCAATTTATTTCTATTATTGTAAACTATGTTGATCATTTGCACAATTTAAATTGGGAATTAAAATCTAGGTATATATATATTTGTAAATATACCTGTGCATATGCACACATAGATCTTTTTAATTTTGTTTTTCTGAAAAAAATTTATGTTTTCAAAACATACAAGGGACTACCCTATTCTGTCATTTTTTATTGAGTGGGTTTTCTTTAAAAATTATATAAAAAATCTGTTGGTGGAGGGAGGGTCATAGCCACACCCCCACGAAACCCCGAGGTACTGCTCCCAGCAACACCCCAATGAGGCTGCCCACCACTGAGGACCCAAGTATGGGAAGGTTCTTATTGGCTGATTGCCTTTCTATCAGGAGAGACCCAGCTAAATATGCATTGCCTTTTTTTATTATTAAAAAATTAATTCGTTTTGTATTTTTTTAAATATTAATTTAATATTATTGATATTATATATATAATATATATGTTATATGTATATATATACTTATGTATATGTATCATATACATTTAGTCTGTATATGTATATTTGATATATTTTTTTAAATAAATTATTTAGTTTGATTAATTTGTTTTATTTCAATAAGTTTAGAAATTTAGATATATATTTTGTTATATACTTTTTGTGTATATATATATCAGTTATAATTGTACTCATGTATTGATTAAATTTAGTTGCTTAATTTATGCAAGGTTGAAATAAAGATTGATTATTTTAATTAAATGTTTTATTTAGCAAGTGATTTTGATTATGGAATATAATTGTGAAACTTAGAGTAAATGATTGGTGTTTAAATACTTCAACGTTGTGAAATGAATTGAGTATATTTAATTGGATAAATGTAAGTAAAGGATACTGAGATTGACTAGATTTAGGAAATCCTAACGTTAGCTTATTTAATTGCTCAAAGTGTTTTTAGTGTTGACTTGTTCTTTTTCGAGGTTCATGAAAATAGAGTAAATGTTCTGAAGTCTTCCAGTTTGGGTTTCTTTTAATTTTGTGGGTGTCGTAAAGTGTTAGTCAACCTTGGATTTGTTTTGGGTAATGTGTATAGTCGTATTTTGTTGTTTTACCTAGTTTTCACGAACAAGGATAGTTTGTGTCTCCTTGGATTAAAAGTGGTTTATGGGGTTTGTGCCTCCTTTGGAAGGAGTGAATTATGTGTTTTGTTGCCTCCAGTATTTGGAGAGAGTTTTGACTTTTTTTGTCTCCAGTGTTTGGAGTGAGTTTTATTTATATGTTCCTCCTAGAGTTGGAGTGATTGTTATCTTGTTGTTTGATTTTGTATTGGTATGTTGTCAAGTAGAAGAGAGTGGCTTCTGTTAGGGGCTGTTGATGGTGTTTTTATGCACTTCTCAACACAGACAGTGCGTAGGTGCACTACCTCTCTTGAAAGACAATCTTCCATAATCGGATTGCAGAACACTATCCCAAGGTCTCTCGGATGTCATCGAGCAATCCCCATTCGTCACTTTGAATTGGCTCGTCATCAGTTTCTGCCAACATTTCTTCATTTTGGGGCATTTGCTCAGAACCCGCCGAGGGGCTACATAATACCAGCAATACTTCATCTGTCCATTCTTCTTGAAGCTCAAGCTCATTTTGGTAGGCGAAAGGGCGGTAATTCCCTAGGTCAGTCTCTGCGAATAGCACCTCGCTGAGATTATTATATTCTGTGATCATATATTTCATCTGGGGTTCACGGTCAATATGAATCTGATTTGGTAGCCCCTTCCATGGCAGCCACATGTGAGACAAGTCGGTGGCGGTGTATCCGTTCAGCGCCTTGGTAAACTCTCTCCCCAGAATGATTCCATAGGCATCAGGTATGTCTACCACTTGGATGTCCACAACTTGCTGTATCCAGGGGTCTGCAGCAATTTGCATGGGAATGCAGTTTATCTCACCCACAATGGTGATCTTTGTTTTGTCCAGTTGGGTGACTTTTCTCTTTGAAGGTGTGGGAGTGATGCCAAGAGCTTTGCACATGGCCAAGGGCATAACGTTGGCAGACGCGCCTGAATCGAGTAGGCAGTTGTGCAAGTTCTTCCCAAAGACCCTGATAGAAGTTAGGAACGGGGGAGTTTTCGGTCTCCCTTGGAGGATACCGACGGGCGTGTCCATTTGAGCTATTTGACCTTTGTTCCGGTCACTTCCTGTATCCTTGGTTTGTTTAAATTGCTGGTCCTTGAGAGGCTGCCTACTAGCCCTTTCTGGCTCCTTTTCAATGTATCTATTTGCTGATTGATTTGTAGGCGCATTATTCCTTCTTCCAGCATTTTCCTGTATTTCCTATTTTTTCCTGGGCTCTTCAAAGGTTACCCTTTTGGCCGGGACCTCTTGCATGGTGTTAGAGGACGGAGTTGCATTCAGGATCCTGAAGAAGGCGTGCCTCACGGCAGGAACCCTAAGCAATTCAAAGGCTGACAAATTGATTTTAACCTTCTTGAATTCTTTCGCCACATATTCACTCATTTGTTCGATTTCAGAGCTAAAGGCCTGGCCTATGGGAGAGCTAGGGGTTTGAATCTTTGTTTGCCCAGGTGGATTTTGGGGTTGGCTCTGGGGCTGACCTTGCGGTTGGTTTTGGGATTGGTTCTTGTTGAGATATTGGGCAGGTATGTGGGGTAACCCCGGGTTATTGCTAGCATGAGGATCAGGTGGGGTGGCGAGGTTGTTCGGCGGGGTAGAAGTGGTGAAGAGTCCACCGGCTTGCCTATTCCTAAGGAAATAGGGACTGGACCGTTGATGGAACATGTGGACCTCATCCACAAATGGCTCTTCTTCATCCATCAGACCGTTATCTACCGAATCAAAAAGCTGAGCTAAGGCTGATTCGTTACTTACCTCTTGCGCTTTCTCGTCCTCGACGGGGGTGGGCTCGGCTTTGGGTTCGTTGCGGTCCCCTCGCGGAAACGGTGCCTGATTGACCACCAGACATGAGGAATCATAGGGCTCCGATGGGACAATGTCCTTGCAGTTGGCATTGTCGACGGCATTCTGCACCTCCACCTGGAAGATTTCAGCAGTTGTTTGAAACTCAGGACAGTCTAGCTCAGAGTGCCTGCTGGTTTTGTGAAGTCGGCACCATCCGGACAAAGCTGTCTCGGCCAGATACACACCACTGGATGTTCGGTCATTGCCCGCTGGTTGATCAAATGGCATGGGGACACCACCGTTGTTGGGCCTGGTGTGCCATGTGTGGTTCTGCCTTTGAGAAGGTCTTCTTTCGGCATTTTGATTGGAGTTCTGCCCCCTATCATAATTCTGCCCCGAGGAAGTGCCTGCTTCTCGGTTGTCTCTGTTGTCTCTATTATCTCGAGACTCCCGACTGTCCCTGTTGAGATTGGCCTGAAAGTTACGTTGGGAGGCCTGCAGCTGATTATTCTGGTTCTTCAAATGCGTCATCTCTGTGGACATCTTCTTGATCATCTCGGTTAGCTCCTCTAGCTTGTCCTTCTCGGCCTCACCTCCAGGGGATGGAGCTGGATTTTGGAGGAAAGAAGGCGTGGCCGCCGGCTGATTTTGGTAAGCTGGAGGAAAGTCCGGTCCCGACAAGTATAACGGCGCCTGGGGCTGTTGGGGGAATGCCTGCTATTGCGGGGCTATTTGAGGATAGTTGTATTGCTGATGGGGCTGCATATACGAAGTTGTGGGAGGCGCATAATTCAACGGCTGTCCAGGATGCGACACCATAGGCAATTGTGGCACCTGGTTCATGAGAGGAGTTTGGCGAGCAAACGCCTGATTAAGCCCCTGAATTTGCATTGGGTGGGCGACGGGCCCCAAAGAGGGCAGCGGGCCAGAAATATTTTGCCCCAAGTCGGCGCTTGCCACGACGGCCTCTGCATAGGCGGCTAGCAGAGTAGCAGGCGGCGGGCGCATCCTTTTTACCAATGCCGAGGTAAGGTTGTCCAGGGCGGCGTAGTAAACTGGTAGAGCAGCCGCATCATTATGGACATATGGGTCCTAAAGCCTCATGTGAGCCCGGTGGAAGCGATCATTAAATGAACCGATAGGCTCGTTGATCTCCCTTTTGATGGACATGAACTGCTGATAAAGGTCGGCGGGGTTGACAGGAATCTTGTACTTTTGCAGGAAGTCATTCTTCATCAGGATCCATGAGGTGATCCATCCCTGCAGCAGATTGATGTACCAGTAGAAGGCCTCTTCTCCCAATGAATGCGGAAAGAGGTGACACGCCACGTCCTCGTGACCTACCTGCATTTTGGTAATCGCCGTTTCGAATATCTTGATATGCTCTTCGGGTGTCCTTTGCATGTCGCGGGGATGAAATTTTGAACAAAAGCCCTCTGGATTCTTGGGCATGTCATTGTAAACAACAAAGTGTATCGGCGACGGGTTATGCACAAGCCAAGTCATGAGGGAAGGCGGAGGTAGAACTTGCTACTGAAGAACAGGGATTTGGGGCTGTATTGGGAATACAACCACGATTTGAGGCTGCCCTTGAGCTATAGCTGCCTGGACTGTGCTTTGGGCTGCAAGGGCCGGGAGAGGAGCGAGCCCCTGGCTGCCGGAAGGAAGACCTGCAAATGCTGTTTGATATGGTTGGGCGGAAGATGAAGGCCAGCCAAGTGAAGGTGGAAGTGAAATGGTGGCGGATGGGAAGGAGGAAGAGGCGAAACTACTTCCTTGCACTCGTTTTGCCCTCGTGGGGGGCTGCAATTCCTCAAATTCTCCCTTGTTTGGTGCTGATCGTAGAATCCTTTGAAACCTTTCCGGAGAGAATGATCTGATCTGATCCAGCTTCGCTTTATCCTGCACCTTAGCATTCCAATCGTGGCCCTCCTTCTAGCGCCAGTTCTGTTGATGGTGTTTTTATGCACTTCTCAACACAGAAGTGCGTAGGTGCACTACCTCTCTTGAAAGACAATCTTCCATAATCAGATTGCAGAACACTATCCCAAGGTCTCTCGGATGTCAGGTCATGACAGTGCTTAGATACCTCAGTAGTTGATGTGATTTGCTGGAATCACAAGGCGGCCTTACGGGAATACAAAGTGTGGATGTGAAACACGAAGTAGGATCTTCAAAAGGGGAGTTCTTAGCATGAAAGCATTCAGGTGTTGACTACAGGTTCAAACAGCAATCTTGAACTCCATCTAGTTGTTAGATTCAGCTTTATAAGGTATAATGAACCTTGGTGTTGTTCAATTCCTAAAGAAAGTGAAAAAAGAGCGAAGGAGAAGAAAAGTTCCTAAGCCTAAAGCTTGCTGTGAATAGTGATAATAGAGTCCTTGCAATGGACAATTCCTTCAAACAATCTCCCACTTAACCAAGAATTTCACAATATCATGGGAGTTGTGCAATCTTCTAAGGGCTGCAGATTTGTATCCTTCATTCACCACATACATGTGTGAATTAAAGATAAGTGTTTGGGGCAGCTTAAATCAGGTCCAGGCTAACTTTGCAAAGCTATCTACCTTCAGCAAACAGCAAAAAGTATGGACTAAGGAGTTATCAACAAAACAGGAATTTTCATGAACAGCCAACAGCATTCCTAAGATTATCAAAGTAACATGAACAGCTAACTAAACAACAAAGAGATCTAAGCTAACATCTAAGATTGGAGAAATGAATCAATTAACATGAGAGAACACAAGGAAATGCACCAAGTCAATGCTATTTCTCATATATTTCAGCAGCATGTCTTTACAACAACTCAACTCTCACTTTGCAAATGAGGGGAGTCCTCTATTTATAGTGTTTCAAAAGTTAAATGAATGGCCAAGATTCATTACAATTGTGTGGCCAAGATTCATTACAAAATAGGGTTTCACCTACCCCCAAATAGATTTACAATTTTAAAACATATTCTGTCTTTTCCCTATTTTGTCATCTAGTGGATGACACTATTTGCATTTTCGTCTTGTAGCTGATTGCTGTTCCTTTGGCTGTAGCTACCTTTCTGGGAGGTCCTTTTCTTTGGTTGGGCTGTCTGGTTGCTCCTCGGAGGCTGCGTGATCAATCTGCTTGAGGATGACGGCCTGGAGCTTGTCTATTTCGAGGATTTCGCACTTCAACATCTAGTAGCTCCATTCTTTGGCGTTCTCTTCCAGCCGCTTCCAGTCTTCATCATACTTTGAGCTCTGATCTCTGAAAAGCTCTGATCTATCGAGGGCACGGGCAGCGAAACTTAGGAAGTCTGTCGTGATATCTCCGGCTGCCCCGTCCTTCATCCTCTCCTCAAAATAGGGCCTAACCTTCTCCACATCTAACTGCACCGTGGGCATATCATGGCCCGTTATCAACTTCAGGTACTCGGTGCACTCTGCTCGGATTTCCTTGATCCACGCAATATCCGGATCAACCCTACTCTGGATCTGCTCCATTCTCTCTTTACGGTGGATGAGGTCCTTGCGCCATATGTCTATCAGCTAGTGATCCTCCTCCTTCAATTCTAGTTTCTCTTCCCATGAGCTTTCTGGCATTTGGAGGATGGCCTCAACCTTCGGGAAGGCAGAGTCATAGATCGCGGGGAAGTTGGTGCAGAGCTTCCTCGTGCCTTCCAAGGACTGAACTAGGTCCAGGAACTTGTTGGCTATTTGCACGGCCAAGCCGGTCCCTATGTTTCCGACCTTCACAACCTGCTGGAACCAGTCCTCCGTGGTCTTTTCCAGGTTCTTCCTCCTTTCCAGCTTATCTATTTGTTCCTTTGAGAGCAGCTGTGGCGCGGCCGTAGAGGTAGTGGGGAGGTCGTCGATTGAAGACCATTGTTGGATGTAGTCAGTTAGGGCAACAACCTGCGCCTTTAGTTCATCCTTGGTGATCTTATCCTGCTTAATCAGGTGCACTACCATAGCCACTGACTCCTCCAGATGTCCCATCTTCTGTTCCCTGGTGGCCGTCCCTAGGTTGATGGTGGCAATATTGTAGCTTACTCTGGCCTGGCCAACAGTTGGCGTTGCCACTTGTGCTGCTCGGGAGCCAGAAGCGTCCATGGTTACCCTGGAACGGACCTTAGACTTCTTCTCCTTCTTTGGTGTGGCTAGAGATCGAGCCAAGATGGCCTCCAACCTCGACCTCGGATTGCTCAGGATAGGAGTGGTCTTTTCGAGTTGTTTTTCTAGCCAGTCGGGCATGGGAGCCTTGTCCTTGGGCGTCTCGCGGCTGCCCTCACCCTTCTCTGTCAGAGGCAAGACCTCGGTCTCCTTTTCCAGCTCTTCTTTTTCTTTGGCAGCGTCCCCTTCCTCATTGGAGTCCTCATAGAATACGAGGCTTTTGACGGGTGCCCTCGTGGTCAATAGCTGAGTGGGATCTTCCTCTCCCGCCACCCCTTCTTCCTTTTCTTCGACAGCCTCGGTTCCTGGGCTCTTCGCAACATGGACCTCGGCCTCAGTGACGGCTTGTTTGGGCTGCTCCTCCGGTGGCTGCCCCTCTTCACCCGGCTGCTGAGCCGACTCTTCCTCGATGTCCTCATCAAAAGTTTGGACAACCTCTTTATCTCCCGAGCCATCTCCTTCATCCCTGCCCTCGGAGGAGCCTGTCTCTTCCTCTTCATAAGCAACCTTGTCAATGGTTCTGCGATCGTGCTCAGGTTGCTCGTAATAGTCGTCGGCCTCCTCCTCCATAGGTTTTGAAGCCTCTCGCTCTTGCTCCTCCAACTCTTTTGAAATCTGCATGGTGGCCTCCATGGCTGGGGGCCCCGTTGGCGGTTGTGAAGGCTGGGATGTTGCGAGTGCTTGGGCCAAGGCTGCTTGGAGAGCAGGATCCATTAAAAGTTGCGAGAGCTCGGGGGGAAGATTTTGCAGGTGCCGTGTAATGGCCTCGGGCACGCTAGAAAGGGGAATAGGCGATGGTATTGTTGCCAGAGGTAGCGAGGTGATGGGGGACATGGCAGCAGCAGAGGAAGGGGAAGTGGTCATGCTGGAGGAGGAATCAATATTGATTACGGATCCGGCTGGAGGTGAAGAGGCGAGGTGAACGGAAATGTCCACCGCTTGTGGAGATGAGGCAATGGTGGCCTGAGAAGTGGGCAGCGCACCAGCCGGGGGAGGAAGGAGCAAAGGAGGCTGTGCCTCGGTTGTGATTAATGTCCTTTTGAGCTTCTTGGGAGATGAGCCTCCCGTATCCTTTGTTGTTTGTTCTTTGGGGCCCCCGGACTGCGCTGTTTCTGCTTCTTTCCTCTTCTGGGACCTGGTGATGGGGGGAGACTTGGAAGTCTCACCGGCTGATGGGGAGGCAGCAACGTCTTCCGTGGCGCTCGGCCCGCTTTTGAGTGCCTCGTATGTAAGAGTTACCCCCTGTTGCTTTAGTTGTTCCACTTGCCCATCAACCCACTCCTTGGTGCGAGCTATGATAGGCTGAGTGACGGTATCCAGGTCCTCGACCTCCTGCTCATCCCAGTCGATGGAGGGGATTGCCAGGTCGGCAACCGCAGGGTACCTCGGGTGCACCAGGGTGGATTCATCTTCCTCAAGCTGGTCTGGCACCGGAAACAGCTGTACTCTTCTCAAGAACTGCACCGTCATCCGCATATAATGTCTCAGGCGGACCTCCTTATCATCTTTACAGTCTGCCCAGAAATCCTCAACATGGTACAGGTGGGCGTATGCCGGCCCTAGCGCCTTCCTGACGTGGCCGTGGGGATCCATTCGTGGGCGAGCCGTGTACCACTCAAGTTATACTCCTTGAGTTCCTTTTCTGAGTTACCGGTGCATTGAGATGTTTGCAACCGATACTGGCCCTCGCCGAGGATCATGGGATAAGGGATCCCCGTTCACGTCTGGCTGAAGACCGCCTGAATATGTTGGAGCTCCAAGCTCCAGGAGGATGATTCGTCATTTGGGTAATTTGCATTGTTTGGTCGCTGTGAACCCTTGGGCGCAGATGTGAATTTAGGGAACTGAATGTAGGAAGGCATATTCCTCAAGAGTGCCCTGGCGCTGTGAGATACCCTTCTCTCGAAGTCCCCGGCTATCATCTGATAATATGGCCTATGAAGGCATCACTGATCCGGCGGTACTCCTTTTTAAAGTAGCGGTATTGTAGCTGAGGGTATTGGTCAAAAGGCTTGAGTCCTCGCTTATGCTCTCCATCCGGCGCCCTGAAGAGTCCACTATATTGCCTCTTATCCGCCAATGAGTACACCAGGTACGAGGTCATATAGAATTTGTTGCTCTTCTTGACATTCATAAACTGCTCGTGGAAGCAGTTGCTGATGATGCTTCCCCAATCAAATGAAGTCTTGGTTTTAACGTCCTCATTCCCTCGGACGATCTGTTCAATATAATAAGCCATCCATTCCTGGAAGAAGGCGGCTGTCGGGAGGCCCATGACCCTGCTCAGCATGGTCACCAGGTCGTGATAGTCTTCATGAAAGTCGCTGCGGAAAAGCTCCTGAGGAACTTTTGCGCGCTGCCCCGTTTCTCCTTGAGCCAGTAGATGTTGATTGACTTCTTGCAGCCCAACGGATTGGCGTCCCATGCTGCCTGGCACTGCTCCATCGTGGGGATCTGCATGTGTGGGAATGTGGGAATGTGGAAGGTTCTTGCAATTCCCTCCGGAGACATGTCTGCGAGGATATTCCCCTCCTTGTCTACTATGGTTCTGGTGTCTGTTTGGTAGGCTTCTCGGCAAGCCATTACCAACTCTGGTGCTATTAGAGACGGAGGAAAGCCAGCAGCCTTTGCGATTCCACTTTGGCGTATCATCCGGGCATTCTTTGTCTTAGGGTCGATCTTGACCCTTTTGGTGAATTCGTCAATGTCCACCTGGCCGATATTGGTGTCCGATATCTCCCTCCAATCAGTCAAGACTTTTGACTGGAGCGGTTCACCTTGGAATTAAAATTTCATCTGGTCTTTGTCTTCTTTCCCACGAATGGCCCTTCCAGGTTTCTTACCCTTGTCCTTTTCGGTAGAGGCCCCTGAAGTTCCTGCGGCTGATTCCATATATCCTGCAGGCAAAGGGCGAAGTTAGCACAAGAAAACATCAAAAACGTTAATGTTAGTCCGTATCGAGCATATCACCTAAACAATCATTTAAATACATCATAAATTTAACCCTTAGGTGATATCTATATCATATCAGAGCATTTGACCAATCTGGGCCCGGAGGGCCTGACTTCCTTGGCAGGAATGCTGTTAGGAAGGGAAAACACGAGCGAAAGCCCTCGGAGACATCCGTTGGCAAGATTTTAATGCTCTAAGAGACCCATGATGGAAAACGGCATGTTTTAGGACGTGGGTCGAAGTTAGATTTTCAATTTGGATTGATCTGGACCGATTTGAGGAGCTCCGGAGGTTTCAGGCCGGAAGGCAGCTGGGCGATGGGAGCAGCGGCGGCGGGCACCGGACGAAAGTCCGGAGGCGGAAGTCCGGAAGTCGGAGCCTGGAGGCAGAAAGGACGGTCGCGCTTAGGTTTACTTTCCAGTTTACATCGGACGACATTCAGGCCACCGGGACCCGGAGGACGGGAGGATGTTATCCGATGGCCGCCGTACAAGTTTTGTTCGTTTCGAACGGTGGCGGCGAGCAGACTACTGGAGCCCGGGAGGCGGGACAGAACGAGGAAGAGGCCGCCACAATTACTTGATGATGACTTGCACAGCGGCGGCAAAGGGGGAACCGGGGTCCGAGACACGGGGCGCCGTTGGTGGACGGCCGCCGGAGAACACCATGAACGAACAAGCGACAACGGCGGCGAAGGATGGGCCGGACACCGGAAGGCGGACCGACGCGCCTCGACGGCCGCCGTATGATGTTTGCAGTAGTGATAACGGCGGCGGCGAAAGGGACGACGGGGCCCGGGGTCAGAAAGGCAGGGCAGGACGGCCGCCACGAGGATTTTTGCGGTGATCTGAGCAGCAGCAGCGGCGTCGAGGAGACCGGAACCCGGAATGCGGAAGGATTGGCGGAGGAGGCCGCCGCGATCAAAATAACGCCAGGGCGACGGCGGCGGCGAAAGCTATCCCGGAGCCCGAAGGTTGGGAGGCCGGCAGGGTTCCGCTGGAAGCAGCAACGGAACCGTCACAGAGTTCCGGGGACAGAACTCCGGATGACCGGGCCCGAAGGGTCCAAGGGACGGAAAAACAGGAGAGCCGGAAAATCTTTATTTTAAAACGGCCGAAAGTTAAGGGCGGCAGCCCGGGGCAGGAAACCCGGAGGCCCGGGCCCGGAAGGTCCGACCTCCGGCGGATGGGTTCGAGGCTAGGATCCGGACGGCGACGGAGGGTCCTGGGCCCGGTGGCGTTCTTCGCCCTGTGTGAAGAACACCCGCGACACGGGGAAGTTCCGGGAGGCGAAAAATGATGATTCCGACGAGCCGCAGAAAATTCAAGGACATGGGTTTGGGGCGCAACGGAGAGGGTGTTTGTTTTATGCAATTTAATTTGTTGTTCAATTCATTTAAACCCTCAAAATGATCAAAAATAATGGGAGAGCGAACGAGGATGGCCTACCTCCAATTCGCTAAGCGGGACGATGACGGGATGCACTGGCAGAGTTAACGGAACGATGCTGGGGCCGACGATTGCGATGGTGAAGTTTGCAATGGGCTCCAATTCGATCGCTGCTCCAATTCATTCAATTCGCAAAGTTAACAATGAAGTTGGGGACCACGGTTTATATACCCAACCGCTCATTAATGTCGCATTTAATGCACAGTACGTCCGCGCCAAAAGTTGTTGAGATTCAAATTCGAGTCGGCGGCGGCAACAAGGGCCTCGGGATCCGGCGAGCGGGAGGCTGCGCAACAACGACCGCCATATGAGTTTTGGCGACCTCGGACAGCGGCGGCGACGAAGCGTCCGGGTCCCGGATGGCAGGGCGCAGCGAAGAGTTCGCCGTCGTGGCATTTTTGCACTTTGTTTGAACGATGGCGGCGACAGGGACCATGGGGCCCGGAAGGCGGGCCGATGCGCCCTGACGGCCGCCGTATGATGGCCATCACGGGCGGGAATCACGGGGCGGAAGTCCGGCGGCGGACTTCCGGCTCCCGGGGCCCGAAGGAGCGAATGCCGGCCGGGAAATCCCCGAATAGCAACGAACGGACAACAGCCAGTCGGACTCTGGAGGGCAGAAGGATGCCCCGAAAACGCCGCCGGGGTGGCAACAGCAGGAAGGAAACCCGGAAGAGGAACCCCGGAGGCCCGGGCCCGAAGGCGCCCAGGGCCGCCCCAGAGCCCGAAAGGCCTAAGGCACCCACAAGCCCCCAGAGGGTAGGAAAACAAAAGGGAAACCATGGCCGATGTTAGAACGAAACCTTTAGGGCAAGATCGGCCAGACGAGACGTCAAAAAAAAGAGGGGCATGCAAAACGAGGTGGCCCCAAAAGACCCGACACGGCAACAGAAAAGAGGGTCCCCGTTCTGAACGGGGCGTGTGTGCTGAGGGCACAACAGGGGCCAAAGCCCAAAGAGGTAAACTGGGAAACCTTCAGAAGTGCTTTAATCAAGTGATAACTAAATTAATGTACTTAGAAGTAGGGTTGTGTGGTAGGGCATTACATCACATTTTTTGAATCTAAAATATGTGTCACATTCTATGCTTCACATACTATAGGATTAAAAAAAAAATTGAATTTCATCAAGTTTTGACCAAGTTAAGGTGTAGGTTGGGATTATTTTTATATTTTTAAAATTCTTATAATAAAAAATTCATACCTTACTTGGAAACTTGCATAAAAAAAAAATATATACACACATTGGGACATGAATCCTTTACTTATAAAAAATTTCAATTTTCACCAAATAGATTTTCATTTTTTTAAAATAAATCTAGTATTTTAGAAGCTATTGCTATAGATTCTATTCTTACATATTTTTGAAATAATATAGATAACTTATTCAAATTTTTATGTCAAGTTGCCTAACTCTGATTTTTCTGAATTTGTTGCCACTTAAGGGCCTGTTTTTTCGATCCTGCACATACCCCTATCTAAGTGAATCACAAATACAAATTGGAATGCATGAATCCATATTTTTTAATGAAGGGAAATAAATATTGTATTGATTCACTATCTCTTTCAAAAGAATAATTTAATTCCCATAATTACAACAATCGATCAAACAAATCCATGTAATATACATAAATTTATCTTAAAAAAGTTACAAACAATAGTTGGTGATGTAGAATTTTCAATTTTCTATTTTAAAAGTAAATGGTTCAAATTTGTTCCCACAAAAGTGACTTGTATTAATTCTATTCTTCTAGATATATTCTAAAGTGGAAAATTTTAGATATAAGAACATACAATACAAATCTAGAAATTATCAATACAAGGGATTGAGATATGGGATGTAAAGAAGAATTTAATACACAATTATATCATTTATAAGTTAATTATTCTATTTTAAATGCTATCAAAGTGAATCTAAAATATTAAAGAAGATACAAATATACAATTTACACTATTACAAAATAAATTAGCTAATGTTTTAAAATTACATAATTTATATTGTAATTTATAATTTAATTGAAAAAATAAACTTACAAAAATGTCTCTTTTCTAAGCATTCAAAACTTTTTAATTCTATTTAAATTTATCAAAATATATTTTTAATTATATATTTAAAATTATAAATTATAAATTAAAGAGTTTAATTTACATTATAAAACTTCAGTCCAAGTAAAAAATACTAAATTTGGGTATAAAAAAATTCTATACACTTTTCCAAATGAAGAAATCTTTCACTCTATCAAAGAAAATGAAACATATAAAATGTGAACTTTGATTAACATTTTAAAAAGCTATCTTAAGCAAGTTAAATGATCATGTGTGAGAATTTTATTACTAAAAATCATAACTTAAAAACCAAGGTATACTCTACTCCTTATAAATATATTACAAAAAATATTTAATAAAAATAAATGTTTCTAGTCGCATTACATTATCATCACATAAAATAAAATAAAAAATCTAAAAATATAACCAAACACTACATGATCATATAGTATAATCATCCATATAATTACATTATATAAGCTTTCATAAATAGTAAAGCATTAGTAGCCATGAAAATGCAAAACATTCATTTAGAATTTTGGTTATCTCCTTCTCACTTAGTCCTAGTTGAAAGGGTTGGATTATTTTTAATGTTATTAGGATTCCATTTAGTGACTTCAAATAGAGGGATATGTTCCTTTCCTTCTTAACTATTGAGAAGAGATGATATTTTTAGTGTCTTTGACAAATAGAATTGTAGTGGGAAGGAATTGCTAGAGTTTTCTCTTTTTGGAAACTTTGTAACAAGATAGGTACATCATGCACCCATGGAGTGGCCATATTTTTTCCTCATATATACCTTGAATCACCTCAAAATAGTGTAGGCAAAAGAAATAAATAGGATCAGTTTTTATTCCAAAATATGTCACGGATCTAACCACTAACCCCAATGAAGTCATCATACAATTCAAGCCATATATTGTCATCTTTCATTCCAAGCTCATTTACACACACTCAAGTGAACACTTTATCTTCTTGTAAACCTCCTCCAAAAGAGGAAGATGAAGAGAAGGTAGTCCATTATGCACATCTAATAAATTTCTTCTTACCATATAAAATAATTTCATTTCAATAGATATTAGGGAAAGAAAGAAAGGATTTAATAGGTCTTCCTTCATTTTATCTCTTTTTTCATTCCTTTCTCTTTTAGCCACAATTGCAATCACATTTCCTAGAAAGTTTCATGCAATCTAGTTATTTTGAGGTCCATGCCTCTAATTTATAATTTCCAACTATTGTAAGTTAATGCCAACTCTACTAATGGATTCATGGAATTCCATGATTAGTTTCTAATCATGAAAAAATCATTTCTAGAATATTTTCATTTACAAATTATACTTATAAAGGAAACAATTTCTAAAGGAGACTCCTATATAGCTCCACCTCTTTTGCTTGTTCCAACCATTTATGAATTCCACACAAGAATATTTTTTATACTTTTAAATAATAAACATATGTACCTCTATTAAACATAATAAATGGTGTTAAAATGTTTACTTCTAGAATTCATTATGTACTTTTAAATGAACGTCTTCGATTACCTTTAGGAATCCATAATTAGGGAGACGATAGTGAATGAATCTATTGTAGAAAAATCTTTAAAAATGATTAGGGAGGAGGAAATTATAGGACAAACATCAAGGAGAGGAGGTGAAGAAAGAGAAAGAAAAAAAAATATAAAAATAAAATAACGTATATATAAATTTAGTAAAAAATAACCACAAGAATAAATATGTAAGTGTATTTGAATATATATATATGTGACTATAAAACGATGTATGCATGTGCAGATATATAATCATATGTATATATCCATATGCATATATAAGGATATATAAATATATATGATATTTGTAATAGAATGTATAAATATATACATCTATAGTCAATATGTATGTGTATTTGTATATATGAGAAAATCTATACAAATTTAAATGCTTGCATGTGCACACACACACAAACATGTTATATATATATATATAATTTCATAATTGAATGGAGCAATTGTATATTAGCATATATTGGGATATATACACCTACATGTAAGAATGTGTATACAAACAAATATATAAAAAATGAGAGGAAAATCATATGATAGAAGAATGAAAATAAAAGGAATAATTTAAGAAATAAAATATATGTATACCGAGGTTGAATATATATACAGATATAAAAACACAAGTTGTAGATATGTCTGAATGAATGTTTGAGAGAAGATAAGTATATGATAAATAAATGTGAAAATATATATGTAGAAAATAAGAAATAATAAAAATATGTTATAAATATATGTCTATATATGTAAAATTAAAAGCATAGGTAAAAATGTGAAATAAAATTAATATATATGTAATTTGTTAATAAGTAAATGTGTGTGTCTACGTGTGTGTGTGTGTGTGTGTGTGTGTGTGATAATCATAGATAGTTATAAGAATTAATGAAAAAAATAAAATCTTTTTCTATTAGTCTGTATTAGATAGGAAAAGAAAAATATTTTTCTATTAGTTTGTATTTGTTAATAAGTATGTGTGTGTGTGTGTGTGTGTATCTTTTTCTATCAGTCTGTATTAGATAGGAAAAGAAATGTGTGTGTGTGTGTGTGTGTGTGAAATGGTGGAATTCTATGTTAACCGTTTGTGGTAACATAGATTTCCTTAGAACAATTATATGCTCAACCATGAAAGAGCATTTTCAGGAACAAGCAAACTGAAATTTGTATGGCATAAAAATCTGACAGTTGAATTTAAAGAAATTTCTTTGCAAATATTACCATTTGAGATTGGTGAGGTCAGGAACGGCTTGCACATTGTTGGTGCCATGATTAGCCATTGCAGTTGGACAAAAGATAACAATACCCGATTTGATTGTTCAAGCTGACTATGGGTTCTTATATAGAAGTCCAGAGAAAGAAGATGAGAATTTTCCTCAAGCACAAACACAATTGCCTAAAGCAGGAACCCTATGCTATTCTACCCTGATACTCAAATCCACTTTCTTTCTTATAAAGATGCCCTCCATTATATGGAGTAAGTCATTTTATATTTATGACCCATATAAGGTTTTAATATAAAATATACATATATAGATTGGAAAGATATATATAACAAAATAGTCGGTGGGAGTTTAGAGTAAGTGTGGGACCATATTTAGATTATGGCTAGTTGCTATGCTAATGGGTCTACTAAACCCTAGATTATAGATTCAATAGCTGAGCCACAAAAGTAAGAGGATTTTAATACACTTAGAACATGGGTAGGTTGGTTTCAGTTCAATTGCAACTATTTGTCCCTTTAAATCATTGATTGACCTCTAGCTATCAAGTACTCGGTGGCTATCAAACCGCCTATTGGTTGTATCCTATTCTCTATGTTGCAACTTCACTCTTTGAAATTTGAAAATTGTATGTATTTTTCATCCCGGTCTCTAATATGCATTCCCTATGTCATATTTTTTATTTTCATTTTGTCAATTAATAACAACATTACATGGGAATATTTATACCACCATGCTTTAGATTTAAATATGCAACAGAGTATTTATTTTTAATTTAATGGTAGTTTGTAAATATAATTTTAGAGGGATATGTGTAGTTATTTATGTGGTTATTGTTAATATTTTATGTCAATGTTGTAGAGTAATAGATATTTGTAATGAGGTTTATGTTTATTAATTAACTAAGGCTCAAGATGGTGGGTTCTACTTTAATTTTTCTTGGGATTTATTTATTTTAAATGTAAATAAACTTAAAAATTATATTATAACTAATATTATATTGTTGTAATAACATTGATTTACATATTACTTTAAATTTGTTAATTTAATAAAAATATTTATTAGAGTATGGTGGGAAGCTTGGGCACAATGCATGAACATCCATCAATGCATCAAATTGATTTGGAATAAGTTAAATAACATTATTGGTAGGTTACTGAAGAATGAGTGATCAAAGGAGAGAAGCCCACAAAAGGATGTTATAACATGTAAGGCATGTGTGACAAGAAAATGTTAAGGGTGATTTAATATAAGTTTGGTGGACAACATAAGAAAATATGTGAGACCAACTCCAGTTGATGATCTCTTTATAAACATTGTCCAAAGAAAGAGTCCATTTTTTTAATTTATAACCATGAATTGGAAAAGTGGAGGTACAATGCCTTGATAGAATGCCTTGAGGAGACCACAATAAAGTACAAAACCCCTATCCTAATCTTCTTCATCTTTAGATCCATTTTCACTCAAGCAAGTCCATGATTATAGTTGAAGGTTTTAAGCTCTAGTATGATGGTGAGGAAAGGAATGGTTGAAAATTTGGTTAAGAGTTGTCATCCACCTAGTGGGAATGGATAGCATGAAGAAGGTTCTCATCAGAAATTAAATTTATATTTAGTTGACATGTGGTTAAATCTAGAATAAGAGGTATTGATGTTGTTCAGACCATGGTTTCCAAGCTCTGTATAATGAAGTTATGGTGATTTTGTTGCTACTTTCATTGTATTTGTTATCCAAGCAAGTGATATAGAGACTAGTGGGACTACTAAGCAAGATGGGGAGTGCACTTATGGTAGCTCCTTGAGCCTTATCACTCTTGTTTAGGTTATAAATTCAACAAGGATGAAACCCATAGTTATTATAAAAAGTAGAAACAAGTGAACACTTTAAGATGTCCTCTATTATATAAAAATATGATGAATAATTTTATATTTATGAAAAATATAAAATTATATATATATATATATAACAATACCCGGTTTGATTACACAAGCTGAAATGCCATCAAATTGATTTTCCAATAGGAAAGAAGAGATTTTTCCACAAGCATAAACTTTCATGAATGGCATTTTATTCTCAATTTTGAAACATAGTTGTCCAAAGCAGGAACTCTATTCTATTTCGACACTTTATTTTCTTTCTTATCACATCATTATGATTGAAATCTGTCTTTCCACTAACTGACTTTTACTCTTTCATAACATGATTACTATCTTA
>VDFB02353493.1:214579279-214615614 GCA_007258455.2 Sequoia sempervirens
CATAATGCATTCGACTAGGTCATATTCATCCACTCAAAAAATAAATCAAGTTTATTTATCAATCTCCTAAAGTGATCAGTTTAAATTAAACAAATCAACTTGATCCTAACATCACCCTCCTTGATTAAATAAATAAATCATTTATTTAATTAAGTCTGAAATCACCTTCCATCCTTTTCTGATTTAAATAAATCAAATATTTAAGTCATAAAAGTAAAAATCATCTAATCATCATCCTAGCTAATTAATCATGATTAAATCTAATCTAATGCATGTCACATCCTCTAGATAATCCCACTTGCACAAATAAATCAATTTATTGATTTATTAAAATCAGCATTTTCACTCAACATGGCATCTCTGAGGAATATTCCCTCAAGTTTGAATTCAAAAACAAGTGGACATGTACATCCAACAAAGCAATTAATGAGCTCTTACATGTCCCTTGCACAAGTCAAACTCAACATTTATATCATAAATTCAAATTTTAATTTCCCCCTCTTGGGCACATTTCCCAAATCTTGCACATTCCTCATCCTATGGCAAGTTGACAAGTGGCCTTATCTTATTGGCTTGTTTTTTATCCCACATTACTCTCTCATAATAATTCTTTCAACTTGAGAATCTACAAATAGAGGCTTCGTCCTTAATCAAATTCTCCACATCTTGATCCACAAGTCTTCATGCAAAGTCATTCTCTCAATTGAGAACTGATTTTGTCCATCATCATCATTTGCATTATCAAGGGTTGGGAAAGGGCTATTTTCCACAATAGCACCAATCCACTATGGAATAGATTATTCACTATGCTCCTTAGGATTTCAATTATTTTGTTTTATTGTCATATTCATAGAGCATAGGGGATTATTTCATAAAGAATGTCATTTTGTTTGCTTTCTTTTAACTAACTTCCTTTTGATATACATTGAAATAGAAATAAAAGATTGTAGATTTAAAATGGTGTTACATTTGGTGCCCATTTAGTCCCACATTCATCCATTTGGCCAATCTCTCATCAAGAAATTCTATAAATAAAGGCCTTAGTCTTCATCAAATCATCCACAATTTACATGCAAAGTTACTCTCTTGGTTTGAGAACTAATTTTTCTCATCTCCATTGCATCTCATCATTTTAGCTTTTGAGCAAGGATTGGGAAAGGGTCATTTGCACATTTGACACCAATCCACTATGGAATAGGAAAAAAAGGAAAGCGAAGGTGAAACGAAGAAGAAAAACAAAAGGAGGAGAATGAAGATGACGTTTTGGGGAAGATTAAAGTGTTTTTTAACACTTTAGTGTTTTTTTTGAACACTTTTCACTAAATTGTTTATCTTTTTGGTTTAGGACACTAATTTTCATTTGGGTTTAGAAAGAACACTTTGATTTTTTGCAAAGGGTTAAAATTGAAACTTAGACACCTACTAGATTTCAATTTGGGCTAAAATTGAACAAGTAACTTTACATTTGACATTGGTGTTTTAAAACGAATCAAATCATTGCTTTGAAGGATAAAATGAATGTGTTCCTTTATTGTTTTGTAATTATTTACACAAAGTTTAATATCATCAAAAGACGTATTCGCTTCTCTCACACCTCACGGCAATCTTGAGAATCAAAAGGCTTTTGGTGACATTAAGTTGTGTAAATAATTTCCCATACACACTTCGATTTGGGTTTAAAATTGAACATCTTATGCGAGTGTGAGTAGAGCATCATCGTGTATATTCTCTTTCTTTGAGTCGTCAAAGATTGATCAAGTTACGAATTTTGTCTTTGCTTGCTTTTGTTTATCCTAGAGGGCCTGCCTTGGGGAGAAAGTACTCACCCAAGGGAATGACTCAACCGGTAACACTCTAAAGCCAAGAGTATTTCCAACCGGGATATAAATGTGGATATTGGAAGAAATGCTAATATCACGCAGTTGATTATGACAAGATGGATCTGAAAGGGGACTCTTGTCGTATGGGTCAATCTCCACGAACGAAAAATCCATACTAAAACCCACGTGCTAGAATTTTCCAAAATCCTTTAATCTATTTGTTGGTGCAAGAACAGACGTTCTGAAGCTGCCCCACACTTTTACGGTCTTTAGTAGAAATGGAAAACATGCCATGGGAGTTTGATGGGTGTTGATGCTTGGCTGCCCCATATAAGTGAGTGTTGTGGAGGGGAGCCAGTGGGGTTAAGCATCTAACAATTTTCTAAAAATAAGCGTAGCTAGACTTGTCCAAGTGGGGATTCAACAAATATTGTCTTACACATCCATAGGGTTTGTACTTGTTCTTGGTTTGAAAACACAGTGCTTTATTCGAAAACATTTGCAAACAAACATTCAACATGATCCTCAAAATTTTAAACCCTTTAGAAGGAAAATACCATTGACCAAATTCTCATGCTATTGTTTGCCCTTGGGATTACATCCTTAGAGGTTTCTGTAAGCACTTGAATCTTTTATATCCCACTTTTCCCACCTAAAGGGGGAAACAATAGGTAACCCTTGCATTAAATTCATCAAAGTTTAACATAATATACTTTGTGAAATGAGATGAAGTTGAGACATTGGACATTCAGTTTGAAAGCTAATCAAGAGTGTGTTTGTGGTAAAAAGAATCCATTAAGCAAAAATTAAAAACAATTGGACCCCACACATGTGTCTCCAATGATTTCATGCAAAATCAAGATCAAGAAACCAAAGGTGAAAGCCCTTAGTCTGATAGCCTGTCAAGAACGTCTCTCTATGTTATACGAAGTTAGACAAAGACTGCTTTTCAACTTTTACAAGAAGGCTTCAAGGAACAATCCCGGTTTGTATTCATTCTATTACTGCCAAAACCCAAATCTTTTCAGAGAGTTTGAACATCTTGTTTAGAAAAAAGCTTGTTCTTCAACACCTAGGTCTAGGGAAACAAAGTGTCTTTTTTTAGGTTCATCTTAGGATCAAAGCAAATCAAAATATTTTTCATTCATCCTCCACACATCAAAACAAAACATCATCTCACAATCACCTTTTGGAAAATCTTGAAATCATCCTTAATACTAGGCTTTTTGGCAAAATAAAAAATCATCAAAATCATTGAGACTAAATTCTTGAAAACATTATCACCTTTGGCTAGGTATGTGTAGATGCATCCTTTTGAATTATATGCTTAGTCAAAATCATCTTGTTTAGCTTAGTATATGTGGGTATGTGTAGGATCATCATGGAAAAAACATGCCCCCAAGGGCAAAAAATTTAGAAAAATCGAGATAGGCAACTTTGATGTAAAAATTTTGAATAATTTTATCTATATTATTTCCAAAATATGTAAGGACAGAATATGTAGAAAATTGAATGTAGTTTCTAAACTACTTCAGGGTTTGTTTAAAAAATAAAAAAACTATTTGGTAAAAATTTGAAATTCCCCCAGCAAAGTGGTACTCGAAATTTCTTGCAGTGGAAAAATAAGAAGTAGGTGTCTGTCTGACCACCCTAACCACAATTTAATGATAATATTTTTTTATAATATCTTAGATATAAAAAGAGGACTCATGCCCCGATGTGATGCATATTTTTTTGTAATTTTTTTCCAAGTAAATAATTAATTATGAGTTTTTAATTACAAATTTTTAAAAAATATAAAAACTCATATGTCTAACCACCTTAACTTGGTAAAAAATTCATGAAATTCAATTTTTCTTTTTTTAATCCTATAATATGTGAAACATAGAATGTGACGCATGTTTTGGATTCAAAAAATGTGATACTATTCAAAATCTATAAATATTTTTCAATCAGCCTATCAATCAGGACTTTAGTCATAATTTGAATAGAAAATGAATAATAATTACTTATTACATTCAAAGTAAAACATAATTTATATTGATGGAAAGCTGTGAATCTCCTTTAAAAACCCTTTTCATTTCATCAATTTTGGGTAAAAAAATAGTCGTCAGCCACATACCCATCATATTGCCACTTTTTGGCTCATCATGATCCTACACATACCCATGTAGATGAATCCTTCATTATATGCTTAGTGAAACTATCATCTTGTTTGGATAGGTGTGGGTAGATGCATCCTTCTTCCCGCACATATTCAAATTATCATCCTTTGATCAAATTTATCCCTTAGATAATCATCCAAACATCTTAGGGTCTATTTATTCAAAATCAAAATCAAAATCAATCAAGGACAAATCCCAAATCAAAATCTGAAACATATCTGAAAGTCCCAAAAGCCTAGTATTTCCTTCAAGACTTACCAAAAGATCATAACATCCACATCATTCATCCTTTACATCACCATCATATCACCTTTCGATCCTCAAGATATCCTTTTTTTTTTTACTTTGGGTCATAAAATAAAGATCAATCCAAAGAAATCAAGAGATTCATCTCCCATTCTTAAAAATTGATCCTTGTTTTATGGTTCAAACCAGATCTCAATACAAGAAGAGCATGGAAGCCAACAAAGAAACACCCGCTTCAAGTGATCTTAGTCAAACCACTCCTGAAATGAATCCCATTGGGGTTGGAAATCTCACAGTTAACCTTCCAACATTGTCACAAAATCCGCAAGAAGAAAACCAAGGAGAGGATCTTACTTTTGGAATGACTCATGACGAAATGACTAAAATGCTTCAAAATCTAGAAAACCATAAAATCATCAATATCGTGATGAGACTTAACCCTTCGTTATACATGCTTGAGCTAGCAAAACAAGGGGCCAAGTTACCTTTGGATTTCGATGTGAGTACCATAGTGGAGACATCATTTCCTCTGATCTCATCCACCATTCCCATCTCATCTACACCCCCATCCCAAAACATCACACAAAACATTCCGCAAATCACAACATCTTTTGCTCCAACCCAACCTAACGTTAATAAGGGAAATACACTTCTCAAAGCTCTTCAAGCACACCCCCTTGTTAATAATCAAAACTTGGATGCAAATACCACTTTGGAACAAAACATACTCAAAAACGCATTACATACGAATGTTCCTCTCACTTTCCATCATGATCCATCATCAACATTTTTTCACGCAACACCTCAAACTCCTCTCCTCACAAATTCGCAAGAGGAAGGAGACATGTTCGGACTTGGGGGCATTTTCGACACCACAAAATTTTCACAAGGACACTCACCCCTTACATTTCCACCACTTCCGCTTTTTCCATCATCATCTACACCACTTCTTGGTTTAGGGCTTCCCCCTCTACCAAGTATCAATCAAAACAACATCCCAAATCAAAGCATTATGCCAAACGCTCAAAACTTATTGTTGACATCACAACAACAAGCGATAAATGCACAAGAAATGGCAACAACATAAAATACCCCCATAACATCGCAAAGCATGGTCTCTCAAGGGCCAATCACATCAACAGCACCACTCATCACTCAAACTACCACATAAACAACACCCTCCACCAATCAAATAATCAACACAACATCACCATTCACCACTACCACAAACGCCATTCTGAATCCACCACCATCCCCACCACCACCAACTTCCACCACATCAAGTCAATATAATTCAGCATTGCAAGCCACTTTTCAAAGAGGATACCAACAAGTGCAGAAACAAAAAGCCGTATACCTAGCTGCTCAACAAGCCGCTGAAGCTGCACAAGCTACCCAAGCTGCACAAGCTGCATTGCAAGCACAACAAGCGCAACAAGCCCAAGCGTTATTGCAACAACAAAAACAACAAGCTGCACAAGCATTGCAAGCACAAAAGACCGCTCAAGCACAACTTCTATTGCAGCAACAAGTCACACAAGCGCAAGCTCAAGTGCAAGCTCAATATCAGGCACAACAAGCCCAATATCAAGCACAACTCAATGCACAAAGACAAGCAGCGCAATTGCAAGCATATCAACAAGCATTAAAGCAATACCAAGAGCAACAAGAAGCAGCATAATTGGTAGCCCAACAACAAGCATTGTTGGAACAACAACAAGCACAACAACAAGCGTTGTTGGAACAACAAGTGCAACAACAAGCACAAATCTTAGCACAGCAACAGCAAGATCAACAACAAGTGTTGTTCATACAAAAGCAGGTGGAAGCTTACCTCACTCAGAAAAACATACAGATACCATCAAACAACACATCAAACAACACACCGACCAACCCACCCATCCAAACCACGATTGCAACACCCCAAAACACCTTCATCCCACCCCCTGATCCACAAAATGATGTCACGACACAAATCAGGTTGCTCTCCCAACAAGTGCTTGATCTCCAATCAGGACGAACAACCAAAACACCAAGCAACTTGTCTCCCTATCCATTTCATTGGAGCCTAGAAATGAAACCATTCCCCAACGGATTTGAAATCCCCAAATTTGACAAATATCGAGGGATGGGAAACCCTGAAGATCACATAAGGGAATTCTAGGTTCATTGCATGGAAGTCACATATGATGATACTTATCTAATGCAGTTATTTCCTAGAAGCTTGGCAGGCCCCGCTATAGAATGGTTCTCTCGCTTAATTTTAGGCATTAGAACGTTCCAAGAAATTAGGGACGCATTCATTAGGAACTATGCATGTAACATTGCAATGGATGTTAGTCTCGAAGAACTATACGCTCTAAAACAAGGAAAGAATGAATCTTTTGCTTCATTCCTTCAACGGTGGCAATCCAAGGCCAATCGGAGCAAGTGGACCATGCTAGAAGAACAATAAGTTTGCACCATCATAGCCAACCTTGAAGGCTACTTGGCATTTCATCTTAAGGTTCAGGGCATCACCACATATGATCAATTGATTCCTAAGGTGCTTAGCATCGAAAGAGCCCTTATGACACAACCCACAGAATCAACATCATACCGTGAACAACAAAACAACCGCTCACCATCCAATTACAACGATAAACCTCATACATGGGCAAGAAATAAAAATGTTACTAATGATGGTGTTGTAGATGCCAAGGTGGTTATTAGTGGTCCTCGCCAAAATACACCCACACCACAAATCCAAACACAACACCAAAACACTCATCACACAACATACCAACCCAACAACAATCCAACCATCAATAACCTCAATGATCAAAGAGGACCACCCCAACGCAAAACTTATCCTAAAAAAAAATACACCATTTTGGGGGAACCACTTGAGGACATAATGAAAAAGTTGATCGACAAAAAACTCATCAAGCCTCCTACATTTGAAAATTACCAAGAATCTAATGTCAAACCTCCTTGGTATAACGAGAATCAACTTTGTGAATTTCATAAAATCAAAGTTCATACCACAAACAGTTGCATGAGACTCAAAAACATCATCCAAGATCTCATTGATAAGAAAATCATAAATGTGGAACAACCTACAGGAAATCAGGATCTTAAGATATATATGAATCCGATGCCGAATCATGGTAACAAAGGCAATAAAAATGATAAAGGGAAGGGCAGTGTAAATCATGTGTATGAATCAGTCATTGTAGTACCCCTCCGTTTATGCCTATGCTTTTTGTTGTTATGTTTTTACACTGTAGACTATGATACCTTGTTTGGATATTTTGCTCGCTGGTTTTGAGAGACAGTGGATTTATTCTATGACATGATGATACATTATATTGCGATATTTGATTCCTGTTATTCTTTGAGATAATGTAGATGTTTACTTTCAGATGATTATTGCTATGAACATGTTTATGATGGACTAACAGCTATTTATTTCATCAGTTTTTTGTGACATGTATTGGTGTGGAGAACGGAATCGCATCACTTGCTTGCAACTGCCCTGTGATGTCTGTGATTTTCTCCGCACGGTGTGTTTGTTTAATGCTTTATATATAAATATATTTGTATGCTTGTTATTTGCTTGGTTGAAGGAATTTGCAGGTACATGACACCGACTCCACCTGGGTACTCAGGTCTGAGCGTGTCAAGACTCAACGGATACGTTGATCGGGAGAAAGTAGTTTGGTTTACCCTAGTCTAGCCTTTAACCCTAGTCTTAGTACTTTGTCTGTTTTAGTTCAGAGTCATAGGTTGTATTGTCATTTTCTGTTGAATAAATTGTTGAAAGTTAAATTTGGTTAATTTTTAATGATAGTTATTGTGTTTTAAATTATTGGTATTTAAATTAATGTTTAAAAGTGGAAGAAATTACTTGCTTGGTTATTTAATTAATTAATTAGATTATTTGGTTAAATGGTTTGATTTTAAAAGATCAAACTTATTTACTTAAATAAATAAATAAATTAAATTAAAAGATTAAGTGAGTAAATAGATATATTTGAAAATTAAATAAATGGTTGTATATTGGAAATTGGAAATTAAAATTAAAATTAAATGCATGCAATTGAAAATTGATTTTGAAATTTAAAATAAAATAAATTATTAGCATGCAAATTTGAATTGGCAAGATTGCCGTGAAGTGGAGAAGATATTTTCATAACCACTTCTCGACATGTGTGCCATTGTGTTAAATGATTCTTGTTGAGAAAAAAATTGGTTACGGAGGATATTTTGGATCTCGGGAAAAACAAAGAGGTTGTTCAATTTCCTCACGGGAAATTATCAAAGTTTTGCAAAAATTCTTGTTGTGTAAAAAATTTATTTTCTAAGAGGATTTGTTATTTCTTCTGGGGTTGTATATTTGTGGAAGATCCCTTGGAAGGAGGATCTCTTGTGTTGGTTGGGGAAGATTTTGGGATTTGTATGCTACAGGCAAAAGGAATTTTCCTATAGGCAGTTATCATAGTACAGGTATTTTTCTTGTTATGTTTGTTCTTTCTTTAAAAGTTAGAGAAAAGATATGCTTTGTATTTCCTGTGTTCTTCTTGAAAATTTGGTAAAGTTTTATTCAAACAGTGGAAAGGATCTGTGAAGAATTTTAGTTGTGATAGAAAAGGAATTTTCTGTTGTTTGTTTGCAAGAAACTTCAAGAACTTAGATAAGCAAAAGTAGGAATACGAAACAAGATTTGTTTTGAAAACCTCTGTGATAATTTTAGAAAAGATAAATTGGGGAAAATTGATTTTTGAATTAATGTTTATTTTATTAAAATTAGAAAATCCTATTGAAATAAAATAGAAAATTTGTGAAGAAAAATAACCTTGTACAGTAATAAGTTTTCTCAAATTTCTGTAGAAATTTTTTGTCAGAATATGATTTCTATATTCTGTATTTGAAAGATCTTAAGATATATATATATATATATTTATATATATATATATATATATATATATATATATATATATGTACATATTTATATATTTATATTGCTGTGAATTTATGTGGATTTATATGTTAAATCTTTTTTTATAAGATCGCGGTATGGAATAAATCCGCAGGCCCGAAAGTATTGAAACGTTGGTTTTGGATTTTGTTTTAATTTTTAAAAAAATTATACTGGTTTGGGGAGTGCCGAAACCCTCCCCATATGTATTCTGTGGTGGGCGCAACCCACCAAGGCTGCGCACAGCAGCTAGGCTACTGGGTGCAGCCCTGGGAAGGCTGTGTCCTTCCCACGGGAAGGCCGCAGGAGTCGACCCCTGTTTCATTAAAATAAATGTTTTAAAAGAAACTTTTAAAAAGAATACAGTTTCTTTAAATGTTTAAAATGTGGATTTTATAAATTAAATTTTAAATTTGATTATTATATATTATCATATTATATATATATATATATATATATATATATATATATATTCATATATGTATGTATATATATATAATATGTGATTATATTTGGTTAAATGAATATTTATATATATATATAAATATATTTATATATATATTTATATATAAATATATAATGTTAGGAAAAATAATTTGGAAATTATTTTGAGATAAATTATATTTTCTTTAGTTAATGATGTATGTGTGAATTATTATTGAAAATTTATGGAATAGAATAAATGGTGAAATTGAGAAAATTAAAAAAAAAAGATTAAAAGGAACAGTTATTATTTTTATTGATTTTGAAATAGATATTTTTAAAATGGTATATAAGCATCTTGTTTTCAAAATGATATATATGGATTTAGCATATCCAAATGGTAGATGTGTATTGCTCTAAATTGTTTAATTTTTTTTGTAATTGGGAAAAATGTGGAAAGTCTCTATTGATCAAGTCTTCCAGACCAACTGTTAAATGGGGATTGTGAATGTTAAGTTAAATTCTTATGTTAACTAAGGATGTGTACATGGATTTTCTTGGTGGGTTGACACGTGTGTTATGAACATTGATTGTTGTTCGTTCTTCATGATTGGTCTTTTATATTGATTTGGTTATATGTACACTTTGTAAATCTTAGTAAGGGAACATAGATTTCCATATTATGTTTAGGGGAGTGGCTATTTGTAAGGGCCGACACACAAAGTGGTGTCAGGGTAACTTACAAATAGTTAGTAACTCAGTGATAACTAAATGACACAGTAGTTAGATTAAAAACATTTAACAAGATGCTTATGCCTTCTTATGACTCTTGAGCTACTTCAGTCATGAGTATAAGATGAGAAGGCCTGGAATGGAAAATCGGTGTCTTGTTCCTTTAAAAGACATTCGATTCCACAATAGTATGCAATAGGGTCTAGGTTTCGTAAGAGGTTACCAGGGTAACCCAAGGATTGGGGGCCGAAACCTAGGAAGAAACCCCAGGGTAACCTTTGCAACATTGTGATGACACTCCACCTAGAATAATAGTTAACCTTGTGTTTGTGATATAGTCAATTGTCTTAATCTGGAAGCAATGTAACTAATAGTCTATTGTGTATTAGTGTCTAGGGTTAGTAGATTAGGTCTAGGTAACCTTATTACTATCTCCTAGCACGGGGGGTGGACCTACGGGTACCACATGGTTGGGTGGAACGTGCACCTTACTCCATTGGGTCCCCAAATTGATCTTGGCATCGAGAGCTTCATGGATGGAGAGCTCACACATGGAAACTTATGTTTATTTCAACATTGTATATTGTAAAATTTGTATTTGAAAACATCCCTCAAATGTTGTGAGGTGAACACTTGTAATTGTAACCATTATTGAACTACCTCATCAGATGGATGAGTATTGTATGTATTATCAAAATTAATGTATGAAAGAAATTTGTGCTTTATGTTATCTTTAATGGAGTATTATATCAAATGCAATGTTTATGTTTATGTTATTAATTTATATGTGCAATGCGAAATACTTAAGTCACTTAAGAAAAACTCAATGTAGTGTAACATCGCTTAGCCTAACGAATGTATGCAACTAATTAACTTAATATTAATACTTTAAAAAAAAATTATTACACCATTATTCACAATTGCAACATTCTTAGGTTATTAAGATGGGGCATTACAGATTGGTATCAGAGCCAAGGTTACAAACACTGGATGCTCTAGGTAATCACGAGCCCATTAGGTTGACCTAGTACATAGTGTCGCAACTGATAACCTTGGTTGAATAGTATCTAAGACTCGTTATTGTTATGTGTAGGAACATGCCTAGGCGAGGAGGAAGAGGTCGTAGTAGAGGTCAAGGTGGAGGCCGAGGGTCAATCCCTCAAGTTACTCCCCCTCCTAGCCCTCATCATAGTGATCAGGTAGAATAGATGGGTTAGAGAAATGAGGGACAGAATCCCGAACAGTCAGTAGTAGAGGGTTCTCAGATACATCCACTATTAGAGGAGGTCCTAGCTCATCTTGGACCTAGACAGGTAAATGACCAGGAGGTTGTCAGAGAGAAATAGATCTCCTAGGAGAGTAGAGGACATAGCACATCAGGATGCTATCATTGTAGGTCATATGAGGGATTTATTGAGAGCATGCCCTCCTACCTTTGATGGTACTGGAGGTGGCTTAGAGGCTGAGACTTGGCTACTAGATTTGGGTAGATGCTTCGCCATGCACCCATATGGTAGTAATACCTGTGCTAGATGTGCTATTATGCACTTGAGAGGATTCACCTCTACTTGGTGGCGCCTAGAGGAGCAGAAGCTCCATTTGGATATTGGTTATGTGTCTTGGGAGATGTTTCTCGAGAGGTTCAGAGCACGGTTCCTTTTGAAACATTGGAGGCAGCGTAGGGCTGACGAGTTCCATGATCTACGTCAGTTAGCTCTTTCTGTAGAGAAATATGAATGTAGGTTCTACGAACTCAAGCAATATGCTGGTATTGGCGACGATGAGCCTATGTTAGTACAACACTTTATCAGGGGTTTAAATGCCCGCATTAGTGGTGGTGTCCGAGTCTTTGAGCCAAAGACTATGGAAGTCGCGGTGGAGAAGGATCACATAGTTGAGGAGAACCTTATTATGGCCTTAGGTGGGCACACAGGAGTGCAGATTGGGAGTGCTCATGCAGCAGGTTTTAGTCCATGGGGTGGATAGGCACAGACAGGTGGTTCTTCCAAGAACCAACAGACACCCACAAAGGGTGGGCAGCAACAACAACAAAGAACACCTCAAAAGAACAATAACCCTCAACCACAACAACAAAATAGTCCTCAAATAGGAAAGGGTCGCAACTAGTGGCACAACAAGCGCAATAGGCAGGATCAGCTTGGATAGAGTGCTCAGTCTACGGTTAGTAGGGGTAGTTACCAGCAGTCCAATGCACCTTTGGGTGGCAGAGGATTCAGCAAAGGTACAGGATGTTATTCATGTGGACAGCAGGGACACATAGCTAGGCAGTGTCCGATGAGAGGTTCTACTAGTTATGGGCCTCGACCTATAGTTTCAGAGCCTACAGTGGGTGATGTAGGATGATTACATACAGTATATGCAGGGGTTAATGACCGCCAAGCCAATCACCAGAACACGGTGGTTGAAACTTCAGGTAAGTTACATGGTGTTAGTGTTTCTATACTTTTTTATTCCGGAGCCACTGACTCTTTTATTTCATCGACCATTGTTGACCGTTGTGATCTTGTGGCGGTAAAGCAAGGTGGTAAATGGCAAGTTGAATTCGCCTCAGGGGTGAAAGTAGCAGTAGAAAACTTAGTACATAATTGTGAACTTAAAATTAGTACGTTAACTACCTTAGTAGATTTATATGTTACACCCTTAGGATCGTATGATATAGTTTTAGGTATGGATTGGTTAGCATCTTATCATGTTTTAATTGACTGTCAACTTAAGATAGTTAGTTGCATTAATGATTTAGGTGCGAAAGTGGAAATCGTAGGTATTCAAAGACCTATCTCTTTGCGGATGATATCTGCTATGCAACTAAAGAGATGTCTTCGTCACGGATGTCAACTGTTTGCAACAACAGTTACTGATTTAGAAGAGGGTGAGAGTCAAGAGGTATCTCTTGATGATCATCCTATTATTAGGGAATTCGCAGATGTGTTTCCCGATGACATTCCTGGAATGCCACCGAAGAGGGATATAGACTTTAGAGTCGACCTAGTTCCTGGAGTTGAACCTATATCTAGAGCTTCTTATAGAATGACGACTTAGGAGTTAGAGGAACTTCGTATTCAGTTAGAGGAACTTTTAGAAAAGGGTTTCATTCATCCAAGTGTTTCCCCTTGGGGAGCACCTGTCATCTTCGTAAAGAAGAAGGACGGATCTCTTAGGCTGTGCATTGACTATCGTCAATTGAACAAGGTTACAATTAAGAATCGTTATCCTTTGCCTAGAATCAATGATCTTTTTGATCAAATTAAGGGAGCTAATGTGTTCTCTAAAATCAATTTGAAATCTAGGTATCATCAATTGCGTATAGCTGAAGCAGACATTCATAAAACTGCTTTTTGAACTCGTTATGGGCACTACGAATTCACAGTAGTACCATTTGAGTTAACGAATGCACCGTCTGTATTCATGAGTTTAATGAATGGTGTATTTTGTACATACCTCGATCACTTTGTCCTGGTATTTCTTGATGATATTTTAGTTTATTCGAGAAACATGAAGGAACATGAAGAACACTTGAGACAGGTATTGCAATGTTTAAGGGAAAATCAATTGTATGCGAACCTGAAGAAGTGTGACTTCTTTCAACCTGAAATAAAATACCTTGGACACGTGATATCTGGAAAAGGTATCACTGTGGATCCTTCAAAGATCCAAGCTATTGTAGATTGGCCCGCGCCTACTAATGTAGGTGAAGTTCGTAGTTTTATGGGTCTAGCTGGTTATTATAAGCAATTTGTAGAGGGATTTTCTAGAATCGGTCATCCTATTACTTCTCTTCAAAGGAAAGGAAAGAAGTTTGTTTGGATAGAGCAGTGTCAGTTGGCTTTTCAGACTCTTAAAGAAAATTTAACTAATGCACCTATACTTATTGTTCCTGATCCTACTAAGGATTTTGTAGTATGCACGGATGCATCCTTAGAGGGTTTGGGAGTAGTTTTGATGCAAGATGGGCGTGTGATTGCTTATGAGTCTCGCAAACTCAAGGATCATGAATTAAACTATCCTACTCATGACCTAGAACTAGCTGCAGTTGTGCATGCTTTAGTTCGATGGAGGCATTTTCTTTTAGGTGATCATTTCGAACTTCATACTGATCACCGTAGTTTGCAATACATCTTTACGCAACCTAACTTAAATGCTAGGCAAAGACGGTGGATGGAGTTCTTGTGTGAGTACGATTTTGAAGTAAAATATGTTCAAGGTAAAGAGAACGTAGTGGTTGACGCTCTTAGCCGACGTCGTCATGAGATCTCTGCTACTACTCTTGAAGTAGATTTGAGAGGTCAAATAGTAGCTGCACTTCCTACTGATAGATTATATCAGGAAGTGAAGTCAGAAATTGAATCGGGTAGACCTTTAGAAGGTCGATTTGCAGGGTATGTCCTAGAATCGGATGGTATATTACGGAATTTAGGTCGTATTTATGTACCACATGTAGAAATTCTTCGTACATTAATCATGATTGAATCTCATCGAGCTTCGTATTCAGCTCATCCAGGTGTCAATAAAATGCATGCCGATCTTCGGAAATTGTATTTTGGGCCTAGTATGAAACGTGATATTGCTGACTACGTATCGAGATGTCTTGAATGCCAGCGAGTTAAAGTTGAGCATCAACATCCCCCTAGATTATTGCAGCCACATCTCATTCCCGAATGGAAATGGGATATTATATCCGTTGACTTCATTGTTGGGTTACCTACGTCATCACGTCGACATGATGCCATTATGGTAACTGTTGATCGATTGACTAAAGTAGCTCATTTATCACCTATACGATCATCTTACAATGCTTCATCCGTAGCTAGGATATTCATGGAGGATATCGTTAGATTACATGGGATTCCTCGTAGGATTATATCAGATAGAGATCCTTTATTTACTTCAACCCTTTGGACTTCATTACAACATGCCCTAGGTACACAGTTGAACTTTAGTTCAGCGTATCATCCTCAAACCGATGGACAAATGGAAAGAGTTAACCAAATATTAGAGGATATGCTTAGGATGTACGTAATGGACCAACAGTCTCGTTGGGAGGATTATCTGTATTTAGTAGAATTCGCTTACAACAACGGATATCAGAGTTTCATAGGTATGCCACCATTTCAGGCATTATATGGTCGTCCTTGTCGAACTCCACTAAGTTGGGATCGACTTGAGGATAGAGTGTTACTTGGACCTGAGATGCTTCAAGACATGGAGCAACAGGTTGACCGTATTAGAGAGTATTTGATAGCAGCTCAGGATAGGAAAAAGAAATATGTTGATGCGCATAGGATAGACCGACAGTTTGCTGTTGGTGATAGAGTGTTTCTTCGAGTGTGACCGCGAAAGAGTCCAATCCATTATGGAAAAGGCTCTAAGCTTGCGCCTCGTTTCGTTGGACCATTTGAGATCTTAGAGAGAATTGGTCCTGTGGCATATCGACTCGCCTTACCACCCAGTTTGTCTTGTATTCATGATGTTTTTCATGTATCAGTTCTTAGACCATATCATCCCAACATATCTCATGTACTTGATTGGAATGCATTACAGGTAGAGGACGAGCAGCTGGCTTTGGAGCCCGTAGCCATTCTACAGCACCAGATGCTCTGTCTCAGGGGTCGAGACGTTGATCAGGTGAGGGTCCAATGGGATCCTAGCTATGAGGCTTCTGCTACCTGGGAGGATGTGACACGCACGAGGGAACTTTATCCCTATCTGTTCGCAGGATTTCAGGAGCAAGCCTGATCCTAGGGGGGGAGGATGTAGTACCCCTCTGTTTATGCCTATGTTTTCTGTTGTTATGTTTTTACACTGTAGACTATGATACCTTGTTTGGATATTTTGATTGCTAGTTTTGAGCGACAGTGGATTTATTCTCTGACATGATGATACATTATATTGCGATATTTGATTCCTGTTATGCTTTGAGATAATGTAGATGTTTACTTTCAGATGATTATTGCTATGAACATGTTTATGATGGACTAACAGCTATTTATTTCGTTAGTTTGTTGTGACGTGTATTGGTGTGGAGAACGAAATCACATCACTTGCTTGCGAGTGCCCTGTGATGTCTGTGATTTTCTCTGCACGGTGTGTTTGTTTAATGCTTTATATATAAATATATTTGTATGCTTGTTATTTGCTTGGTTGCAGGAATTTGAAGGTACATGACACCGACTCCAGCTAGGTACTTAGGTCTAAGTGTGTCAAGACTCAACGGATACGTTGATCAGGAGATAGTAGTTTGGTTTACCCTAGTCTAGCCTTTAACCCTAGTCTTAGTACTTTGTTTTAGTTCAGAGTCATAGGTTGTATTGTCA
Organism: Sequoia sempervirens; assembly: GCA_007258455.2. Taxonomy (NCBI): domain Eukaryota; kingdom Viridiplantae; phylum Streptophyta; class Pinopsida; order Cupressales; family Cupressaceae; genus Sequoia; species Sequoia sempervirens. Next base: position 214,595,958 of record VDFB02353493.1, read on the forward strand.
TTGTCTGTTGAATAAATTGTTGAAAGTTAAATTTGGTTAATTTTTAATGATAGTTATATTGTGTTTTAAATTATTGGTATTTAAATTAATGTTTAAATGTGGAAGAAATTACTTGCTTGATTATTTAATTAATTAATTAGCTTATTTGGTTAAATGGTTTGATTTTAAAAGATCAAACTTATTTAATTAAATAAATAAATAAATTAAATTAAAATATTAAGTGAGTAAATAGTTATATTTGAAAATTAAATAAATGGTTGTATATTGGAAATTGGAAATTTAAATTAAAATTAAATGCATGCAATTGAAAATTGATTTTTAAATTTAAACTAAAATAAATTATTAGCATGCAAATTTGAATTGGCAAGATTGCCGTGAAGTCAAGAAGATATTTTCATAACCATTTCTCGACATGTGTGCCAGTGTGTTAAATGATTCTTGTTGAGAAAAAAATTGGTTACGTAGGATATTTTGGATCTCGGGAAAAATAGAGAGGTTGTTCAATTTCCTCACGGGAAATTATCAAAGTTTTGCAAAAACTCTTGCTGTGTAAAAAAATTATTTTCTAAGAGGATTTGTTATTTCTTCTGGGGTTGTATATTTGTAGAAGATCCCTTGGAAGGAGGATCTCTTGTGTTGGTTGGGGAAGATTTTGGGATTTGTACGCTACAGGAAAAAGAAATTTTCCTACAGGCAGTTATCATAGTACAGGTATTTTTCTTGTTATGTTTGTTCTTTCTTTAAAAGTTAGAGAAAAGATATGCTTTGTATTTCCTGTGTTCTTCTTGAAAATTTGGTAAAGTTTTATTCAAACAGTGGAAAGGATCTGTGAAGAATTTTAGTTGTGATAGAAAAGGAATTTTCTGTTGTTTGTTTGCAAGAAACTTCAAGAACTTAGATAAGTAAAAGTAGGAATACGAAACAAGATTTGTTTTGAAAACCTCTGTGATAATTTTAGAAAAGAGAAATTGGGGAAAATTGATTTTTGAATAAATGTTTATTTTATTAAAATTAGAAAATCCTATTGAAATAAAATAGAAAATTTGTGAAGAAAAATAACCTTGTACAGTAATAAGTTTTCTCAAATTTCTGTAGAATTTTTTTGTCAGAATATGTTTTCTGTATTCTGTATTTGAAAGATCTTAAGATATATATATATTTATATATATATACATATTTATATATTTATATTGCTGTGAATTTATGTGGATTTATATGTTAAATGTTTTTTTATAAGATCACCGTACGGAATAAATCCGCAGGCCCCAAATTATTGAAACGTTGGTTTCGGATTTTGTTTTAATTTAAAAAAAAATTATACTGGTTTAGGGAGGGCCGAAACCCTCCCCATATGTATTTTGTGGTGGGCGCAACCCACCAAGGCTGTGCACAACAGCTAGGCTGCTGGGCGCAGCCCTAGGAAGGCTGCGGCCTTCCCACGGGAAGGCCGTGGGAGCCGACCCCTGTTTCATTAAAATAATTTTTTTAAAAGAAACTTTTAAAAAGAATACAGTTTCTTTAAATGTTTAAAATGTCGATTTTATAAATTAAATTTTAAATTTTATTATTATATATTATCATATTATATATATATATATATATATTCATATATGTATGTATATATATATATATATATATATATAATATGTGATTATATTTGGTTAAATGAATATTTATATATATAGATATATATAAATATATTTATATATATATATAATGTTAGGAAAAATAATTTGGAAATTATTTTGAGATAAATTATATTTTCTTTAGTTAATGATGTATGTGTGAATTATTATTGAAAAATTATGGAATAGAATAAATGGTGAAATTGAGAAAATTAAAAAAAAAAAGATTAAAAGGAACAGTTATTATTTTTATTGATTTTGAAATAGATCTTTTTAAAATGATATATAAGCATCTTGTTTTCAAAATGATATTTATGGATTTAGCATATCCAAATGGTAGACGTGTATTGCTCTAAATTGTTTAAATTTTTTTGTAATTGGGAAAAATGGGGAAAGTCTCTATTGATCAAGTCTTCCAAACCAACTGTTAAATGGGGATTGTGAATGTTAAGTTAAATTCTTATGTTAACTAAGGATGTGTACATGGCTTTGCTTGGTGGGTTGACACCTGTGTTATGAACATTGATTGTTGTTCGTTCTATCGTGATTGGTCTTTTATATTGATTTGGTTATATGTACACTTTGTAAATCTTAGTCAGAGAACATAGATTTCCATGTTATGTTTAGGGGAGTGGCTATTTGTAAGGGCTGACACACAAAGTGGTGTCAGGGTAACTTACAAATAGTTAGTAACTCAGTGATAACTAAATGACATAGTAGTTAGATTAAAAAAATTTAACAAGATGCTTATGCCTCTCCTATGACTCTTGAGCTACTTCAGTCATGAGTATAAGATGAGAAGGCCTAGAATGGAAAATCAGTGTCTTGTTCCTTTAAAAGACATTCGATTCCACAATAGTATGCAATAGGGGTCGGGTTTCATAAGAGGTTACCAGGGTAACCCAAGGATTGGGGGCCGGAACCTAGGAAGAAACACCAGGGTAACCTTTGCAACATTGTGATGACACTCCACTTAGAATAATAGTTAACCTTGTGTTTGTGGTATAGTCAATTGTCTTAATCTGGAAGCAATGTAACCAATAGTCTGTTGTGTACTAGTGTTTAGGGTTAGTAGATTAGGTCTAGGTAGCCTTATTACTATCTCCTAGCACAGGGGGTGGACCTACGGGTACCACATGGTTGGGTGGAATGTGCACCTTACTCTGTTGGGTCCCCAAATTGATCTTGGCATCGAGAGCTTCATGGATGGAGAGCTCGCACATGGAAACTTATGTTTATTTCAACATTGTATATTGTAAAATTCGTATTTGAAAACATCCCTCAAATGTTGTGAGGTGAACACTTGTAATTGTAACCATTATTGAACTACCTCATCAGATGGATGAGTATTGTATATATTATCAAAAGTAATGTATGAAAGAAATTTGTGCTTTATGTTATCTTGAATAGAGTATTATATCAAATGCAATGTTTATGTTTATGTTATTAATTTATATGTGCAATGCAAAATACTTAAGTCACTTAAGGAAAACTCAATGTAGTGTAACATCGCTTAGCCTAATGAATGTATGCAACTAATTAACTTAATATTAATACTTTAAAAAAAAAATTATTACACCATTATTCACAATTGCAACATTCTTAGGTTATTAAGACGGGGCATTACAGTCATTGCCTCCCTAAATGAATACTGCATGGTCATCACCATCAAGGGCACCCATGCCGAAGATTGTGGAGTCACTACAAGAGGCGGCAAAGTAACCATTGCAGGATCATCCCAACCAAATAGAGTCCCTGCATCTAGATCTGTCCCTAATGGCTACAATGTCTTAGACCAACTCAAGAGAACACCATCACACATCTCCATCATGGAGTTTTTAAAAATCTCATCCGCCCATAGGAAGATCCTTGAAGAAGCATTAGCCTCATCCATCGTCCCCGCAGATCTCGATGCGGAACAATTCCAAGCTATGGTCAGAAATATCATTACGCCTAATCTTTTTACATTTTCTGACCAAGATTTTCTTGCCCAACCATCTCACAACCGTGCACTTCACTTGGAATCCATTGTACATAAGAGAAAAATCAAAAGGGTCCTGGTGGATGGAGGTGCAGGCTTGAACATATGTTCCCTAAGCCTCATCAAGCAGTTAAAAATATCAGAAGATTCCATCAACAAAGGAAAGGGAATCACGATAAGAGCATATGATGACCAAGAAAGAGTGTCTCAGGGCATGATTAAACTCCCTATTCAAGTAGGGCCAACACTCATGGAAACCACCTATCAAGTCTTGGACCTAGACTTGCCATATAATATCCTACTGGGACGCCCATGGATCCATACGATGAAAGCCGTAGCATCAACCTTCCACCAATGTGTGAAATTTACACATAATGGAGAAGAGGTTACTATCCATGGAGATCCCGAACCTTTCTCATACTGGAAGAATCTTGAAGAAAAATATTACAAAATCCCCCAGGTACCAAAAAATGATGAGGGCCCATCCACACAATACATCGATCCTGCCACCCTCGCATCCACTTCTATGACAAATACACCTGCCACTCCCACCATCTCCGACATCAAGCTCATCATCCAGGAGGATGGTTGTGGAAGCTACAAGCTTCCTAACAATTCTTTTGTGATAGGAGAGTTACCACAATCTCCTAGATCACGGGGACGCCCACAAGAAAACCAAGCTTCCACATCACAAATGTCTCCTAAAGACTATCCTAAGTTCACAAGCTGGGGAGACCTTGGCCAGAAGGTTATTGAGGAAGATCAATCACACATTCTCTATTAAGATGAAAGACCAGTACTAGATTTACCAATGGATAACAGAAGCGAGGGTCTACAAATGATGCTCGCAATGGGCTACGACAGAAACCAGAGACTTGGACAAAATGACAATGGGCTCATAATACCTATCATGCCAGGGATGCGACCCATAAAAAATCTTGGCCTTGGATGTACCCCTCCAAGAATAACCATACGTGGCTGAGGTCCTCCAGTTAGAACGGTTAATATTTCTCCTCAGCCAATACTAGCACAAGTACGCTCACCAATATCGATAGATAGAGACATACATAACTTTATAATTGAGGCCTATATTAGTAGTGATGATGAGGATACCATGACCAATTTACCTAGGTTATTTGAGGACACCACTCTATGTATGATTAGTACTCTATCCTTCGAACCAAAGCAACAAAATCATGAGATCCATTTAGTATACCCCCAACTGATCGACTATGACCAACGAGGACCACCATTTCTCGATACATTCGAAAATGATGAGGCACTCTCAGAATTCATGGGATTGAGGGATAACATTCCATATGGGGATCACAAGGCATGATTTATAATGGAGTTGGACACAAATTCCTATTACAGGGAAATAATTGAATCCTTCAGTTGCAAAAGTGAGAAACTAAGAATCATATCCAAGTCCTTGAGTGAAAACCACCTTGTGGCACTCTCTGACAAGAAAAAAGTAAAAAGAAAGGATGTATCCAATGGTGAAAACCTCTCCGAGGCACCCGAGGATGAAGGATTCAATCTTCCTCTAAGGGCTATCCATCAGGAAAATTCAGCAGTCTTGGCCGAAAAATGCAATCCTGTCAACCTAGGGACAGAGGAGACCCTGCATATCACATTCTATGCAGAATCACTATTATCAGAAGAGCAAGAACTCCAAGCAGCATTCCTAAAGGAAAGGAAAATAAACTTTGCATGGAGTTATGCTAACATGCCGGGACTTGATCCAAAGACTGTGGTTCATCATTTGGTAGTGTATCCAGAAGCAAAACCTGTCAGAAAAAAGCTCTGAAAAATGCATCCTCAAATTGCTCTGTTAGTCAAAATGGAGCTCAAAAAGTTGTTAGATGCAGGATTTATCTGACCAATTGATTATCCAGAATGGGTGTCAAATTTGGTACCTATTTCAAAACCTGACGGAGCCATCAGAATCTATATGGACTTTAGAGATTTGAACAAGGAATATCTCAAGGATGATTTCTCACTTCCCAACATCGACATGATAGTAGACATGACAATGGGACATGAGATGCTATCACTAATGGATGGATTTTCAGGATACAACCAGATCATGATAGCAAAAGAAGATCAACATAAGACGACTTTCACTTGTCCATGGGGGACCTACTGTTGGAACATGATACCATTCAGCCTAAAGAATGTAGGAGCAACCTATCAAAGGGCCATGACATTAATTTTCCATGACATGATTCATAAAATAGTCGAGGACTATGTCAACGACATCCTATCAAAATCAAGAAAGAGACAAGATCATATAGCAACCCTAAGTGCTATCTTTGACAGACTGGAGGAATACGAAGTCAGACTAAATCTCAAGAAGTGCATCTTCGGCATACAATTAGGTAAATTGCTAGGATACATAGTCTCCATGAGGGGTATCGAGGTGGATCCAGAAAAAGTGAAAGCAATCCTCGAGATGGAAGCACCAAAGACATTAAAACAATTGAGAGGCCTCCAAGGCCGACTTCAATCCATTCGATGATTTATAGCACAACTTGCAGACAAGCAGAATCCATATTCTCACCTACTCTACAAGGGGGTAGCATACAAATGGGATACAAAGTGTGAAGAGGCATTTAACAAAATCAAGGAATACTTACTGACACCACCAATTTTAATGCCACCCATCCTAAGAAAGCCATTGATCTTATATGTGTCAGCAACAACAACAACCCTTGGAGCTCTTCTTGCTCAGCATGATGAAAATGGAACAGAGAGGGCTATCTACTATATCAGCAGAACAATGGTGGGTCATGAGCTAAATTACTCATTCATCGAGAAAGCTTTCCTTGTAGTAGTGTTTGCATCCCAAAAATTTAGACATTACATGTTGGCACACAAGATAAAGCTTATCACGAAAATTGATCCCCTCAAGTATCTATTATCAAAGGAAATGCTCACAGGAAGAATGGAAAAATGGGTGATGATACTATCAGAGTATGACATTGAGTATGTAGAGTGGAAAGCCATTAAGGGCCAGGTTATTGCAGATCAACTAGCAGGAGCACCCATTTATTATGAGAATCCTCTTGTCTCAAAATTCCCAGATGAATCCATTTTTAACCTCAACGTAACTAACCATTGGAAACTATACTTTGATGGTTCATACACATAGCATGGATCAGGAGTTGGTGTCTTCTTCATCACCCTACAAGGGGATTGGATACCGAATTCATACAAATTGGAATTTCCTTGCACCAACAACATAGCAGAATACGAGGCTTTGACCATAGGCCTCAGGATAGCGGTGCAATGGAACATCATAGCTCTCAAAATGTATGGAGACTCTAAGTTGATCATAAATCAAGTCAATAATGAATATCAGACTAAGGATGACAAGCTCATTCCATACAAGAAATTGGTGGAGACTCTCAAGGAATCCTTCATTGACATAACATTTGAGCAGATTCCAAGAACCAACAATAGAGCAACAGACGCCATGGCTACAATTGGGTCCTTAGTAGACATCCCTCACAACATTTTGAAATATAAATTTCTGATTGAGCAGCTTCTCGTTCCCACATTTGAGGTACCAGAATCAGAATATGTGTGTGAAATTGTTGGTCCTGGCAATCCTTGGTATCATGGCATCTATACATATCTTTGAATAGGAGTCATACCTGCTAACCTACCATCAAACCTAAAAAAAACCTTTGTTAAAAAGGCATCCAGATTTGTGATCCTAGGTGATACCCTATATAATAGAAGCATAGAAGGCACCTTGCTACACTGCTTAAATGTTGAGGAGGCATTAACCACTCTAACCAAAGTACACAACGGTATCTGTGGTTCACACTCAAGCGGAATGACCATCACCAAGAAACTGCTAAGGATGGGGTATTATTGGCCCACAATGGAAAGAGAAGCACATGATCATGCTAAGAGGTTTCTGCAATGTTAGCAACATGGGAACCTCATCCATGCTCTAGCTCAAGAGCTTCATCTGATCGTCACACCATGGCCCTTTTCATAGTGGGAACTTGATCTCATTGGGAAAATCCCACCCACCTCATCCAATGGCCACAAGTTCATCATAACTGCAACTGAGTACTTTACAAAGTGGGTAGAGGCCATACCCATGACATATATAACCTAGAAGCAAATCTCAAAATTCATCCTGAACTATCTCATCTATCATTATGGGTTCCCACAAGCCATTATCTCAGATAATGGGACACCATTCAAGAATTAGGAGGTTTGCGACTTGTGCGAGAAATTCAAAATCGAATATTGCTTCTCCACCCCATACTACCCCCAAGGCAATGGCCAAGCAGAAGCCACAAATAAAACCATCATCAAAATCCTCAAGAAAATAGTTAATGACGCAGGTTGTGACTGGTAATTGCATCTTAATCCTGCCCTTTGGGCTTATCGAACCAGCATTTGCACACCCACCAGTGCCACCCTGTTCTCCTTGGTCTATGGATAAGAAGTTTTTCTCCCCATTGAGATCGAGCTCCCATCCCTCAGAATATCACTATAAAACCTCATCACAGATGAAGAATATAGAGTATCAAGACTAAATGAGTTGGAGTTACTGGATGAGAGATGCATAGATGCTTTAAATCATTTGCAAGTCTATCAAAATAAACTCAAACAAAGCTACAACAAGAAGATCAAAAGTAGGACATTCCAAGTCGGAGAACTGGTCTTAAAAGAAAATTAGAAGAATGTCCCAAACCCAAACAACAAAGGCAATTTCAAACCTAATTGGTTAGGACCTTTTGTCATCACAACAAGTTATAAATCAGGGGCATATCAACTATCAACACCCGAAGGGGAACCTCTGCAGGAGCCAATGAATAGCTCCCATCTCAAAAAAATTTATGCCTAAGTCTTTCAAGGTATAGAACCAAAAATCAGAAAAATCAGAAAAAGTCCTGAAAAAATGGTTACTTAGGTGAAAACCTGGCAAACAGGTGTCTTGGTGATGAGCAAATTTTTTTTTAAAAAACAAAAAATCCAAAAAAAATTAGAAAAAGGATAAAGAAAACCGTCCTCTAGTGAAAACCACTTTGGTGGCGCTTTGGGCAAGAACCATGATGAAAACTTGGCAAACATGCATCATGAGTAGAATCAAGCATCTACGTGTGCCAACTCAGATGAAAGCATCTCATCCCATCCGTAATAAATCGAGCATTCCATCCATCTTATCCATAATAAATCCATTCATCCATAAACCATTGATCCAATCCATTTTTATCCATCAGCATCCATCATCCAAGTTATCTTGATCTTGATGAAAGTTTGGGGCACAATTTATGCTTTCTTATGGTAAACATCTTGACATAGGTCATTTTCATTGATCCTATCCTATCCAATGTTATATGAGCCATGAAGCATTATCCAAATCAGCATTCTTGATCCAAACCCCATATCTTATCGCAAGATAATCATTGGCATCCTTTGCATGCTTACCATATCCATATCCGTCCATCCATTCACTATCTGAGCATCCACACGTCACATTCCATACATTGCTAGACATTGGGGGTAGATATATACATCTTGCTTTGAGAATAAATCTTGATCTATATCCTCCAACTTATGTGGTGATCCGAACATTGGCAAATGTGAAATCAAACTGGTCAAAGCATTTGTGATCCAAAATCCAAGTCACTAGCCCATGGCATATTTTGACAAGAAAATGTTCCTTATCAAGCTTCATCTTTCATCGAACATCAATCCAAATAATCACTATCAGTCACATCTAATTTGCACATCAACATCACATCAAATCATTCGAACAACTTTTGTTCCAAACCAAGCTTCAACAATCCTGATCAATTGAATCCAATCAATCCCATCAACATCTCAATCCTTGTGTTGCTTAACACTATTCTTGCATTGTTGTGCATCCTCAACAATGTCATCGTCATCAATCCCAATCAATCAAATCCTTGCATTATTGTGTATCCTCAACAATGTTATCATCATCATCAATCCATCGATTCGATTAATCAACCTTAGCTTGGTTTTTAGAAAAATCCCTAAACAAAGCACTGATATCATCATTCATATCCATATCGAAATCATCAAAATCATGCAAAAATAAAAAAAAACATCAAAAAATCAAAATCCAAAAACACTCAAAAAATTGAAAAACATCAAAAACATTGGAATCCAAACTACATTGTCTCTGAACTTAAACGTAGGCAAGGCTAATCTTTGATCAGCCCCTGAGACATCAAAATAGAAAAAAGCTCAAAAAATAGAAAAATCCAAAAACATTTATAAAATCTTTGAAAACCCCAAAAACATCACAAAATTCAAAAATCAAAACATTTGTAAAAAATCCAAAAACACCAAAAACAACCTCAAAACATTTCAAAACATCAAAACATCCAAATATTTGAAAAAAATCCATCTGCCTCATCTCGCTTTCACCCGCAATACTCAATCATCCATAATAAACTGATCATCACCTTCATCCTTGGGAAATGCAAACAGAAACAATCATAGCAGTCAGCAAAAGCAAGGTTCAATCATAAAATCAAAATCAAACTCTTGATCATTTTCAAACATGTCAGTCAACTTTATATCAATAACCTATCAATCAACTTATCAAACCATCATCATCCTATACAATGCATGTCCTAGGATATATCGTTCTGACAATGGGCATCATTTTGGATATCACTTTGGATTCTTATCCTATCAAAACAAATCCCTTTGGCTGGAGGTATGAAGAACATTGGCTTGTTTGCGTACTTGATCTTTTAAATTGATTTATCTTATTGCACTCATTCCAAGGACCTCTCAATGATATTCGAATGAAGGATTAAGAGAGATAGGAATGGGGCAACGATCATTATCTTTTTCTGCTGTGCTTGTTGGACGTTCTTGTAAAATAACTTGGCGAATACTTGCCTTGTTAGGTACGTCCAAGCAAGGTTTCTGTATGTCAAGTGTGAACAAGAATACACCTATCTGTTGGTTGAGTCAAAGTCCATCGCACTAGGTACAATGCCATCTTGGTTCTTTATACCTTAATGCATTGTATCTACGTGTGTAATCAAACATAAGGTAAGTGACCCTTTTAAAATCCCAATCCTTGATAAGCAAATCATCCATCTATCATCATCATTTCTCATCATCATCTCTCATAATGTTGGCTTGTTGGATCCTCTTGTCATCATCTAATTTCTTCTTTTTCGCACTAACATCACAACATGAATAGTTAATCATCCATCATGCATCCATCGTGCATTCATCTTGCATCCACAAACCATCAGTATTCTGCATATCATCTCACATCATATCATCATTTAAGTTGTTTAAGATAATATAGATTTGTTATTCTAAGCATCTTAAAAAACCATCTCATTTGCATAATCATCCATAACCATCCATTTTGAACCTCTTTGTCATGAGATTGACCCTCAAATTGAATCTTTTCGCTTGATCTCTCGAGGGGGAAATGTACCAGTGTACTTCTTTCCACTGGGGCATCCGAAAAATTAGAAATTTTTTGAATTTTTTTTGCGGCAAGTTTATTCTTTGAACCAACGCAACAAGTACATTGCTTCAAAGAGGGGCAAAATGTAAACAGACAAAATTGGAATAATGCATTCGACTAGGTCATATTTATCCACTCAACAAATAAATCAAGTTTATTTATCAATCTCCTAAAGTGATTAGTTTAAATTAAACAAATCAACTTGATCCTAATATCACCCTCCTTGATTAAATAAATCAATCATTGATTTAATTAAGTCTGAAATCACCTTCCATCCTTTTTTGATTTAAATAAATCAAATATTTAAGTCATAAAAGTCAAAATCATCTAATCATCATCCTAGCTAATTAATCCTGATTAAATCTAATCTAATGCATGTCACATCCTCTAGATAATCCCACTTGCACAAATAAATCAATTTATTGATTTATTAAAATCAGCATTTTCACTTAACATGGCATCTCTAAGGAATATTCCCTCAAGTTTGAATTCAAAAACAAGTGGACATGTACATCCACCAAAACAATTAATGAGCTCTTACATGTCCCTTGCACAAGTCAAGCTCAACATTTATATTATAAATTCAAATTTTAATTTCCCCCTCTTGGGCACATTTCCCAAATCTTGCACATTCCTCATCCTATGGCAAGTTGACAAGCGGCCTTATCTTATTGGCTTGTTTTTTATCCCACATTGCTCTCTCATAAGCATTCTTTCAACTTGAGAATCTACAAATAGAGGCTTCATCCTTACTCAAATCCTCCACAATCTTAGCATTTCAGCTCCACATCTTGATCCACAAGTCTTCATGCAAAGTCATTCTCTCAATTGAGAACTGATTTTGTCCATCATCATCATTTGCATTATCAAGGGTTGGGAAAGGGCTATTTTCCATAATAGCACCAATCCACTATGGAATAGATTATTTACTATGCTCCTTAGGATTTCAATTAGCTTGTTTTATTGTCATATTCATAGAGCATAGGGGATTATTTCATAAAGAATGCCATTTTGTTTTCTTTCTTTTAACTAACTTCCTATTGATATACATTGAAATAGAAATAAAATATTGCAGATTTAAAATGGTGTTACAATATATATTTATATGTATATATACATGTATTTATATGTATAGATATGTATAGATATATGTATTTATATGTATATATATATATATAGATATGTGTATATATATGTACGTATATGTATATGTATTTATATGTATATATACATGTATTTATATGTATAGATATGTATAGATATATGTATTTATATGTATATATATATATATAGATATGTGTATATATATGTACGTATATGTATATGTAGATATAACGTCCAAAAAATTGACTACTTTGTTGCGTTGCAACCATAGATGGTAAATTGAAGCCACAAATGATACAATATAGCCTAAGGTGGACATCAACAACATGAATTATATAACATTTAAAACTATTTTATTACATTGCAACCATTACCATTGAATGCTGAAAATCATAGTTATAGACCTATGCAAAAACTTTTGTGCAAAAGGGTGGTACATATATAGCTTATGTGTATGCATATATATGTATATGTATATTTGTATGTATATATGTATATATATGTATGTATATTTACATCTATATATAATGTTCATAACATTTGGTATTTTGTTGTGTATATATGTATATATATGTGTATGTATATATATGTATATGTATAGTATGTATATATATGTATATGTATATGTATATCTATATGTATATATATGTATGTGTACATCATGTATTGTATGTACATACATATATGTATAAAAAAGTATATGTATAGTATGCATAGTATGTACATACACATATGTATATATATGTATATGTATATATATATATGGCTATTTGTGTCAACTTTGCTCAGAACTTTTGTTAGCCTCCCCATTTTTTAGACTTCCTATAGTCTAGGAAAAGGTGGTAGATGGGTTATAGCTTTGGCCAGAATTTTTGTCAATGTCCCAAATTTTTGGCCTTCTGTTGGTCGTGAAAAAGGTGGCAAAGGTGGTTGTTGGCTACTTTGGGAATAGTGTGGCATTTGTCGGGCTGTGTGGATAGAGAAAGCTATGGAAACTAAATGTTGGTTCGCATCAACATTAATTGTTGTATGCTTTGCATGTACTAGGGATGGTCGTAATAACAGTTATTGTTAAACACATTGAGAAACAAAATGAATGTTTGGGAAATTTTCAATAAGGCATTGTTTGGTGTCGTTCTATTGCTATACCTTATATGAGATCCGTGAGAGATGAGGGTAAGATTATGTGAGGGTGCAAGCTGGATTAAGATTTGTGTAGCTTCTGCGAAGGTTGGTGGAGGTTATTTTGTGTTTTTTGAATGGGTGGATGGTTGGAAATGCAAAAGAAAAGTGTCACCTATGATAATATTTTTTCCCATTTTCCTACAGGAAAGTTGCCGAGAAGAGCTATGTTTGAAGCAAGTGGGAAGAGGTGTTAGAATTTTTTTTTTGCATGGATTTTTAACTTTGAGGCCAATATTGTTTTATTTATGGGTTTTTTTTAGTCATTATGGTTGCAATGCAATGAAGTAGTCATTGTTATATAGTCTATGTTGAATGTTGTCCTCTATATTGTTGGTTGTTGGTTTTATTGTGTGTACTTTGGTTGGAATCCTTGCGAGCCTTTTTGGTTTTTGAGCTTCCCACTGAGTGAGGCAAAGGTGGCGAATGGCCTTCCCTTTAAAAAAATCTTGGCCAAAATTCCTGCTAGCCCCCCATTTCAATTCTTGTGGTGGTTGTGGGAAGGGTTTTTGAGGCAGTTGTTGGCTTCCTTGGGGATATGTTGTGCATTCCCCGCTGTGTTGATAGAGAAGGTGACTAAAATTAAGCATTGGCTTGGATCAACATTGATTGTTGTATGCTTTATGTGCCTTGGTAATGGTTGTGATAGCACCTACCATTTATTCACATGTGGCTCCCATTTACTAGTGATGGTTGCCATGTGTCCAAATAGTTAATCTTGTGTAGCTTATGTTGTTTTCCATAGGGAATTTTCACTGTACCTTGTCTAGCATTGGCTAGGTTTTTTTGTTTTCATTTCTACAACCTTGCAAAAAGTATTTGGATTATCCCTTTAATAGGTTCAAAAAGGTGTTGAACACATGTATGTGGTAGCTAATGTTCTTTGGTATGTTCAATACAAAGCCTATTGTTATAAGAATTCCTTTTCAAGAATGAAAGAAATAACAAATTTCTTTCGAAATAAATAACTATCTTTTCAAAACAATAAATTTGAATGCTTTGTCTCCCTTTTTAAATAATGTCTTCTTTAATATATAATTCTTATTAAAATAAGTTGTAGCAATACTTCATATGGTGCTTGATTAGGATAAAAAGGTGTTGAGAGGGAAATTTTTTTCCATCAAATCTTGGAATAAACACCTTAAGGGTCAATCAAGAGGACACACATAGAGGTAGATATACACACACACACACACACACATATATATATGTACAAATGTAAATATTTATTTATGTAGAGATTGCTATATCTAAATAGATGTGTATACCATATTTTTTTCCTCGATATGCAATTGGCTTGATCAAAATTATAAAGAGAAAAAACATCTATACTGAATTTTCCCTGATTTTGCTGAATGGGAAGGCTAGGAATTTAAACCTTTTTTTGGCTATAATATATTGCATAGTTCAAAGAAAGGAATTATTATAGGCAACAAATGCTTTGAATTCATAGCATCCTTAGCTAGTCAACTAAGGGAAAATGTTGTGTGGATGTTTGGTCTCTTGAATGTTGGATGGTATCGAGATTAGTTGATGTATGGTTTTCATGTGCTTGTAACACTTGTGATGATAGCTATTGTTTGTCCAATTGTATATAAAGTGTAAGATGAAAGATAGGTCTTGCTTTGTATTGTACTTAATGTAGGTGCTAATGTGCATATCAATGAAACCATAATCAAAAAAATATTACTAACAGTCACCCACATACTAGAACCCATAAAATAGGAAAAATATTGATATCAAGATTCACCAAAAAGATACCAGATTAACTATTTTGCAACCATTCACACAAAATGGAAGCCATAAATGAAAGAATATAGCCAACAGTCACCCACCTACCAAAACCTATGAAACTATTTAGTTTTTTGAACAACAATTGACACAATGAAACAATATTGGTTTCAAGAGTCAGCCAGATGAAAAAAACCATAGAAAACATGCAAATTCAACAAAAGAAACACATAAAACAAAAAAATATGGTATTGGCAAACCCATATTGTTTCAATTTTCAATCAAGTTTTGTTGAGAAAAAAATAGTATGTCTTCGCATGGCCTTCACACTACAATTTTTTGGGTATGGGATTATGTTTACTCCAACTTTGTAGCCATGTCTCCAAGGGAATTACATTGCTAACACTATTCAGGCTTTACATATATACATATATACATGTATATATATATAGGTACAAAAATATACATATATACACACACATATAGTTTGCTGAGAAATGACTATACTTTTACTTGAGTATACATATAGTGTGTGTGTGTGTGCACCACAACCATTACCACTACACGCACTTGCACCTTCATAGAGGCTTTCCCTCCATGGTTATAGCAACTATATATATCTACATATATAGATGTCTATATATGTATATCTATATGCTTTGCATGTACTAGTGATGGTTGTAATAATAATTGTCGTTTAACACCCTAGGGAACAAAATGAATGTCTCAAAAATCTTCAACAAGGCATTGTTTGGTGTCATTTTGTTGCTATACCTGATATGGGATCTATGAGAGATGAGGGTAAGCTTTTGTGAAGGTGCAAGCTAGATTAAGCTTTGTGCAGCTTCTACGAAGGTGGGTGGAGGTTATTTAACACACAAAATGCAATAAAGAAACAATATTGCCTTCAACCAATGGCATCTACATGGAAACCATAAACCAAACAATTTAGGCTAAGCTACATAGCAACAATCAACAATCCCCTTTCAAAAATAACATAAACTATTTTAGAAATACTCGACGAATGGTTTTTCCAATATGCACCTCTTCCCGCTTCCTTCAATTACACCTCTTCCCACTTTCTTTCTCTTCCCCCTGTTCTTTCTCGATGGCCTGCAAAAAATGAATATAGAACTATCACAACCCACCACAACTGTGGAAATTTTGTGAAGTTAGTTGGAGGTTATCTTGTGTTCTTTGCATGCATTGATGGTTGCAAAACGTGTGGGTTGTGATAATTCTTATATATCTATATATGTGTGTGTGTGTGTGTGTGTGTATTTATGTGTATATATATATGTGTGTGTGTGTGTGTGTTTGTGTATAAATATATGTATGTATATATATATATGTGTGTGTGTGTGTGTGTGTGTGTTTATATTTGTATATACATATCTGTATGTATATGTATATATATGTGTGTGTGTGTGTATATATATGTATATATATGTATATATATGCATAATACATTATTGAAAATTGCACAGACATTCACTTTGTTCTCCAAGGAATTTAAACATAGATGTTACTTGCACCATATGTAAGGAAATCTAGGAGCACATCTAGTGAAAACTGCAAATAGTAGTGCCTTCAGTAACTTTCATTTCGATTAGGTTGCCTCAAAGACACATACAACTATGTCCAAATGCAGAACAGACACAATTCATTTCCCACATTGATCCATCTGAGAGAAACACATGTAAATTTAACAACAAGCATTAACAGATTCTACTATATGAACCAATAGACATGAAAGATGAAATAGAAAACCAGAACACAAAGATATACATGGGGAAAATCCTTTCGGATAAAAAACCCCACACTCCAAAGATCAAGCCATTGTATTATGTAGCAACAAAACGGTTACAATACAACTTCAGGCTCTTAGCCTTTTCAGAGATTACATCTTGTTTATCTGGATACAACTGGTAGCAATAGATCAACCTTCCTTTCAGCCTCATGACCTCAGCCTTTCAGCCAGCCTCTCAACTCTCAGACTCCTATCATATGCTCGACTCCTCCTTTTTATTTAGAACGTCGAATGAATTCATGTATACATTCATTTTCAACTGTTAGAAATCAAACTCCAGCTTAGCGTCATCATCCTACCAAAGTTGTTTTCACTTCCTCGTGTAGAGTTTTCCTTTTCCACACAGAAATGTTCATAATGGTTTCATAGCAAATGGTTCACATTTGCTTTCTTGGATTTATCATCAGCGCACCACATCGAACAATCTTCACTTAGTCAAAAGTGATCAACTTGTGTCACATGTCGGTGAGACACAAGAAGTGTCTCCCCGATGCCACATGACCCGTTTACACATTGTCACCAAGAGTCCTCTCCATCAGCAAGAGGTTCCACCGAGCTTACAAGTTACATTGACCTCAGCAAGAACATTGGTGAGACTATCGCTATCGCCAGGAGATCACATCGAGCTTCCAAGTCATGCCGAAATCCAATCGGCATCCATCTATTGGCAAGAGTCTCCTTATCGGCATGATCAACGAGACCTCTCACCAACCTCCAGTTGAACTCATCCACCAACACTATCTCTAAGACATCCAACTATCACCAAGAGGTTATACTGAAGTCTCCAAGTCATATAGATGTGAGTGTTCTCTTCGACAAGACTATCATCTTTTTCCAAGACATCACAATGAGCTTCATGTTATACTAAACTCAAAATTCTCATCAGCAAGACAATCACCATTCGATGAGACATCACACCGAGCTCATAAGTCATTCTGAAATGTTCCTTAGTTGCCAAGACTTTAGTCATTTGCTAAGAGATCATGTTGAGCTCTTTATGTTATACTGATGACACTATTGGCAAGACTTAGGAAAAGGTCATATCAAAACTTCTGACGTCCATCACATTCCTATTGGCAAGACAAATACCCTTCACCAAGACATCACCCCGCAAGTTCCAAGTCACCCCGATTCAATCTTGTTAGCTAGACTTACTACTTTTTGCAAGACTTCATACTGAAGCCTTCAAGTCATATCGATGTGTTCCACTATCGGCAAGAGAATCAACCTTTGGCAAGACTTCTTACCAAGGCTTTCATGTTATCTCGAAACCGCTATTCGCCAAGAGTCACACTGAAACAAGTCTTTCGGCCAAGGGTCTCCCCGATGTCTTCAAGAGTTACATTGTCGCTAAGACAATCCTTCATCGCTGAGACTTCTCACCGAGATCCTTAAGTTACTCTGACTCATTGAGACATCTCACTATCAGTAAGAATTCTTACCGATCACCCAAGGGTTTCCCTGAAAGCTCCAACACTGTTGCTGAGACATGTTACTTTTAGTAAGACTTCTCACCGAGCCGCCATAGGTTAACCCAATGACTTCAATACGTATCCTTGTTGGCAAGACCTTCCAATGTCACTGGGACTTCTTCCCGAGTGTTGAAAGTCACTCTGAAGCCCCCGAATGCTATGAGTCTCCCCAATGCCCAATTGAATGGCCTATCGGCCAGAGATCTCCACGCGGTGACAAGTTACAATGACTGCTTTAAGTCACAACGATAGACTTCAAAGCATTCGACAAGACTTCTGTAGGGTCACAGCGACTAGAATATTTCACAAGGTTCCCAAACTGCTAGTCGGCTAGACCAAAGAAATGTCACACCGACTTTTCTCTTCTAGAAGTTCCAGCCTGTGAGATTGAGGCAACAATTCCAACACCATCATCACTACACGAAAACCATACAATGATTAATGTTGATGCCATTTCGTTGGCCTCCTCTATCATTGTGCCAAACACTTTTTTCATTTAAAAAATAAATCAACACCTACTACATGGTGCCAAAGACCTAGAACTGTAAAGGCTGATGAAAATTTCAACCAATGTTTCCCCTAGCCCAATGCTAATTGTTGTTCTCTAGCTTTGGCTATATACTTTCATTTACAATGCATAATAAAATATTTGATATTATAAAGTTAATGTTGTTTTCCAAAAGGCATTCTTTTCGATAGGGTGGTGCTCAAGAGGCTATATTGTTTCAATTTTTCATAGGGTGTTGGTGAATACATTTATGTAAGTATATATATATACATATACATATATATATATATATATATATATATATATACATATACATATATATTTACATATGTATACATATATGTATATATATATACATATGTGTATACATATGTATATATATATACATATATGTATACATATGTATAGATATATGTATATATATATATACATATATATATACATATACATACATGTATATGTATATATATACATATACATATATATATATACATATAAATGTGTGTGTGTGTGTACATATATATACACATTTTTGATTGCACAAAGGACAAAAAAATTATGCTTCGAAAACCAATTGATAGAAATAACCCAAGCTAGCAAGCAACAAACCGCAAACGAAAACAGGATTATGTTAAGAATTTTATTCTATTGCAAACATAGCTAGAAAATGGAGGTCATAGAAAGAAGCCGACAAACAAATTGACATTGAAAGACCCATGCAAACCATTGCCTTGTTATCCCAAAAA
>VDFB02353493.1:214615714-214718214 GCA_007258455.2 Sequoia sempervirens
TGAAATGGCCCTTATCAACCGCATCTGATCTTGATCGATCAATTCTTCTTCCTCTTCTACATCTGAATCTTCCACCTCATCTTCATCCTCACTTTCTCCTCTCCTTCCCAGGTTTAACCCTCTTCTCATCTGTTCTTGCAACGCATCAATTTGTCTCTGGAGGGCTGCAGAGAGCCTGGGCAATGGATCTCTTCCATCAGCATTTCTACCACCTCGGCCACCTCTGGCACCACCACGCCTACCAGGCATCACTCTTGGAGGCATCTTGAAGATCTTGAACCCACAACCACGGTCTTGGTCTTGGTGCAAACTGCCTCACGATCGGCGATATGTTCACACGCTCAAGAAAACCCGCTCTGATACCACCTGACGAGGGAGTAAACCCGAGACACAGAAATACACTCACAAAACAGAGAATAATATTTTATTCATAAATATTGAACTTCTTACATGAAGAGGATCTCAAATCCCCAAACTCTGTATTACATGCAAATTACTAACTTACAGAAAATTACCCAGATCCCCTTTCATAGCATGCGAACTTCTTTCTCCAAAAAGTTACCCAAAAATTAGAAACAAGCCCCTAAATAGGCCCATTTCGGTTTGGAACCAGAAACAACCTTGGAGATAAGATTTTTGACGGTTTGGCGCCAAAATTACAATTTGAAATTCAAGTTAAATTCACAGTTGAAAATTAGCACATTTCTAAAATATGCACCAAATTCCGGCAGCCATAACTTTTAATCCGACCGTTGGATCTTCAATGATAATACCTTTTCGGAAAGCTCTCGAAAAGACGATTTTCCACAAAGTAGGCCTTTGGTGGACTACTTTGGTGTTTCCGCAAATTTTTAGGCCCATCCGGGATCGTTTGGTGCCTCAAACTGAGCTTGGAAGGTTTTTTAGGGCAAAAAGCAAAAATTGGAACTTGAATTACTTTCAGGTCGTGAATGATCTTGACCTGATTCTTTCACCAAACTGTGTATTTTTCCATCCTGAACCTTCCCATAAATTTCTGTCTTCCCACGACTTCAAATGCAAACCTGCTAAAAATAACAGTTGAGTAGAAAAAGCAGAAAAGTATTTCTGAAAGTTGGAAACTCTTATTCGACGAAAAGGGTATCCAGAAATACAAAAACATCTACAAAAAGAAAACAACAGGAACAAAAATGGAAATCATCTTTTGGGTGATGTAAGATTGCCCTCACACCACTGGATGCTCCTGCATCACTATGTAAAACTTTTACTGCAAAGGCCAAACCTTCTAGTCACAATGCATTGAGGTATGGGGACACAAAAGGTGTCACATTCTGCACCCTACCATTTTGGATCATGGAGCGTCATCGGCTATCAACAGAGCATTGCAATAACTTACCATAAATTACAACAAATTTTAGTGATGATTCCAATGAACAATATTGTTCAAGTGAGCAATTTAGTTACACACATAAAATATAAAATGGAACAAAAAAAAAGGAGGCTTGCTCTCTAATAGTAGGTGGCCACTACAGTGATGAATGGTTAAATCAATGTTCCCATTGTCTTATCCAATCTTATAATCTCTTCATCTTCACAGTTGTTTGAAACCTCATTCATATGTTTAGCATGTATACTGGAATATCAACATCCCATTTCTTGAACTCTCTCTCCTAAAAGAGACTTGCATGTTCTCTAGAACAACTGTGAATATGAAGAGATTGTAGAACTAACTGAGAGCAAGAAAATGATGAGGGTGGAAGAATAAAAGTTATACACCTCTTCCTACTTCCTTCAATTACATCTCTACCCACTTGCTATCTCTTCCCTCCATTCTTCCTCCACCACTGTAAAAAATGAACAAAAAATTATCAAAACCCACAACTTTTGCAACCATGAACACATGCAAAGAATGCAAGATAACATCCAACCACCTTCACAGAGATTCCATAGATAATGAATGCACTTTCACCTCCACAAAAGCTTTCCATGCTCACTGATAACTATCTTCAACAACAACATAAACGTAGACAATGAAACCAAACAATACGCTATCGATAACTGGACAGACATTTATTTTGTATGTCGGAGAATTTAAAACAAATGTTACTTCCACCATCACCACTACATGGAAACCATAGAACAATTAATGTTGAGTTTTTTTGGCCGGTCTCCACATCTACCTTCAACAATAAGATAAACCCAAAGAATGACACCCAAAAATATGTTATTGATAACTGCACAGACATTTGTTTTGTTTTTTGAGGACTTTAAAACATATGTTACTTTCAGGATCACCACTACACAAAAACCATACAACAATCAATGTTGATAACATTTCGCTGGCCTCCTATACAACCACTCTATTTTCCCGACCTCCTCTATGGAACGATATAGCTTAAGCAAGAGATCAATTATCAGTAATGGTCAATGTAAGCTAACATAAAGTATATAAGATGAACTATTTTAGTACATTGTAACCATAACCTAAAACATTTAAATTTTTTTGTGAATCCTATGTGAGAAAGATAACAATCTGTACATAAAAACTATAAAATAAAACTCAACAACTTAAGGCCTACTCTCCACCCTACCATATTGGGTCATGGAGCCTCATCAACTCTCACCATACCCCCGAGCAAGAATATACATTTCCCACCACTTTGATCAATGGTGAAATGAATATTGCTTATTACAATCAATATAGTGTACATGAGGATATGATTGTCTATTTGACCATTGTCACTAATTTTCTAGTCACTATCATTATTTTGAAAGGTTGTTTCTAATAGATTAGTTCATCAAACACTGCATTATGGATGGAATATGATTTGCAAGAATAACAAAAAAGTGTGAAGTTTATTGTGGTGATTATGCAAAAATAGAATGAACCACACAACATTAACTATTTTATTGCATTACAGCCATGTTCGTGGGAAGGTAAAAATCATAGCTACAGTCCTATGAAAAAAAATTAGTGCAAAGGTTACACAATATACAACCTATGTATATACAAAGTGTGAATTGTAGTGCAATCATCATGCTTTATTGATAGACGATATGTAGATAAAAATATATCAAAGTTGTAAATTTTATAATAGATAATTTTCTCTCTACTTGCAATGGGATGAATGGAGTGATTATAATTTAGCCATACCTAGTGTGTGTGGAAGAATACACTATGCCCGAAACAAAACAAGGCCCAATTTCCACCCTACCATATTGGCTCATGGAGCATCGTGCACTCTCACCAAACCCCCAAGCAAGAAAATAAACTATCCACCACTATGATCAATGGTGAGAGCAATGTTTCAGTCATCAATGACTCAATACAAGATTTAATCACATGAAAAGGTGTAGTACCCCTCCATTTATGCTTATGTTTTCTGGTTACATGTTTTCATACTAATGGACTATGGTACTTTGTTTGGATATTTTGATCGCTGGTTTTGAGCGACAGTGGATTCACTTTGTGACATGATGATACATTGTATGGTGTTAATTGATTTCTGACATGCTTTGATATAGCGTAGATGTTTTTCTTCAGATGATCATTGGTATGTATTTTCTTATGATGGACTAACTATTAGTTAATTTTTCAGTCTAATGTGACGTGTATTGGTGTGGAGAACGGAATTGCATCACTCGCTTGCAAGTGCCCTGTGATGTCTTTAATTTTCTCTGCACGGTGTGCCTGTATAATGGATTTTAAATATATGCATGTTATTGGTTTGGTTGCAGGATTGCAGGTACATGACACCAACTCCACCTGGTTACTTAGGTCTGAGCGTGTCAAGACTCAATGGATATGTTGATTGGGAGGTAGTAGCATGGTTCATCCTAGTCTAGTCTTTAACCCAGTCATAGTACATCGTCAGTTTAGTTTGGAGTCTTTGGTTGTTTTGTTTGTTCCTATTTGGATTAATTGCTTGGATAGGAAAATATTGTCAATTTAATGATAGTTTATTATATTTTAATTTACTATTATTTAAATTAATATTTAAATGTTAAAGAAATAAGTTTTACATGTATTTAATAAATTAATTAGTTTGTTTGGTTAAATAATTTGATCTTAGAGATTAAATTTATTTAATTAAATAAATTAATTAAATAAATTAAAATTGTTTTTTTTAAATGTGTGTGAATAGATTTAATTTTAAATTATTTATTATTATTTAGAAATGGCATTTTTATTTGTAAAAAATTTTGTATTTTGGAAATTGGAAAATTAAATAAAATAAATTCAAGCAAATCTTGAAAGGCAAGATTGCCGAGAAGTTGTTGAAGATATTTTGTTCTTCTCGACAAGTGTGCGAGTTGCTTTTTTTTTTTTTGTTGAGGAATTTGCCGGAGGTTATTTTGGGCATCTGGGAAAAATAAAGGGATTATGCTAATTCTTCACAGGAAAAATATCAGTGCTCTGTTTAAATTTTTTTTTTTGGATTTATGCTTCTGGTATGGTTGTAAAATTTGTGGAAGATCTCTGGTTTGCAATTTGGGTATTGGTTCTCGGGAAAGGATTCTGGAAGCTACAGGGAAAGTTCTTCACCAGTCAATTTTTTGAAGCTTCGGGAAAATAGGTATTCCCCTTATGGTTTTTAATTTGTTGTTTTTGAAAAGAATATATGTGAAAGAAATTTCATTAAAATTTCAGTATTTCTCGGGAAAGTTATTTTTTGTATATCTTCTGAAAGGATTTGTAGATTTCCTTTAAATTTTTGAAAACTTCCTTCTCTGGAAAATATTTAAATTAGTGAAAGGAAATTATTTGAATGGGAAAGGAATTTAATACCTCTAGGGTAAATTAGTATTTGTTTGGAATTGCAGTGCGTAATTTCCATTGAAAACCCTGATGAAAATTTTACAGTTTCCCCGATTTCCCTATTGTAACCCTGAAGAAATTTCCTTATTCTTTGTTGAAAAAAAAAACCCTGTTGGAATTTGTTATATATATATATATATTTGTATATGTATTTAACCTCATATATTAATTGGATTGTTAAAGTTAGTAATTTAAAAATATATGAATTTTAGTTGTGGAATCGCCGTACTGGCGCATATGTTTTTATTCGGATTAAATTCTGTTTGTGCAAATTCAAAATTCACAGATTTATAGACTTTTATTTATTTGGAATAAATTTTAATTTTAAAACACAGTTATATGGAAGGGGGCCGCGGGGCTACCCCATAGTCGCGCCCATATGGGGCGACGACTATGGAGGCAGCTGGCGCTGCCCTCATAGGTAGCGCGCG
This sequence comes from Sequoia sempervirens, assembly GCA_007258455.2. Classification (NCBI taxonomy): domain Eukaryota; kingdom Viridiplantae; phylum Streptophyta; class Pinopsida; order Cupressales; family Cupressaceae; genus Sequoia; species Sequoia sempervirens. The sequence continues at coordinate 214,620,944 of VDFB02353493.1, forward strand.
GCTGTCTCACAGCCGCCTCCCCATACGGGGAGGGCTGCATACACAGTCATGGATTGTGTCCCCTGTAAACACAGTCGAGGCTGTAAAATTTGTGACTGTATGTTGTATAAAAATGAAAATACCGAACATGAACTATTTGGAACATAAAATTTTGATTTAGGGTTTTACATAATATTTAATAATACTTTATATATATATATATATGTGAGTATATGTATATGTAAATATATATATATATATATGTATATATATATATGTATATATATATATGTATGTATTATTTATATTATTTAATAAATTATTAAATTCACATTTATTTTTGTAATGGAATAAGACTTTGTTGAGTATAAATATATAGGTTAGGAACAACATCAGTTGGATTTATAACAGAAAGGATGTAAAAGGAAATTTGATAGATATTGATAAGTGTAGTTGTGAAAGTTAAAATTAGAATTTAATGATATTTCCTTTATTGTTTGAGAAAAGAATTGTTTTTAAGTTCCTATAATTTCTTGCTAATTCTTTTGAATGGTTGGATTTAGTAAATCTGAATGGTAGATGTTTATTTTTCTTGATTTTATTTAGTCGTGTTTCTAATTGGGAAAATTGGGAAAGTCTAGATGTATAAGTCTTCCAGAAAGGGTGATGTTAGTGTTCAAATGCATTTCTTAAGTTGGTTAAGGTTGTGCACGTGTTAGAATATGGTGTATTGATACCTAGTTTATGAATAAAAAAAGTTAATGACCATTGTGTGTCATTTGTTATTATGTGATTGAAAATTGTGCACCTTGTCTACCTTAGTCAAGAAAACTTAGATTCCTTTGTTATGTTTAGGGGAGTGGCTCTATGTAAGGGCTGACACACAAAGTGGTGTCAGGGTAACTTATAAAGAGTTAGTAAGTCAGTGGTAACTAAATAACATAGTAGTTAGATTAAAATCCTTAATAAGATGATTATGCCTCACTTATGGACTCTTGAGTTAGTTCAGTCTTGAGTATAAGATGAGAAGGCCTGTAATGGCAAATTGAAATCTTGTTTCTTCAAAAGATATTCGATTCCGCAATAGCTACAAATGGGGCCGGGTTTTGTAAGAGGTTACCAGGGTAACCCAAGTTGGGGGCCGAAACCTAGGAAGAAACACCAGGGTAAACTTTGCAACGTTGTGATGACACTCCATGTAAAATAATAGTCTACCTTGTGTACTTAGTACATTTGATTGTCTTAAATATGGAAGCAATGTAACCATCAGTTAGTTATGTACTTGTGTCTAGGGTTAGTAGGTTATGTCTAGGTAACCATATTACTATCTCCTAGCATGGGGGGTGGACCTACGGGTACCACATGGTTGGGTGGAACGTACACGTTACTTCATTGGGTCCCTAGTTTATGATCATGGCAATGAGAGCTTCATGGATGGAGAGCTCATTCTTGGATACATATGTATACTTCTTCATTGTAAATTGTAAATCTTGTATTTGAAAACATCCCTCAATAGTATATGAGGTGAACATTTGTAAATGTAATTGTAACTATTATTTGATCTACCGCATCAGATGAATGAGTATTGTAATATCTTTTCAAATGCAATGTAAGAATCATATTTGTACTTTATATTATCTTGAATGGAATCTCAAATGTTAAGCAATGTTTATTTTTAAGTTTATGATTAATTAAATATATGCAATGCAAAATACTAAAGTCGTCTATGGAAACTCAAGTATTGTAACGTCACGTAACTTAGTGAATGTATGCAACTAATTAAGTTAACCTTAATACTTTTAAAAAAAAATTATTTCACTTTTATACATAATTGCAACATTCCTTAGGTTATTATGATAGGGCATTACATATTGGTATCAGAGCCAAGGTTACAAACACTGGACGCTCTGGGTAATCGCGAGCCCATTAGGTTGACCTAGTACGTAGTGTCGCTATCCGTTAGCCTTGGTTGATTAGTATCTAAGACTCATTATTTTTATGTGTAGGAACATGCCTAGACGAGGTGGTAGAGGTCATGGTAGAGGTCGAGGTGGAGGCCGAGGGCCAATCCCTTAGGTTACTCCCCCTCTCAGCCCTCATCAGAGTGATCAGGTAGAAAAATTGGATCAGAGGAATGAGGGACAGAATCTTGAATAGTCAGGAGTAGAGGGTTCACAGATACGTCCATTATTAGAGGAGGTCCTAGCTCGACTTGGACCTAGACAGGAAGTTGAGCAGGAGGTTGTTAGAGAGAGAGATAGATCTCCTAGGAGAGTAGATGATACAGTGCATCAGGATGCTATTACTGCAGGACACATGAGGGATTTACTGAGGGCACGCCCTCCTACTTTTGATGGTACAGGAGGTGGCTTAGAGGTAGAGACCTGGCTACTAGATTTGGGTAGATGCTTTGCCATGCACCCTTACAGTAGCAATACCCGTGTGAGATGCGCTATCATGCATCTGAGAGGATTTGCCTCTACTTGGTAGCGCCTGGAGGAGCAGAAGCTCCACTTAGATATTGGGTCAGTGTCTTGGGAGATGTTCCTAGAGAGGTTTAGAGCACGGTTCCTATTAGAACATTGGAGGCAATGACGGGTTGACGAGTTCCATGATCTACGTCAGTTGGCTCTTTTTGTTGAGCAATATGAACGTAGATTCTATGAAATCAAGCAGTATGCTGGTATTGGTGATGATGAACCTATGTTGGTTCAACACTTCATCAGGGGTTTAAATGCCCACATTAGTGGTGGATTTAGAGTCTTTGAGCCAAGGACTATGGAAGTTGTGGTGGAGAAGGCTCGCATAGTAAAAGAGAACCTTGTTATGGCGTTAGGTGGTCACATAGGGGTATAGATTGGCAGTGCTCCTGCAGTAGGTTTTAGTCCATGGGGTGGACAGGCACAGATAGGAGGTTCCTCTAGGAACCAACAGACACCCTCAAAGGGTGGGCAGCAATAGCAACAACGTACACCTCAAAAGAATAATAATCCACAACCACAGCAAGGTAATAGTCCACAAACAAGAAAGGGTCGCAACTGGTGGCGCAACAAGCACAATAGGCAGGATCAGCCTACGCAGAGTGCTCAGTCTACTATCAGTAGAGGTAGTTTCCAGCAATCCAATGCACCTTCGGGTGGTAGAGGATTCGGTAGAGGCATAGGTTGTTACTCTTGTGGACAGGAGGGACACATTGCTAGGCAGTGTCCGATGAGAGGTTCTACTAGTTTTGGGCCTCGACCTATAGTTTTAGAGCCTATAGTGGGTGATGTAGGATGATCACATAAAGTATATGTTGTGGTTAATGACCGCGAAGTTGATCACTAGAACACAGTGGTTGAAACTTTAGGTAAGTTACATGGTGTTAGTGTTTCCATTCTTTTTTATTACGGAGCTACCGAATCCTTTATTTCACCGACCATCGTTGACCATTGTGGTCTTGTGGCAGTAAAGCAAGGTGGTAAGTGGCAGGTTGAATTCGCCTCTAGGGTGAAAGTAGTAGTAGAGAACTTAGTACATAATTGTGAACTTAAAATTGGTACATTAACTACTTCAATAGATTTATATGTTACACCTTTAGGATCGTATGACATAGTTTTAGGTATGGATTGGTTAGCATCTTATCATGCTGTGATTGATTGTTGACTTAAGATAGTTAGTTGCATTAATGACTTAGGTGTGAAAGTGGAAATTATAGGTGTTCAAAGACCTATCTCTTTGCGAATGATATCTGCTATGCAATTAAAGAGATGTCTTCGTCAGGGATGTCAACTATTTGCAACAATAGTTACTGATTTGGAAGAAGGTGAGAGTCGAGAGGTATTTCTTGATGATCATCCTATTCTTAGGGAATTCATTGACGTGTTTCCTGATGATATACCAGGAATGCCACCGAAGAGGGATATTGACTTTAGAGTTGACCTAGTTCCAGGAGCGGAGCCTATATCTAGAGCTCCATATAGAATGATGACTTAGGAGTTAGGGGAACTTCGTATCCAGTTAGAGGAATTATTAGAAAAGGGATTCATTCATCCTAGTGTTTCCCCTTGGGGAGCACCTATTATCTTCGTAAAGAAGAAGGACGGATCACTTAGACTATGCATTGACTATCGTCAATTGAACAAGGTTACGATTAAGAATCGTTATCCTTTGCCTAGAATCGATGATCTTTTTTATCAGATCAAGGGAGCTAATGTGTTCTCTAAAATCGATTTGAAATCTGGTTACCATCAATTGTGTATAGCCAAAGCAGACATTCATAAAACTGCTTTTTGAACTCGTTATGGGCACTATGAATTCATAGTAGTACCGTTTGGGTTAATGAACGCACCATAAATATTTATGAGTTTAATGAAAGGTGTTTTTCGTACATACCTTGATCGCTTTGTCTTGGTATTTCTCAATGATATTTTGATCTATTCAAGAAATATGAAGGAACATGAAGAACACTTGAGACAGGTATTACAATGTTTAAGGGAAAATCAATTATATGCGAACCTGAAGAAGTGTGACTTCTTTCAAACTGAGATAAAATATCTTGGACATGTGATATCTGGAAAAGGTATTGTTGTGTATCCTTCAAAGATTCAAGCTATTGTAGATTGGCCCGCGCCTACTAATGTAGGTGAAGTGCGTAGTTTTATGGGTCTAGCTGGCTACTATAGGTGGTTTGTTGAGGGATTTTGTAGAATCGGTCATCCTATTACTTCTCTTCAGAGAAAAGGGAAGAAGTTTGTTTGGACAGAGCAGTGTCGGTTGGCTTTTCAGACACTTAAAGAAAAGTTGACTAATGCGCCTATACTGATTGTTCCTGATCCTACTAAGGATTTTGTAGTTTGCACTGATGCATCCTTAGAGGGTTTGGGAGTAGTTCTGATGCAGGATGGGCGTGTGATTGCTTATGAGTCTCACAAACTCAAGGATCATGAATTAAACTATCCCACTCATGATTTAGAACTAGCTGCAGTAGTGCATGCATTAGTTCGGTGGAGGAATTTCTTATTAGGTCATCATTTCAAACTTCATATTGATCACCGTAGTCTACAGTATATTTTTACGCAACCTAACTTGAATGCTAGACAAAGACAGTGGATGGAGTTCTTGTGCGATTATGATTTTAAAGTGAGATATGTTCAAGGAAAAGAGAACATAGTGGCTGATGCTCTTAGTCATCGTCGACATGAGATCTCTACTACTACTCTTGAAGTAGATTTGAGAGGTCAAATATTAGCAGCACTTCCTATGGATAGATTGTATCAGGAAGTGAGGTCGGAGATTGAATCTAGTAGACCTTTAGAAGGATGATTTGTAGGATATGTCCTAGAACCAGATGGTATATTATGACATTTAGGTCATATTTATGTACCACATTTTGAGGGTCTTCATACATTAATCATGACTGAAGCTCATCGAGCTCCGTACTCAACTCATCTAGGTGTTAAGAAAATGCATGCCGATCTTCGACAATTGTATTTCTGGCCTGGTATGAAACGTGATATTGCTAGTTATGTATCGAGATGTCTTGAATGCCAACGAGTCAAAGCTGAACATCAACATCCTACTGGATTATTGTAGCCACATCTCATTCTTGAATGGAAATGGGTTATTATATTTGTTGATTTTATTGTAGGGTTACCTATGTCATCACGTCGACATGATGCCATTATGGTAATTGTTGACCGATTGACTAAAGTAGCTCATTTTTCATATAATGCTTCATCCATAGCTAGGATATTTATGGAGGACATAGTTAGATTGCATGGGATTCCTCGTAGGATTATATCTGATAGAGATTCTATATTTACTTCAGCCCTATGGACTTCATTACAACATGCTCTAGGTACACAGTTGAACTTTAGTTCAGCGTATCATCCTCAAATCGATGGGAAAATAGAGAGTTAACCAAATATTAGAGGATATGCTTAGAATGTATGTAATGGACCAACAATCATGTTGGGAGGATTATCTGTATTTTGTAGAATTTTCTTACAATAACGGATATCAGAGTTCCATAGGTATGCCACCATTTCAGGCATTATACGGTCATCCTTGTCGAACTCCTCTGAGTTGGGATCATCTAGAGGATAGAGTGTTACTTGGACCTGAGATGCTTCGAGACATGGAGCAACAAGTTGACCGTATTAGAGAACATTTGATAGTAGCTTAGGATAGGAAAAAGAAATATGTCGATGCGCATAGGATAGACTGACAGTTTGATGTTGGTGATAAAGTGTTTCTTCAAGTGTGACCGCGAAAGAGTCCAATCCATTATGGAAAAGGCTCTAAGCTTGTGCCTCGTTTCATTGGGCCATTTGAGATCTTAGAGAGAATTGGTCCTGTGGCATATCGACTCGCCTTACCACCCATTTTTTCACGTATTCATGATGTTTTTCATGTATCAGTTCTTAGACCATATCATCCTGACATTTCTCATGTACTTGATTAGAATGCATTATAGGTAGAGGACAGGAAGCTGGCTTTGGAGCCCATGGCCATTCTGCAGTGCCGGACACTCAGTCTCAGGGGTCGAGATGTTGATTAGGTGAGGGTCCAATGGGATCCTAGCCATGAGGCTTCTACTACTTGGGAGGATGTGACACGAATGAGGGAACTTTATCCCTATCTGTTCGCAGGCTTTCAGGAGCAAGCCTGATCCTAGGGGGGAGGATGTAGTACCCCTCCATTTATGCTTGTGTTTTCTAGTTACATGTTTTCATACTAATGGACTATGGTACTTTGTTTGATTATTTTGATTGCTGGTTTTGAGCAATAGTGGATTCACTTTGTGACATGATGATACATTATATGGTGTTAATTGATTTCTGACATGCTTTGATATAGCATAGATGTTTTTCTTCAGATGATCATTGCTATGTATTTGTTTATGATAGACTAACTGTCAGTTAATTTTTTAGTTTGATGTGACGTGTATTGGTGTGGAGAACAGAATTGCATCACTCACTTGCGAGTGCCCTGTGATGTCTACGATTTTCTCCGCACGGTGTGCCTGTACAATGGATTTTATATATATGCATGTTATTGGTTTGGTTGTAGGATTGCAGGTACATGACACCAACTCCACCTAGTTACTCAGTTCTGAGCGTGTCAAGACTCAACGGATATGTTGACTGGGAGGTAGTAGCATGGTTCATCCTAGTCTAGTCTTTAACCTAGTCATAGTACATCGTCAATTTAGTTTGGAGTCTTTGGTTGTTTTGTTTGTTCTTGTTTGGATTAATTGCTTGGATAGGAAAATCTTGTCAATTTAATGATAGTTTATTATATTTTAATTTACTGTTATTTAAATTAATATTTAAATGTTAAAGAAATAAGTTTTACATGTATTTAATAAATTAATTAGTTTGTTTGGTTAAATAATTTGATCTTAGAGATTAAATTTATTTAATTAAATAAATTAATTAATTAAATTAAAATTGTTTTTTTTAAATGTGTGTGAATAGATTTAATTTTAAATTATTTATTATTATTTAGAAATGGCATTTTTATTTGTAAAAAAATTTGTATTTTGGAAATTGGAAAATTAAATAAAATAAATTCATGCAAATCTTGAAAGGCAAGATTCCTGAGAAGTTGTTGAAGATATTTTGTTCTTCTCGACAAGTGTGCGAGTTGCATTTATTTTTTTTGTTGAGGAATTTTGCGGAGGTTATTTTGGGGATCTAGGAAAAATACAGGGATTATGCTGATTCTTCACGGGAAAAATATCAGTGCTCTGTTTAAAAAAAAAAATTGGGTTTATACTTTTGGTATGGTTGTAAAATTTGTGGAAGATCTCTGGTTTGCAATTTGGGTATTGGTTCTCGAGAAAGGATTGTGGAAGCTACAGGAAAAGTTCTTCACTAGTCAGTTTTCTGAAGCTTCGGGAAAATAGGTATTCCCCTTGTGGTTTTTAATTTGTTGTTTTTGAAAAGAATATCTGTGAAATTAATTTCATTATTCTCTGTTGAAAAAAAACCCTGTTCGAATTTGTTAACTATATATATATATATATATATATATATATATTTGTATATATATATTTATATATATATATATATATATATATATTTGTATATGTATTTAACCTCAAATATTAGTTGGATTGTGAAAGTAATTTAAAAATATATGAATTTTAGTTGTGGAATCGCCGTACTGGCGCATATGTTTTTATTCGGATTAAATTTTGTTTGTGTGAATTCAAAATTCGCAGATTTATAGACTTTTATTTATTTGGAATAAATTTTAATTTTAAAACACAGTTATATGGAAGGGGGTTGTGGGGCTACCCCACAGCCACCACCATATGGGGCGACGACTGTGGAGGTAGCCGGCGCTGCCCTCACAGGCAGCACGCAGCTGTCTCACAGCTGCCTCCCCATACGGGGAGGGTTACATACATAGCCGTGGGCTATGTCCCCTATAAACACAGCCGAGGCTATAAAATTGGTGATTGTATGTTGTATAAAAATGGAAATACCGAACATGAAATATTTGGAACATAAAATTTTGATTTAGGGTTTTACATAATATTTAATAATACTTTATATATATATATATGTGAGTATATGTATATGTAAATATATATAAATATATATATGTATTATTTATATTATTTAATAAATTATTAAATTCACATTTATTTTTGTAATGGAATAAAACTTTGTTGAGTATAAATATATAGGTTAGGAACAACATTAGTTGGATTTATAACAGAAAGGATGTAAAAGGAAATTTGATAGATATTGATAAGTGTAGTTGTGAAAGTTAAAATTAGAATTTAATGATATTTCCTTTATTGTTTGAGAAAAGAATTGTATTTAAGTTGCTATAATTTCTTGCTAATTCTTTTGAATGGGTGGATTTAGTAAATCCGAATGGTAGACGTTTATTTTTCTTGATTTGCTTTAGTCGTGTTTCTAATTAGGCAAATTGGGAAAATCTAGATGTATAAGTCTTTGAGAACAATTTGTATAGAAAGGGTGATGTTAGTGTTCAAATGCATTTCTTAAGTTGGTTAAGGTTGTACATGTGTTAGAATATGGTGTATTGATACCTAGTTTATGAATAAAAAGAGTTAATGACTGTTGTGTGTTATTATGTGATTGAAAATTGTGCACCTTGTCTACCTTAGTCAAGAAAACTTAGATTCCTTTGTTATGTTTAGGGGAGTGGCTCTGTATAAGGGCCAACACACAAAGTGGTGTCAGGGTAACTTACAAAGAGTTAGTAAGTCAGTGGTAACTAAACAACACAGTAGTTAGATTAAAATCCTTAATAAGATGATTATGCCTCACTTATGGACTCTTGAGCTAGTTCAGTCTTGAGTATAAGATGAGAAGGCCTGGAATGGCAAATCAAAATCTTGTTTCTTCAAAAGATATTTGATTCCGCAATAGTTGCAATCGGGGCCGGGTTTCGTAAGAGGTTACCAGGGTAGCCCAAGTTGGGGGCCGGAACCTAGGAAGAAACACCAGGGTAACCTTTGCAACGTTGTGATGACACTCCACCTAAAATAATAGTCTACCTTGTGTACTTAGTACATTTGATTGTCTTAAATCTGGAAGCAATGTAACCATCACTTAGTTATGTACTTGTGTCTAGGGTTAGTAGGTTATGTCTAGGTAACCATATTACTATCTCCTAGCATGGGGGGTGGACCTATGGGTACCACATGGTTGGGTGGAACGTGCACCTTACTCTGTTGGGTCCCCAGTTTATGATCATGGCAACGAGAGCTTCATGGATGGAGAGCTCGTTCTTGGATACATATGTATACTTCTTCATTGTAAATTGTAAATCTTTTATTTGAAAACATCCCTCAATTGTATATGAGGTGAACATTTGTAAATGTAATTGTAACTATTATTTGATGAACCTCATCAGATGAATGAGTATTGTAATATCTTTTCAAATGCAATGTAAGAATCATATTTGTACTTTATATTATCTTGAATGGAATCTCAAATGTTAAGCAATGTTTATTTTTAAGTTTATGATTAATTAAATGTATGCAATGAGAAATACTAAAGTCATCTATGGAAACTCAAGTAGTGTAACGTTGCGTAACTTAGTGAATGTATGCAACTAATTAAGTTAACCTTAATACTTTAAAAAAAAAATTATTTCACTTTTATAGATAATTGCAACATTCCTTAGGTTATTATGACGGGGCATTACAAAAGGTCTATGAAGGACAATTGTTTCAATTAGTAGAGAATAAACAAATGAAAATATAAAGACTTATAGAATTAATTACAAATGAGAGGCAATGGAGTCGCAGTAGAACAAAGTAAGTAAATAAAATCTAGAATAATCTTGTATACAAAATGGATTGGAGTCTAGACACAGAAAAGGAATCCTTCTCTGCACCCTAGCATATCAGGTTATGGAGCATCATTGGCTATGACCAAACTCCTGAGCAGTAACATTAATTTTGGACCACTTTGGTGAATGTTGAAGGAAATTCTATGGCATCTAATGGAATCTATTAAGTGGAAATCAATGTCATACATTTTTTATAATTTGACATGGAGTTGTGAAATGAGAAATGGAAAAAAAGATATGTAAGTCTACATTATATACAAATGGAATATAGGTGAAGGACATATAGCATGTAAATGTGGAATTGTAAAGCCATTTAGCATTTCTGGGGAGCACTACATCTTGTATATGAATACAATGTTGTTGTAATCTAAAATTGTTTCAATGGGATAAACCTACATAGAAGAAAACTATGAACTTTGGTACTACGAACATGCTTTATTGGAAAGCAATATCTAAAACACGAAATTTAAGTGGCTGTATAATTTACAAGCAAAATATATGTAATAGGACAATTACATGTCACATATAAAAAGTGATAATGAAGTGAATCAAGAGAGGTTGCATATTCTATATGAATAGAGGTGAAGAGGAAAGGAAAATCACTTCACTTACCATAAAGAAGAGCAACTTTTGATGATGATGATAATGAATAGTTTTCTTGGAGAAGATCATATTGTTTGATTTATAGTGCACTGTAAATTTTGTTGATATGTATCTTGCAGTTTGTAGCAAAATACAAAGGTAGGCCTACACAGTTGAAAAGAGAAATTCAGTTGTTGGCTATTCGGTGCAATGTTTTTATATGACTAACCTACAAGGAAAATCTAAGCCTTTCAGAAGAGGCTCATATATACACATTTTTGATTGCACAAAGCACACAATGATTGTCACTGGCAAACCAATGGGTGCAAAAACCCCAGGGTAGCAAGCAACAAACTATAAAAAGAAAATTGGATTATGTTAAGAATTTAATTTTGTTGCAAAAATAGGTAGAAATTTGATGCCATACAAAGAAGCATAGAAACAAATTCATGTTGAGAAGCCCATGCAAACTGCAAGATTTTTTTCAAAGAGAAGCACTAGCAAAAACTTATCACAGTGGATGCACTGGAAAAGCCGACCCATGAATGAAAGTATATTGGTTTGAATAAAATATATAGTTTGTCCCAATACAACATTACCAAAAAGGGAAAAATATACCCTTATTTAGAGAACAACAATCAACTCTCCCTTACAAAAAACAAGGCAACCTCTATAACTTGACCTTTTTGATTTGTATACGCATAGGAAACAAGTGTCACTTTGCACAACTTACCATGCAAAGATTGTATCATGTATATGCTACATATATTTCTAATGGTTGCAATAATACTTTCCATTTAAAACTCACTAAGATAATTAAACAGTTTTGGGTAGTTTCAAAAATGCATTGTTTAGCACTAGGTTGTGGATTGAGCTGCATAACATATATAATAGACATTATAGGCAAGAAGCATGTTACATCCACATCCAACATGGAACTATCATTAGGGATCAAAAAGTAGTAGTAAGAAGACTTGGAAAGCATTAGATGGTTAGCCAGACATGATGGACACATATATCTACACAAAACTCTATCAAGATATTCTATACACTAAGAACATTGTAAACAAGATAAAAACAACATTCTCTTTAGAACAACTCACAAATAGTTGTAAATATTGAATTGTGTATGCCTATATGCATAAATATCCAGCACACAAACAAATATCTACACACATATGTACCAGGAAGTTGTATAACACAGGGAAATCTCAATTGCATGCATGTATATTTATCTATATGCATATGTAAATGTACATATTGTAATACCCCTCTGTTTTTCTTTCTGGCTGGATAGTGTGTCCATGTTTGCTTTGATGTGCTTTTTGGTTATTGAGATACTTTATCATATGTGTACTATTTGATCGCTATTTATAGAGTGATAGTCTATTTGTGTGATGTGATGTATCTTATCTGATGCTTTATTTGACATGTTTTAATTGGTGTAATGATGATTAGTTATTGTAACATGTTATTGCATGAGATATTTGTTTATGATGGAACTCTCAATCTATGATAAGTGTATGGGTGAAGGGGACGAGATCACATCGCTCGCTTGCGAGTGCCCTATGATTCTGCAATTTCCTCTTCACGGTGTGGTTATTATGTGATATATATGCATGTTCGATATACTCTTTGTTCGCAGGTTGACAGGTACAGGACATCGACTCCACCTGATTTCATAGGTTTGAGCATGTCCATTGTCCAATGGTATTCATTTGGGAGATAGTAGCTAGGTTTTTCGTGCCAATTCATCACCCTAGTCCTAGTGTGTAGTTGGGTTTTAGTCGGGTTAAGTTGCTTCTATGTTGTTCACCTCTCCTTGTTTTATTTAATTGCAAGTTGGTGAAAGTAAATAAATGGCTCTATGTATTTAAGTTGTTTATTAAATTGATTTGGTTATAATGCTAGAAATGTTATTTAATTTATTAATTAATTTAATATAATTAATAAAATGATCTAATATTGGATTAGATTTATTTTATTGATTAATTAAATTAACTGTGTTGAAATGAATTAAGTTATCCATTTTGGAATTAAAAGTGTTAAATTCTTTTGAAAAGAAAATTTTAAAAGTTTAAATGCTTTTTGAAAAGAATTTATTAAAAGCTTTAAATTCATTTTGAAATAGAAAATTTATAATAAAGTGATTGATTTAAATCTATTTTGAAATTTAAATTTTGTTTTAAATGATTTAAAAGTAAATATCTTAGAAAGGGAGATATTTGTAAAATGTTGACTAAATGTGGAGAATAGGAATGAAGATATTTTTTATTTTTTTTGGAAAAAGAAAGAAAATATCCGGGATATTATTTTGGGGAAAGTTGACTAAATTTGGGAAAAAATTTGTTGAGAGAGATATATATTTTCAATTGGGTTTTTTATTTTCAATTGTGTAGGGAGAATTGGTTGCAAAAGAAAAGAGGGTTTTGTTCTTGGTTGGATTGAATATGGGATTTGAAAGTGGAGACTTGGAAAGAGATCTAGAGTTTTGAATTGGAAAGAAGCTCAACATCAGATTATTTTTTCAAACTTCAAGATCAAAGGTTCTTCTTGTTTTAAATGCTTTGGAATTTTGGTTTTTCAATTTGAAAACTTGGTTAAAAACAAATTTGAAACCCTTTGTTGAGATCATGAAAGAAAAAGAAAACAAAGAAAGATTCAAACAACAGAAAATCTTGTAAATCACAATAATTAGACTTGAGATCTTTCATTGTAAATTAGAAATTGAAATTTCTGATTATGCTTCAAAATTTTATTTTCTTTGTAAATTACTCTGTAAAAAATATATATATTTTGTCCAATTAGACTGTGTGATAGGAAAATTATATATATATATATATTTAAAGTTTTTAGCATTCTGGAAATCACTGTTTTTAAAAAAATTTCTAGCAAAATATTTTGAGTTTCCCAGAAAACAGGGGAAATTGTTTTATTTTATTTTATTTTATATTAAAAAAATATATATTTATTATAAAGTGGGGGAGCGGTGGGGGGCGCAGCCTTGGCTGCACACACCATACCCTAGTGAAGGGGTGTTGCTCTAGCAGCGCTGCCACAGATAGTGCAGCCTCCATAGGGGAGGCTGGGCACAACATGGGGATGCATCCTCCTCCTTTTGGGGGCCGTGGGGGCCAGCGAAATTAATTCGCTTTTAATCTTTTATTTAGTTTTTTTTTTTATAAATGTTATTTTATATTATTTATTATATAATATATATTATTATTAAATGAATTTTTTTATATATATTATTTAAATATATATAATATATTTATATACATATTATATCTAATTATCATATATTATATATAAAATATATATATTATATATTTTTAAATAATTGGAGTGTATTTTAATTAGTGGAATATATAAAATGATTTTTTTTTAAGGCATATATTTAAATGATTTTTCAATATTTAAATATATGGATTTTTTAAATGATTATTCTATAATCAGGTATGTGCAAGATTATGATGGGCCAAAAAGTGGCAATATGATGTGTATGTGGCTGATGACTATTTTTTTACCCAAAATTCATGAAACGAAAAGGGTTTTTAAAGGATATTCTCATCTTTCCATTGATATAAATTATACTTTACCTTGAATTTAATAAGTAATTATTATTCATTTTCTATTCAAATTACAACTAAAGTCCTAATTGATAGGTTAATTGAAAAAAATCTATAGCTTTCAAATAGTATCACACTTTCTGAATCCAAAACATGTGCCACATTCTATGCTTTGTATAATATAGGATTAAAAAAATAAAAATTGAATTTCATGAAGTTTTGACCAAGCTAAGGTGGTTAGACATACATGTTTTTATATTTTCTAAAAAGTTGTAATATAAAATTTGTAATTAATTATTTACTTGGAAAAAAATTACAAAAAAATAGGCATCACATCGGGGCATGAGTCTTCTACTTATATCTAAAATATTATAAAAAAATATTATCATTTTATTGTGTTTAGGGAGGTCAGACAGACACCTACTTCTTATTTTTTCCCTGAAATTTAAGTAACATTTGAAATTTCAATTTTCACCAAATAAGATTTTTTAAAGCAAACCCCGTAGTTTAAACTAAATTAATTTCTACAAATTCTATTCTTACATATTTTTGAAATAATATAGATAACTTATTCAAAATTTTACGTCAAGTTGTCTAACTCTGATTTTTCTTAATTTTTTGCCACTTAAGGGCCTATTTTTTCCATGATGATCCTGCACGTACCCAATCATAGAGTGAAATAAAATTGACTTTTTAATAAATGGTTTTATTTGAAAATTTGATTTTTATTTCTATGTAATTGGAGAAAGAGGGAGTTAAATTATTAGCTTTAAATTCTTCAATATTGCCCATATAATTTTAATTGCTATTGGTAGTTGCAAATAATGTTGATTATTTTTATTTGATTACATGCAATATGTTATCGCCTTGCTTGGATTTAGGAAATCCTAAAGTAGGTTATTGAATTTTCGCTTGTCCTTTCGTCATGATCTCTCTCATTCTTGATGTTGGGTAAAAAGAATTAATTGTTTTTTTTGAAATTATTTATTTTGAAAAGAAGAAATGGTTATTATTATTATTTTTATTATTATGTGAAAAGAAGAAATGATTTATTGATTTGTTTTGAATAGAAGAAGTGACTGTTTTATTTTATTATTATTTAAAAGCAATTGAGGAATTGAACATATGATTTAAATTTCTTCTTTTGTCTGAAAGAGACGTTATTAAATCAGTTTTATTAAGGTAATAAATTACTGAATGTTAATGAAGGAAGTGGATTTAGGAAATCCAAATATAGATTTAATTCCTGTTTGATCGCCCTTCTTGAATGTACTCTTCTTGATCAATTTTTCTTCTGGTTTTGATGACAAAAAACTCAAACACAATCAAAACCAGAAGCAAAATTGATCATAATTATGGATTGTGGAAACTTGATATCTCTTATTGTACTCTTCTTATTTTTTTGTTTTGGGGAAATTTGTTTAGAAGGGTTGTTAAGTCTTCTAGAAGGGGTTTAACTATTTGGGGTTGTTGTATTATGTTAGTCAACCTTTGTAGTGCCTTGGGTAGTGCGTATAGTTGTATCTTGTTGTTTTACCCGATTTTCATGAACTAGGATGTTTTGTGCCTCGTTTGGTTTAGGAGTGGGTTATGTGATTCATGTCTTCTTTAGAAGGAGTGGATTATGTGTTTTATTGCCTCTAATGTTTGGAAACGGTTTGACTTTTGTTGCCTCCAGTGTTTGGAGTGAGTTTTCATTATGTTTTCCTCCTAGAGTTGGAGTGGTTTTATCTAGTTGTATGCACTCTGGCACCCTTGGTGTTTGGTTTTGTTTGGTTGTTTTCAATAGGAGAGTGGCTCTATGTGGGGGTCCAACACACAGAGGGGTTCCAGGGTAACTCACTTAGGGTTTAAGTAAGGGATAACTTAAAAAGAATTAATGAAAAAAAAAATAGACTAATTAAGATAATGAATGCCTCTCTCATGACTCATATGCTTTTAAGGCTTGAGATGAGACGAGAAGCATAATTTGTATGGGGGTCCAGTAGCTAGTAGAGGAAAGCCAAGGTAACCCAGAATGGGGGTCTAGTAGCTTAGGGAGGTTGAGCCAGGGTAACTCATAGCAAATGATGTGTGGCACACTCTCTATGTCAACCAGAAGTCAGTTTTTTGTACTGTGTAGATGATCTTTGTTCTCTGGAAGCATTGTAACCATTGTGTTAAGTGTTGTGTTTGTATTTGATTCAGTTAAGTTATGTTTTAGCCTGTTCCTAGAGGTAGATGGTCTTGTATAGGAATTCCTTGTTACTATCTCCTAGCACAGGGGTTGAGCCTTCGGGTATCACATGGTTGGGTGGAACATGCACCTTAATCTGTTGGGTTGTCTTCTTGTTCGTGTGGATGAGATTTCTAGCTGGAGAGCTCGTGGGATCCAGTTTCATTTCATGCTTTAGTCATTTCAGTTGTTATTGTATTTATTACCCTCATTTGTAATCGAGGTGGAAGATGTAATTTGTAACCATGATTATTGGATTTACCTCATTCAGGGAATGAGATTTGTAATCGTATTGTTAAATAATTGTTATTTGGAAACATCTAGTATCTATTATGCTTTGATGCAATTTTATCATGTATGGAATGCATGTATATTTAATTTATTAAATAATTAAATGTTATGGGTTCTATTCATGTTTCTTGTTTGGGTTTTAAGTAAACTCATTCTTGTAACTTTAGGGGTTGTTGGAAATGGGTAGTGAACTTGCATGTTAATTGTACTTAAACAAAAAAAAAATAGTACGTTTGAGTAGTTAATTACAACTTCCTCTAGGGTTGTTTGGTGGGGCATTACATATATACATACAACTATTTCCACAAGTAGATATATGAGCAGGTGTAGATAGCAATGCATCTCCTAAAAAGGAAAATAGCTCTAAATAAATAAATAGTGTAAAATTAAGTAAAAAATATACCCTTAAAATGTAAGGAAATTATAACCAACATAATTAATAGAAAACTAAACAATTGTATCTTTTTTACTTAAACATTATAAGTTATACTTCATTGTCTTAATATATAACCACTCAAACAAACAACAAAGCAATAGTGGTAGAGAGAAAATGTCTTTTTGATGTGACAAGGAGTGTGAGGGAATTAAAAAAACTGAGTGTCCAACCAAGATGTTCTAAAAGAAATATACAAAGTCCCAATTAGCCATGGTTGTTTTGGTGTTCAAGGCAATATGACAACTATCTCTGAAGCTCGTTGCACAGTGGGAAAAATCGAAGAAAAATCTAATAGTAAAAGCTTGCACTCAGCTTCAAAGTTAAGCTTTGCAACCTTCACTATTGTTGTTTTCAGTCTTGTTTCTAAATTATAAGTTTGAGTTTTGATTAGAACTATGAAAAAAAATAGCGTGTAGGTGACAACATTGATAACAGACTCAATGCTCATTTTAGCGGTAGATTCATATTGCAACATGAAATGTTGTTTTGCTAACATTTGTAATAGGCTTGTTACAACATCATCAAAAGCAATTTCCCAAAGCTCGCTTGTGTGGTCTTCGATCTTTAGTTACAATAAATATAAAAAGTCACAGTTATCTAAATTGTTCTCTAGAATTTTGGGCAGAATCATGTATTTTGCTAAGATTGTTCACACTTTTTTTTGCATTGCCTATCATTCACCTCCAATGGGCATGCAACATAAAACAATGCATCAATTTTTATAAATTTTATTTTTTCCTTGAGAGTAGCTTGCAAAGTCTTTGGCAAGCCAAGGTGGTGGTCAAACATATATGCAATAGTGAATCTCCCATTTCCCAAAGCAACCTTTTGAGGGACTGCACGAGGGGGCTCAACAGTAGGTGGATCAAAATAGCCTCTCTCAATCAATGGTTGTGCCTCTAGTATGTCATGATTTATATATAGAAGATTCCATGTGGCTATGTTTAGAACAACTCCATTGAAGTACCCAACACGTGCATTTTTCACAGCAAGAATGAGAGTTGAACCAGGGGTGTACAACCTCTCTAACTCATGATCCGTTGCTTCCTAGTTTGAGCCCCACAAATTAATATCAATTGAAAAGGATGAAAAATCATTAAGTTTAACAATCCTCTGAATTGTTTGGGACTGATCTTTTCTTTATATGGTCGAAACCATTCCCACATACACCATAGTACCAATAACATCAATTAAATTGTTATTAGTGCAATTTGCAATTTTATTTAATGGTGTGGAATTAAATACTTTCTCTGGCACAAAGGCCTCATCATGACAGCATTTTAACATTGAACTTTGATTTAGAATGATTTCCATCTGGCTGTTTAACTTATTAAATTTTTTGTATGCTTGTCTCATTAATCCCTTTTACACAACAATAAGTATGTCCCACCTCAACCTTATCATAATGCATGTCTACAATGTCATTAAAACATGTAATCTATATTTTTTTCCCTCATCATCAATGATATCAAAGCTGAATAATTGACCCTCGTGCCCTTGCTTTCTATAATGGTGCATATCCCTCTTTGTTGTTACATGGCCTTTTATCATCCATTTGGTTTGGTCAACATTCAACCCTTTAACAAGGCTAATTTTTGCAAGATCATCCTACTTCCTTGGTAATGTATTAATTCCAAAGATGGAGGCTCGTTTCGATGGGGAGGGTGACTCGCAACCAACTTTTTGTTCTTCTTGATCTCTAAACAAATATTTAGGTTTTCCAATTAGCTAGAAATCTATCATCTTCACATCTAGAGATAGTATGACAATTGCCCTGGAATGAAATGAACATTAAATACTTTAAAAGGGAGCCCCCACAAACAAGGAAGCAGGAAACTACAAGAGCAGGCAAGGTAGAACTATATCAAACCTTGATTCCCATAGCTTTCTATACAAATATTTTTTCAAGCACACAATCGAACCTATTTTCAATTCATGTGTAAAAAAAAGGTCATTGTATTTTGCAGGAAAAGTTCCCATCTACATGTGGGTTCCATCATACATGACGACTTTGTACTGATCGACTAGGCTTTGATCACCTCCTATTTTTTGGTAAGACATTAGTTGGAGGACTAGAGATGGGACAACATCACCAACATCTATAAAGCGTATTGCATCTCTTGTTAAGGCTAGATTCACATTTGTAGCCTACAAGGCAATTAAACTCAGCATAGTGGCAGCAATGAGATCATGTTTATAACTATGACTCAATTGTAAAAGGAAACAACAACATTGACACATTTGGAAACTAAGACATTTTCCCCTTTAAGATCTAAGTTACTCCAAATTGGCCAATAAATTAAAGGGGAAACAAGGCAGATAGTTCAAATATAAATAAGTTAGAACATATATCATAGTAATTGTTAATGCAAATCAAGTATTTTTTTGATTTGTTTGGTGTACTTGAGAAACTAGCAAGATAATTGGAAGCAGCAATAAACTAAACAACACACTTATAGGACTGTTGCTTGAGTATTGTTCTCCAGGATTAGAAGAGCTAGAGACCACTGACATTGCTTTGTCTGCTCTTTTAGGAATGAAGAGCTTCAATGTCGGTGGTTGGCTAGAAGGTCTATGACTTCAAAACACAACATGGGCACTTAATTATTTTACACAGGCATTAACAATATGGTAGAAAAGGATTAATAATAACAAGGGCTTCAATGATTCAAATAATACTTAACATATAATTTGTTATTCCAAGTTCACTATTTCAATTTTAAAATCCCTCCTTTTCTCCCCTAGAAACACCAAGAGTATGAAGGAAAATAAATAATGATAAAAAATGGCTTCAAAGTTGTATATAACAGTTGATATGAAGTATAACATTTGAATTATTCCACGTCAAGATTCACACAAATAACTATTTTCATAAAACAATAAACATTGGGAAGAATACAGATGTACATTTCTTACATCTACTTTGGTTTACATACAAATCTACACACAAAAAAATATAATATTGTCTCATTTATGGATTTTGTTCTATTTAAATGGTTACAATATATTTAAATAGTTTTTGTTTTTCTCCACAACACAATCTAACTATTTTTTGCTAGCTTTAGCTGTATTCCACTCTTTGCAATAACATATATATATATATATATATATATATATATATATATATATATATATCAATATTGATTCATTAATCGTTCACATTTTTGTGGTGCAAGCTTTGATTCACTTTGTTACTAGAAGTTTTTTGTGTTTTGAGGGTGTTCCATATGGGTCATTGTTGCAAGAAATATTTTTATCTTAACAACTATGCCAACAAATACAATCCAACATGATTGATTGGATGCATATAGAGGGACTTGTTGTTAGGAAATATCATACTAAACAAGTACATGTAGAAATGTACGTACATGGCAACAAAATAAAATTCTTAACATAATCTAGTTTTCTTTTGTGGTCTGTTGTTCACTAGCCTAGGTTATTTCTATCCATTGGTTTGCCAAGCATAATTTTTTTGTCCTTTGTGCAATAAAAAATGAATATATATGTATGTATATATATATATATACTTACATAAATGTATTTACAAGGACCCTATCAAAAATTCAAACAGTATAGCCTCCTGAGCACCACCATATAGAAAAGAATTCCTTTTGCAAACAACATTGACTCTATAATTTCAGCTATTTTATTATGCATTGTAATTGAAAGTATATAGCCAAATCTAAACAACAATAATTAGCATTGGGCCATGGGAAACATTGGTTGGAATTTTTACCAACCTTCACAGTTCTAGGCCTCTAGTACCCTGTAGTAGGTGTTGGTTTTTAAAAAATAAAAATAAAAATAAAAAGCGTTTGGCGCGGCGATAGAGGAGGCTAGAAAAATGGCATCAATATTAATCATTGTATGGTTTCCATGTAGTGCTAATGGTGCAAGTAACATCTATGTTTAAATTCCTTGGGGAACAAAGCAAATGTCTATGCAATTTTCAATAACGTATTGTGCATATATATATATATATATAAATATATATACACACACACACATATATATACATATACATATATATATATATATATATATATATATATATATATATATATATATATATGTATGTATATATAGATACATATATATATACATAGGAACACAGACATACACTCACATGCGCATATATATATATACATACATATATATATATATATACACACACATATACATACATATATATACAAATATATATTTATATGTACATATATATATATACACACATATATATATAGATAGATATATAACAATTATCACAACCCACACCAATTGCAACCATCAACACATGCAAAGAACAGAAGATGACATCCAACCACCTTCACAAAATTTCCACAGCTGGGGTGGGTTGTGATAGTTCTATTTTCATTTTTAGGAAGCCATCGAGAGAGGATGGAGGGAAGAGAAACCAAGTGGGAAGAGGTGCATATTGGAAAAAATGTTAGTGGAGTATTTCTAAAACAATTTATGCTATTTTCAAAATGGGATTGTAATAGCCTCATGTACGCTATATTGATTATAATTAGCAATATTGATTTCACAATTGATCAGAGTGGTGGGAAATGTATATTCTTGCTTAAGGGTTTGGTGAGAGCCCATGAGGGTCCATGACCCAATATGATAGGGTGGAGAGCAAGCCTTATTGTGTTGAGTTTTTTTTATACATATATGCATATATACATATATATACATATAAATACATATATATGCATGTATACACACATATACATATACACACACACACACACACATATATATATATATACATACATATATATACATATATACATATAGATAGATACATATATATACACACGCATAGATATAAATATATATCAAAGCACAAAATAATGGTATAGCAACAAACTAAGCCAAAAAAACAACACAGGATAGGCATCAGCAATTGACTGCTAGCTATATTGTTCCATGCATTAAGTATAGTATAAAGGAAGACAAATATTTCATCTCACACTTTATATACAATTGGATAAACAACAACTATGATCACAAGTATTGCAAGCACATGCAAACCATACAACAAGCAATCTCAAAACCAGCTAGCATTCGATAGACCAAACATCCACACAACATTTTCCCTCAATTGACTGGCTGTGGAGGCTATGAATTCAAAGATTTCATTTCCTACAATAATTCCTTGCTTTGGGCTACACAATATATTATAGCCAACAAAAGGTTTGAATTCCTAGCCTTCTCGTTTAGGGAAATGAGGGAAAATTCAGTCTAGATGTTTGTTCTCTTTCCACAAGGATTAAAATAGCGGGGGATGGTGGGAATTTTGGCCTAGTTTTTTTTAAACGGAAGGCCATTTTTCACCTTAGCCTCGCTTTGTGGGATGGTCAAAAATAAAAAAGGCTTGGAAGGATTCCAACCAAAGTACACACAAGAAAACCAACGACTAAAATTATAGAGGAAAACATTCAGCATAGGTTGTATAACAGTGACTATTTGATTGGATTGCAACCATAATGAATAAAAAAAGAGCATAAATTAAACATTATAGGTTTTAAAGTTAAAAATCCATGCCAAAAAAAAAATCTTGAAGCACCTCTTCTCGCCAACTTCCCTCCACAAAAATGGGAAAAATATTATCATGGGCGGCACTTTTCTTTTGCATTGTCAATCATCCACCCTTGCAAAAAAAACAAAAAGGAACCTCAACCCACCTTTGCAGAAGCTGCACAAAGCTTGGTCCAGCTTCCACCCTCACAAAAGCTTACCCTTGTCTCTCATGACTCTCACATCAGCTATAGCAACAAAACGACACCAAACAATGCCTCATTGAAAATTTCCCAAACAATCATTTTGTTCCCCAAGGTGTTAAAGGGAAATTGTTATAACGATAATCCCCAGTACACGCAAAGCATACAACAATTAATGTTGACACAAACCAATGTTTTATTTTTGTAGCTTTCTCTATCCGTGCGGCCCAATAAACGCTACCTTATTCCCAAAGCAGCCAACAAATGCCTTTTCCACCTTTTTCATGGTTATCGGAAGGCCAAAAATCTGGGAGGCTGATGAAAATTCCAACCAAAGTTATAACCCACCCGCCACCTTTTCCCTGGTTGCCATAAGCCTGAAAAATGGCAAGGCTGACAAAAATTCTGAGCAAGGTTGACCCAAATAACCGATTGGCCATCAGATGGCAAAAAATATGAGAGGGCGACGAAAATTTCGACCAAAGCTATAACCAATATGCCACCCTTTCCTAGACTACAGGAAGTCTAAAACATGGGGTGGCTGACCAAAATTTCCAATCAAAGTTGACACAAATATATATATATATACATATGTATATATATATACATATGTATATATATATATACATATGTCACCGCACCCTCTTCACCACTATACGCCTCCACCATATATACATATGTATATATATATATGTATATATATATGTATATATATATATATATATATATATATACATATATATATATGTACATATACATACACACACATATATATATATATATACATATATCCTACATATACATACTATACATACATATATGTATTTCCTTGTGTGTACATACAATACATGTTGTACATATATACATATAGATATGAATATACATGAGCATTACCCAATTTCTATGAAGGTGGTTGGAAGGTTATCCTAGATTGGGTATGTATAGATATGAATTGTTTTTTGCATGTGACAATCATTCCAAAAGTGTGGGTTGTATATATATATATATATATATATATATATATATATATATATATATATATATATATATATATATATATATATATATATCTACACATGTGTATGTACATACTATACATACTATACATATACATATATGAAAGAACCTATAGATCACAAAGAATATTTAATCAAGCACAGATAATGCAAAACTCCACTTGTTATTAAATAGTCAAGGGTCTCCTTATAAAGGAGAAATATCCAAGAGCTGGACAAAATATTAGGAGGGCTAAATATCAGGTAAATATCTAGAAAATATCTAGTCTATGTCAATAAGTCATGCTTCAATGAATGCCTAAGTAGGCTTAGGTCAGCCTGTGTGTAGGCAAGCCATTAATGAATGTACTGACACCCTCCCTTAAGCATAACCTAGGTGGGCATGGATAAATTGAGTCCCAGATACTAGCCATGTTAGGTACCCATGTACAAAGTAATCTCTCATGAAATGGAGAAAAGTAGAAAACCATGTGGGAAAAAACTACCCTCCAAAAGAGAGAAAAGATGCAGGAAAATTATACACGTGAAGAAGTACTACTTCTTTCACTAAGTACAATATATGATTTCATCCATAAGAGATAAAATGATAGAAGCTCTATGAGACCCCCCATAATGCATGTCCTACTACATTAAAGTTGGATAGTTGACAAAGGATGCAAACATAGTTCCAAGAACACTTCACAATGTTCCTTCCCTTGGGAAGAAATGAAACCAACTAAAGATGTAGGATATCTCCCCATGTGAGAAGATGTATGTATGATCTTGAATAGAGTTGAAGCTCATCCAAGAATGATGATGATGGTGCCCATGATGTCTTTGAATGTTGCTCTGGAATCTCCAAGCCAATGCTTACCTTTGACAAATACTGATGGAATGAATCAAGTATCATAGAAGATTTTGTAATAGGGACCACAAGAAACATAGATGTATGGGGATAACTAGAACCATAAAAATCTAATACTGTCACTATAGAAGCCGATGTAGGTGAAGGAAGGGAAATCATATATGAAGAAGACAAGACTGATGCAACTTTATTGAAGTTGTCATCAAAAAGAAGATGGGTGTCCTCAATGTGTGCTTCCATGTCAGCAATGTGGGACTCTACAAAAAGATATGAAATGTCAGGTATATATGCATCCCAATCAACAATGCTAGGAAGACAAATATCATGTTGCAAAGAAGTGTTGGAAGCTCTCCAAGAAAGGACTCTGAAATCTGATGAAGCAACACGAGGAGGTGAAGGAATGATGATATCCTCTATGTCAACTGGATGCTCTGTATCCAATTCATGATGCGGGATGTGAGTTGTGATCATAGCAGGATGATGCAGGAAGGGAGAAACATTGGAGTCTCCATATATTTCCCAAATTTTGATCCATAATGCATGGGGACATTAAATATCCATGATGACATACAAAGAGTCATTGGGAATATGTAAACTGATTAATGCATAAATATGATAATGAATATTAAATTTATCCTTTTGTTTGTTTACCTAGTTCAGGGATAAGTCCATACAAATATGGCATGAGATTATGGAACCTGAGATGTTTTAGGATTCCTTCACATCTAGACTTATAGTTTCCTGATTTTAGGTTGATTACAGAAGAATGGGTTTCATATCCCATGATTACAAATAGGTTAATTCCTTTTTAGGAATTTGAGAAAAGAAATTTGGAGTATTCTAATCACAACTCTCTCTAATATACTCCCCTTTTTAATACTCTTGATTTTCCCCCTTTTTAGCACTTTACTTTAGTGCATGTATTGCATACAATAATGAAGGTGAAAGATGGCACTTTGTATTCAATACATGCACTAAAATAAAGTGCCAAATAGCCTGGGGAAAATCAAGATTATTAAAAAGGGGGTTATATTAGAGAGAGTTGTGATTAGAATACTCCAAATTTATTTTCTCAAATTCCTAAAAAGGGATTAACCTATTTTTAATCATGGGATATGAAACCCATTCTTATGTAATCAACCTAAAACTGGGAAACTATAAGTCTTGGTGTGAAGGAATCCTAAAACATCCCAGGTTCCATAATCTCATGATTACAAATAGGTTAATTCCTTTTTAGGAATTTGAGAAAAGAAATTTGGATTATTCTAATCACAACTCTCTCTAATATACCCCCCTTTTTAATACTCTTTATTTTCCCCCTATTTGGCACTTTATTTAAGTGCATGTATTGCATACAAAGTGCCATAAAGTGGTCTGATACCATGAAAGAACCTACAAATCACAAAGAATATTTAATCAAGCAAAGATAATGCAAAAATCCACTTGTTATTAAACAGTCAAGGGTCTCCTTATAAAGGAGAAATATCCAAGAGCTGGAAAAAATATTAGGAGGGCTAAATATTAGGTAAATATCTAGAAAATATCTAGTCTATGTCAATGAGTCATGCATCAATAAATGCCTAAGTAGACTTAGGTCAGCCTGTGTGTAGGAAAGCCATTAATTAATACACTAACAATATATATACATATAGATATACATATATGTATATACATACAATACATGTTGTACACATATATACATATACATATACATATACATATACAAAAACATATACATACATATATGTATGTACATACTACACATAACAAAAGATATGAACATTATATATATACATGTAAATATACATATATATATATATACATATATACATACAAATCTACATATACATATATATGTATACACATAAGTTGTATATGGACCACCCTTTCACATGAAAGCCTTTGCATAGGCCTATAACTGTGAATTTCAGCATTGTAGGGCAATGGTTGCAATGGAATAAAAAAGTTAATGTTATGCAATTCATTCCATTGAAGTCCACCTTAGGCTATATTGTCCCATTTGTGGCTTCCATTTAGTGTCTATAGTTGCAACACAACAAAATAGTCAATGTTTTGGATGTTATATATATATATACACACATATCTATACGGAGATATATAGATATATATATATATATATATATATGCATATATATAGAAACATATATAGATATTACATATATATATATACATATATATATATATATATATATATATATGCATATATATACCTATAAATACATATATATGTATATATACACATACATATAGATGCATATATATACACATATATACACAAACACACACACATATATATATATACATTATATGTATGTACATCTATACATACATATATGTATATACCACAGGATATAAATATATCAAAACCACAGGCTGCCTGAGGAGAAACTAGCAAAAAACCAGTTGTGGCTTCCATTTACCATCTAGTTTCCTCCATTCTCCTGCCACCTTCTATATACATTCCTCCCCATAGATATATAGATCTCTATATATACATATATATAGATATATAAATCTATATACATATATCCCCATACTCAGATCTCCACATACTCTCCCATCTCATCTATCCTCTTTACATACTCTCCACATAAATGCTCCCCATGCTCTATACATATAGATACAAATATATATGCAATATATATATATATATATATATATATATATATATATATATATATATATATATATATATATATATATATATATATATATATATATATATATATCAAAGCACAAAAAACATTGCATAGGAAGAAACTAACCTAGAAAAGACAACCCAGGCTAGCCATCAACAATCGACAATTGTGGATTTTGGCATGTGGGTGACTGTTGGTTATATTGTTGCATTTATGGCTTTGGTTTTGTGGGACTGGTTGCAAAATAGTTAATCTAGTGTGTTTTTGGTGAATCTTCAAATCAAGTTTTCTTGTGTTTTGTGGGTTTTGGCATCTACATGATTCTTGGGAATATTGTTTCATTTATGGCTTTCGGCTTGTGTGTATGGTTGCAAAATAGTTAATTTGTTGTTTTTTTGGTGAATCTTCACATCTTGGTTACCATTGAAACCAATATCGGTTCATTTTCGGTTTGTGTTCTCCGGGTGAAGGTTTTGGTTCGGTCTGTTATTGGCAGCTTTCTGTGTTTCTAGGTTTTCCATGTGAGCCACTGTTGGAAGTTGCGCTTTTGTGTGTGATGGTTGCAACGCAATTAAATAGTTAATTTTATATAGGTTGCGTTATTTTAGGGTATGTTGTTTCTTTTTTGATTCTATGTTGGATTTATGGTTCGTCTTGTGCACGATTGTTTCTGTATGGATTTCTCACAATGATTTTTAGTGTTTTGCACCTCTATCCATCTAGGTGACTGTTGATAACAATATTGTTTTGTGGGGATGGTTGCAATGCAATAAAATAGTTAATGAACTATGTGGTTCATGTTGCTTTGTATAAGGCATTGTTCACTATTGCCATCTGCCTTACACTATTTTACTTCATTTATGGCTTCCATTTATGACACCAACCCTTACATTATTGTTCTTCATCCTAGTTAGGCTATGTATACATACATATGTTTGTAAAACGAATGTCTAGGTAGTTATTGAGAACATATTGCTAGATAGCATTCTCTGGGTTTATGTTATTGTTGAACGTAGTTGTGAGTGAGGATGGCAAGCTTCTGTAAAGGTGCAAGTGTGTTCATCGGCTGAGGAATCTATGTGAAGGTGCTTGGATGTTATCTTTGGTTTTTAATGCAATAAAATAGTTAATGTTATGTAGTTCATGTTGCTTTGCACACAACATTGTTCACTATTGTCATATGCCTTATGCTATATTGTTCAATTTATGGCTTCCATTTTCCACAGCCGCCCTTATCTTGTTCTTCCTCATTCTATTCAACCTATGTATTCATGCATATGTTTATGGAATGTATGTCAATGCAGTTATTGGAAACATATTGTTCAATGTCATTCTAAGGGTTTATCTTGTTGTTGAAGGTAGCTATGATTAAGGATGGCAAGCTTTTATGAAGGTGAAAGTGCGTTCATTGACTATGGAATCTATGTGAAGGTGGTTGGAATGCGTTGATGGTTACAAAAGGTGTAGACATTTAACTATCTGAAATCATATGTATATATATGTATATATATATGTATATGTTGAATTTTTCTATTTTTAGAAAGTGGTAATATTCATCAAGTTTGGTATCTTGATAGCTTGAGAATATATTGTTTCATTTTGGACTAGGTGTTGTTTAAAAGGATGCATTTTTTTAATTTTCGTTCCTATCCAGTGGCAATGGTGCATAACAACAACAATTTTATTCTGTTCCAAACATATCCACAAAACAGTCACCATAAATAGAAACCCACAAAGATTCACATAAACAGACCCAAGTTAAAATATACTCATTTCTCAACACAACCCTATGAAAAAATTAAAACAATATAGCCTTCTCAACAACACATTGTTGCAAACTAACAATGAAAAACCATATACACAAATAGAATCAGTAGCAACAAATTGAAATATATATAAATATATGTATATATGTACACATATATACACATACAATATATTAATATTACAATACACCCAATATAGCCTAAGATAGAGAATAGTAATTAATAATACCAAATGTAACCAAACATAGAATCAACAATAGTAATTATTTTATTCTATTCCAACCATAACCACAAAACCAAAGACATAAATCAAACAACATTAGTTTAAACAACGATCTAGATGTAGAAATCCACAATATACCCCAAGCCATACAATAACAATTGACAAAAACTACATAACCTCAACAATTTTATACCCTTGCAAACATGCCCACAAAATGCGAACATTAACGAGAAACCCGTCGAAAGTTGACCCATATAATGGATCCATAAATGAAACATAATTTGTTTTAACATATAATTTTCTCTTCTATGAACATAATTTGTTTTAACAAATAATTTTCTATTCTTTGATAATTGGAACCATATAGCCTTTTGAACATAACCTGATCGAAAATGACACAATATAAGCTGAGCTAGACAATAACAATTGACAAAAACTGTATAGATAATAACAAACAACTTTGGTTTCAACAACCACCCACATGCAGAAAGCCACAATATAACCCAAGGTATACAATAACAATCGAAAAAAACTCCATAACCTCAACAATTTTATCTCGTTGCACACATACCCAAAAAACACAAACATTAAACAAAAACCCTTTGAAAATTGATAGTAACAACCCATAGAAAAAGCACTCCTTACTCAACACAACCTCCATGAAAATTAAAACAATACACTCTTTTCAACAACACCTTCTCCAAAATGAAACAAAATAGCTTAAGCAACACAACTATAATCGACATTCCACAATGGAAGCTAACACAAAGCATATAGGATTGACTATTTTATTCCATTTCTTCCATAACCACAAACTAGAAGCCATTAATTAAAAAAAATCATAGTAACAAATCCAAGCAAAACCATACAAAGAAAAAGAAAACCATAAATCAAACAACATATTTGAAATAATCAATAGTACCGTATGGCAAATCAAGACAATTACAATTGAAAAAAACTACATAAGGTCAAGGATTTTTCCCTGTTGCCAACATATCCACTAAATGCAAACCATAAAGAGAGACCCATGAAAAATTAATATATATATAAATATATGTATATATCTACACATATATACATATATATATACACATATATATACATATTAAAATATACCCAACATAGCTTAAGGTACAAAACAATAATCAACAATACCTAATGTAACCAAACATAGAATCAACAACATTAATTATTTTATTCTATTCCAATCATAACCAGAAAACGAAAGCCATAAATTTTATTCTGGTCAAGGATTTTTCCCCGTTGCCAACATATCCACTAAATACAAGCCATAAAGAGAGACCCATGGAAAATTAATACATATATATATGTATATAATGTATATATCTACACATATATACGTATATATATACACATATAAATACATATTAAAATATACCCAACATAGCCTAAGGCACAAAACAATAATCAATAATACCTAATGTAACCAAACATAGAATCAACAACATTAATTATTAGCCGATAGGCTATTTACGTGGGGCAACTCCACCAGCATTTCGAGCAGTCTAACGCCGGCGGGAACCCCCACGAATCCGTTTCACTGTCACCGGCATATCATGAATCCATTTCACGAATCTTCTTCAATGTCTAAGAATTTATTTATCTGGATTCTCCCAGGTACAAAAAGTCAAGCACAAAGGCCGAAGTCTCCGTAAACACAGGTTAACTTCAGAAATACTAATACCCAAATACTATAGTGTTTTGTACATTCAACTGCACTCTTTTAATGACGCCATAAAATGTAGTTGGAAAAATGCCAAAAGCTTTCATGGAAAATGGAAGAAACGATAAAATGGTAGAATGTGTTTCTGTAGTGTTCGTCAGCTGTTGGATGCCATGAATCATCTGGGGAAAGCCTCTGATGCCGAGAATTGTCTGGGAAAGCCATTGGAATCGCATTAAATGAGAATTGTTGGGCATTGGAGGCATTGAAGGGAGATGATAAATAAAACATCTACGAAGATAATAGGGGCCATGTTCCACTGACAGCCGCAATTAATGACAGGAATGGCATTGTTAATGAGGATGGCATAGGGTATGGTGGGAAGATTGGTCCTGCTTTTATGAGGAATGGTGTGCCTTGTTTAAGATCCACATTTTGCATGCATGTCTACCAGGGTAGTTGCAACTATAAGATCTGACAAAAGACCTCAATCTTTTATGATGGAAAAAGGTTGCGAGGCTTGCTTTTCACACCTTCCAATTGCATTTGCTTGAAAGTGGCTGAGCCTCTTCAATAGATCTCCAGACGGATTATGTTAAAGGTATGTGTTTTTTGGCCCCGAGGCTTAAAAATTTATGCAGTTTATATCTATAGTATTGTAGAATCATGTCTAGTTTTGGCTCCAGTATGTTTTTGATGACTTGCCTTCCATTCACTTTGCCTTTGTGCTTATAGTGGTTTGTTTTTCTTTCAGTTACTACAGTGGAAAGTGTTGCGAGAGCTCTGGAAGTGCTCGGAGTAAACAAAATGCAAACCCCTGGGGTCTCTAATTACGTGAGTTTAAATATCGACTCTAGCCTTAAATATTTATGTAGAATAGAATGATTTGGATCCATTTCAAGCTTATGTGAAAGAAATTGCGTTTCAGCAGCGTTTTCATTAGTGGTGAACATCGTCAACTAGGTTTCTTGCATTTTCAAGATCTGACGGTTGATTTTGTGAGGGACTGGTACAAGGCCAAACTTTAGAGAAAGTACTTCCTTTTGACAGTGCAATAGACGCTAATTAGCCAATAGGCTATTCTACATGGGCGAAGCCCACTGGCATTTCCCCCAGTCTGACGCCGGAAAAAAGGTGGGTTCCCGTCCAGTCTGATTAGCTCCCTGCAAAACGTACCTGTAACATCGTATTCAATAGGTAGGTCAATCATTTGGTTGTTCGACTTCATCATGTCTGCTAAATTCATCTGCAGGTTTCTGGGGATTATAAAGGCAAAAGAAAAAAGAAATTTCAACCCACCGTAAAGTTAAAAAAAAGTGTCGTCGTTTTTCACCTGCTGTAAGACGGTAAATAAGGAGTAAAAAGGAGAAAAAGAAATTATATTTTATCTTTAATGATCGTGCTGCCAGGCTGTGAAGCTCATCCACAAGAGGGATTTCTGTGTACATGGCATGCCAAAAGACAAACCACAAGAATTGATTTTCCTTCATATGGAAAGTTTTTCAAATTGTATGGACGTATTTGGAGATTATATTTAAGATATTTATGTTAACTTGCAAATGAATATATATTTAATTAATTAATTGTTATATTAAATATTAAATGAGCTTTAATATATTAGATTTCACATATCTTTTAATTAATTATATAAAATGATAATAGTAGTTTATATATTTTAATATTAAATGATAATAGTAGTTTATATATCTTAATGTTAATCTATATAGTATAGGTTGAGAGATAATATTTTAGAGTATATTTTATTTTTTACTCTTTCTTCCAATTAAAAAAATAGCCTCTTCCATGTCTACTATATAGATTAATATTAAGATATATATTAAAATATTATTAAAAGATACTAATATTATATTATTATCAATATTATATTATTAATATTAGTACTATTTGCTAGTAATATGTTATTATTAATATATGATATTACTATTGTTAAATTTATATTATAATTATTATAAAGTAATTTTTATTTTTTTTAATTTTATTATTAGGTTTAAGGCTAGGGTTAAGGTTTATTGTTAGTGTTAGTGTTAGGGTTAGGTATATGGATAGAATTAAATTTAGGGTTACAATTATAGTTAGTGTAGGTGATTAATTATATTCTCAATTCTAATCTGAACAATAATTGAAATAATAGTTCTATAACTCTTAACTTAACCCTAAATCATAAATCATAAGCCCTAATCATAACCCTAACTTATACCTAACCCTATCCAAAACTCATAATCATAACCCTAACACTAAATTTAACCATAACTCTAACCCCAACCCTAACCCTAAACCATACCCACAACTAACTCTATCCTTATCATAAACCATAAACCCTAAACCCTAATCATAACCATAACCTTACCATAACACTAACAAAATACCATAATCATAACCCTAACCTAACCATAATCGTAACCTTATTTCTCATAACACTAACACTAACCCTAACCCTAATTCTAACCATGATCATAACCTTAACCCTAATTCTTTTTCTCATAACCCCAACCTCAACCCTAAAAAAATTCTTAACCTTAATCCAAAATCCTCTCTAATCCCAACCCTAATCCCAATCATAAATGTAACTCTAAACCTAACCATACACCATAAACCCTAATTGTAACCCTAAACTAACCCTGACTTTAACATGAACCCTAGCCCTAACCATAATCTTAATTATAACCGAAATTGTAACCCTAATCTCAACTCTATTCCAAACACTAATGCTATTCTTAACAATAACCCTAACCCTAGCCTTTATCATAACCTTAATGCAAAACTAAACCCTAACTCAACCCTAACCTAACCATAACTCTAATCCTAACCAAAACATTAATTGTATTCATAACTCTAATCCCAACAATAACTATAACTCTTAACCCTATACCATAAACCATAAGACCTAATTGTAACCCTAACCTATACTTAATACTAATTGAAAACCGTAATCATAACCCTATCGTAACCCTATTTCTTATAACTCTAGTACTAAACCAACCCAAAACCCTAACCCCAACCCTAACCATAGACCATACCCACAACCTAACCCTATCCTTACCATGATCCCTCAACCATAAACATAAACATAGAACCTAACCATAATCGTAACCTTATTTCTCCTAACCCTTACCCAAACAATAATCCTATTCCTAACCCTAACACTAGGCCTAACCCAATTTGTAACCCTAACCGTTACCATAATCATAACCTTTTCCTTAACCCTAACCCTCACCTTCACCCTATGCCTAACCCTAACCCTAACACTATTCCTCATAACTATAATTGTAACTCTAGCCCTAGCCCTAAACATAACCATAATATTGAACCTAAACCTAATACTGACCCTATTCCTAAATTTAACCCTAAACCGCAACCTAACTCAACTTTAATTCCCAATCATAACCACAACTCTAAAACTAACCCTAAACCTGAAATGATAAACCCTAATTATAACTTTGAACTAACTAGGTAACCCTAATCAAATACCATAATTGTAACTCTAACCTAACACTAATCCTAACCCTTTTTCTCATAACATTAATCCAAACCTTAAACCATAAACCCTAATGGTAACCCTAAAATTGCCCTAACTCGAACCATAAAGCATAATCATATCTCTAACCTAACCTTAATCTTAACCCTATTTCTCACACTCTTAACAAGAAACCTAAGAATAACTCTAACCCCAACGCTAAACCTAAACCATACCCATAGCTAAAACTATCCTTGTCATAAATCTTAAACCATAAACCCTAATCTTAACCCTAACCTAACCCTAATGCTAACAAAATACCATAATTGTAACCTTAACCTAACGATTATCATAACTTTATTTCTCATAACACTAACACTAACTCTAACCCTAACCCTAACCCTAACCCAAACACTAACCTAACCATAACCCTAACCAAATCCCTAACTATAACTGTAACCCTAATCCAAACCCAAACTCCAACCCTAACCCTAAACTTAATTCTTTTTTCTCATAACCCTAACCATAACTCCAACCTTAACCCTAACCATAATCCTAACCCTAATTCAAAACCCTAACCCCTAGGATCTCCTCCAGTCTAATGTCGGCGTGGAGAACTTAATGGAAAAACAAAATCAATATGTGGTCATTTACCTCATTTATAAAAAAAGGACAATTTGTAATCTAATCAGCCTATCGACGTAAGTATTGCACCTCATTGGGGTGCAAGTGCTATTTTTATTTTGTTCTAACCATAACTAGAAAATAAAATCCATAAATCAAACAACATTGGTTTCAACAGTCACCCAGATCTAGAAAGAAACAATATAGCCTAGGCTATACAATAAGAATCAACCAAAACTCCATAACCTTAACAATTTTAATCTTACCTATATATATTCATATTTAAATATACACAATATAGCCTAAGGAAAAGAACAATAATCAATAATACCTAATGTAACCAAACATAGAATTAACAACATTAATTATTTTATTTTGTTCCAACCATAAAGAGAATACGAAATCCATAAATCAAACAACATTACTTTCAACAGCTACCCACATGTAGAAAGCCACAATATAGCCCAAGCTATATGATAAGAATCGACCAAAACTCCATAACCTTAACAATTTTAATGTTACATATGTATATTGATATTAAAATATACCCAATATAGCCTAATGCAGAGAGCAATAATCAATAATACCTAATGTAACCAAACATAGAAACAACAACATTAAATTTTTTTTTTACAACCACAACCAGAAAACAAAAGCCATAAATCAAACAATTTTACTTTCTACAACCACCCACATGTAGAAAGCCACAATATAGACCGAGCTATACAATAACAATCGACAAAAACTTCATATCCTCTACAATTTTATTCCATTACAAACATAGCCACAAAATGCAAACATTAAACACAAACCCTATGAAAATTGACAATAACAAACCCATACAAAAAAACTCCTTTCTCAACACAATCTCCTCAAAAATTGAAAAAATACAACCTTTTCAACAACACATTCTCTAAAATGAAACAATATAGCTTAACCAACACAACTATAATCGACAATTCCCAACGGAAGCTAACACAAACGGATAGGATTGACTATTTTATTCTATTGCAACCATAACCACAAACTAGAAGCCATAAACCAAAAAACCTAATGTAACCAAATATAGAATCAATAACATTAATTATTTTATTCTATTCCAACCATAACCAGAAAATGAAAGCCATAAATCAAACAACATTGGTTTCAACAACCACCTAGATCCATAAAGCAACAATATAGCCTAGGCTATACAAGACTTTGGAAGCTGATATTGTTAAAATAAAAAACAACATTAAAACTATTGTGGAACAAAACCATAGAATGGCAAGTCACAATTCCATTATCATCAATGCAATGTCTGAAAAGTTGGAAAAGTCGTAACAGGGCTCGCTGGTTGTTGATCTGGAAGAGGACAAGGATAAAAGCAAGAATAGGACCAAGGAATATTGAAGAGGACCCATGCCAACCTTAAGAGGAAAGCACCTCCTACTACCTAGATGGTCCAGATCTTAAAGAGGGGGGTTCAGGAAATGAACGACATGGAAGTTGAGACAACGGAAATGTTAAAGTCCCAAGTTTAGTCATTGTTGGCTTTTTGTCTAGTATTTTTGGGTCTTTTCTATGGCCTTTGCTGGCTTTTTTGGTGGTTGTGACTTTGTCATGTTGTTGTCCTCTCTACAGACTCTGTTTATTGGTTCTTTGACAATATTTTCTTTTGTTTGTAAACTTTGTGGTTTCAGGTCCCTGTAAAACCCATTATTTCCTCTTTCAAAAACAATTTTGATCTAACCTATATATATTCATATTAAAATATATGCAATATAGCCTAAGGAAAAGAAAAATAATCAATAATACCTAATGTAACCAAACATAGAATCAACAACATTAATTATTTTATTCTATTCCAACCATAACCAAAATACGAAAGCCATAAATCAAACAACACTATTTTCAACAGCCACCCACATGCAAAAAGCCACAATATAGCCCGAGCTATACAATAAGAATCGACCAAAACTCCATAAACTTAACAATTTTAATGTTACATATATAGATTGATATTAAAATATACCCAATATAGCCTAAGGCAGACAACAATAATCAATAATACCTAATGTAACCAAACATAGAATCAATAATGTATTAATTAATTTATTTTGTTCCAACTATAACTAGAAAACGAAAGCCATAAATCAAATAAAATTACTTTCTACAGCCACCCACATGCAAAAAGCCACAATATGGGTCGAGCTATACAATAACAATTGACAAAAACTCCATATCATCTATAATTTTATTCTATTACAAATATAGCCACAAAACGCAAACATTAAACACAAACCCTACAAAAGTCAACAGTAATAAACCCATACAAAAAAAACTCCTTTCTCAACACTATCTCCTCGAAAATTGAAAAAATATAGCCTTTTCAACATCACCTTCTCCAAAATGAAACAATATAGCTTAAGCAACACAACTATAATCGACAATGTCCAATGGAAGCTAACACAAAGTAGATAGGATTGACTATTTTATTCCATTGCAACCATAACCATAGACTAAAAGCCATAAACCAAACAATATTGGTTTAAAGACCGACCCAAACGAAGAAACCCACAAAACAAAAAAAATGATAGATAAGAACCCATGCAAAACCATAAACACAAAATGTGAACCTTAAACCAAACAATACTCATTTTCACAAACAATATAGTCCTTTCTCAACAACCCCTTATCAAAATTAGAAAAAATCAATAGTACCTTATGGAAAATCCAATGAAACAATATGGAAAACATTTTTTTACACATGCACCTCTTGCTGGTTGTTTCAAACAAACCTCTTTCTACCATCTTTCTCCAGGCTTCCTTGTTTCTCCAAGCCTCCAAACATATGCAAATAACGGAAACCATAAACAGAAACCCACAAAAAATCACAGTATCAAATCCATGCAAAACCATGCACACAAAACATGAACCATAAATCAGATAAGGTATTTGAAA
This sequence comes from Sequoia sempervirens, assembly GCA_007258455.2. Taxonomy (NCBI): domain Eukaryota; kingdom Viridiplantae; phylum Streptophyta; class Pinopsida; order Cupressales; family Cupressaceae; genus Sequoia; species Sequoia sempervirens. Next base: position 214,659,300 of record VDFB02353493.1, read on the forward strand.
GAATCAATAGTATTTCATGGAAAATCAAGCAATATAAATGGAAACCAAAAATCAAACAATATCGCCAAGAGTTTCTTCCACATGCACCTCTTCCCACATGCTTCAAACACATCTTCTTGCCAACTTGCCTACATAAAAATAGGAAAAATATTATCATAGGCAACACTTTTCTTTTGCATTTCCAACCATCCACCCTTGCAAAAAATACAAAATAACCTCCACCCACCTTCACAGAAGCTGCACAAAGCTTAATCCAGCTTGCACCCTCATAGAAGCTTACCCTCATCACTCACAACTCTCATATTAGGTATAGCAACAAAACGACAACAAACAATGCCTCATTGAATATTTCCCAAACATTCGTTTTGTTCCCTAAGGCATTAAATGGTAGTTGTTATTACGATGATCCTCAATACATGCAAAGCATACAACAATTATTGTTGACATGAACCTGCGTTTAATTTTTTAATAGCCTTCTCTATCCACAAGGCTCGAAAAATGCCACCCTATTCCCAAAGCAACCAACAACTGCCTCCGCCACCTTTTTTGCAGTTATCAGAAGGCCAAAAATCTGGGTGGCTGATGAAAATTCTAACCAAAGTTATAACCCATCCACCACCTTTTCCTTGGTTGTCGGAAGCCTGAAAAATAGTGAGGCTGACAAAAATTACGAGCAAAGTTGACACAAATAGCCTATCGGCTAAATATCTTTGTTAAATTATATATATGTAAACCAATTTATTTTTTCACACCAACATTATAACATTATTTATAATATATTTTTTAAAATTATTTACATGTAAGAGAAATAAATCACAAACGAAATTAAAGAAGGTAGAAACCAACTCCTCAACCCTTAGTTGATTGATGGACAAAAACCTTGTTACAAATTTTTTATTACTCTACAACTTTGACATAAACTCTTGTAACCAACATAACTCGAAAATAACTACACATTCTTATAAAAACTATATTTGCATAACTAACAATAAATTAAGAATAAGGTATCTTTGTTGAATATTTAAATCTGAAACATTGCCCATAAATACCTCTCTCTAATGTTGTTATTCATAGACAAGATAAAATAAAAAAATATGACATATAGACAATGCATATTAGAAAACACAATGTAAAACATATACAAATTGATGCAACTTAGAGAAAAGGATACAACCAATAGGCTGATTGATAGCCACTAAGTACTTGATTACTAGAGGTCAATTATTCAAAGAGCCAAATAGTTGCAATTGAACTGAAACCAACTTATCCCATGTTATAAGTGCAGTAAAATCCTCTCCACCTTTGTGGATAAGCTATTAAATCTATAATCTATCCAGCTTGGTGGAACCCATTGGCAAGATGACATGAGGAATGTTGGTACTAGCCACCATCTCAATGTGGTCCAACACCTACTCTAAACTCCCACGTAACTGTAGCTAGATGTAGCATATTGCCAGACTTCTATTAGCGTATGTGGTCTTCCAGCTTAGTCTATCTAATCTCCCCTGCCATGTCATTCCATCTACTCCACCAACTGCATTTAGTTCCTCTATCTTCTTTCTTCTACTTTCCTCTTCAATGTATCTGGACTCTTCCAATTTGGGGTGTATTTTGGAAGCTTCTCTCGTCTCTTGAAATTAAGCTTTGTTTTCATAAAAAAAGATAAAATGGAAATATACTCTATTTTGAAATGGAGAATGTATGAATGTAGGCATGAGCATCGACAACTCTATTATTAAAATGGCGTTTAATAAAACTTTGTTCTATTTTTAATACTCTTGTTGTAAACTGCTTGTGTTTTGTGTTTCAAATTTGTGTTTAGTTCTCTGCATTCCTATAATTGGTATCAAAGCCAGGGTGCAAGATGGGATCATTGTTTATTGCATAGGGTTTGTGTATCTGAAGATGTAGAATCTGATGAAAGGAGTGAAATCGTAGCCAATTTGGAGGAAGATATCACTGAAAGAAAATACAAGCATAGTCAAGAGATAGAGATGTTGATGTAAAGATAAAAGGAGGTCTACAACATCTGTTCAAGGAGAAGTGTGGAAGCCTAGTATATGGAGGTTGTCGAATATTCCATAAGGAGAATTAGTGGGTCAATGGTGTGTGTTGATTCTAGATAGCACAATTGAAGGAGAAGCCACTGCTAAAAGGAGAGACTGCTAAAACAGAGAGGAGGAGATCGCTATTATAATCAATGTAAGTTCATTGTTTGTTTTAAGTAAAAAATATTTGTTGTTTAGAAAGGAGGAGATTCCAAATAAGAAGACAAGGTTGGGAATAGACATAAGGAAGATTCGAGGAGGAAACAAAGGTGTAATCCAACGAAGAATCTTGTACTTGTATGTTGTTGTATACATTTTCTATTTTTTCCTAAATACAGAGGTGAATATATGTTTATTGGATAAATGAAACTTGTGAAGTGTTGTAGCATTCAGGAGATTTGATAAGGATTTTGTTTGAATAGTTTGTTATTTTGTGTTTTTTTATCTATTTCGAGTAAGATAAATTGCTATAGTAGAAATCAAGTAAGGTAAGCTGAAATTGTCTATTATAGATGGGGAAACTAGGCAAAAGAGTTTAAAAAGAGAATGAAAATTTGGCAACTACAAAAGATGTTTTAGAAGAAGAATTAATAATACTTAAAGATGGATTGGACAATGTTAAAAGGGATAATAGATGTAATTTTGAAAAAATAAAAGAGATGTAGAAAGAGAAGTGTAAACTACTAGAAGAAAATTATGATTTTGAGAAAGAATTAGGCAAAGTTAAAGCTAAAAATGAAGAGCTAGAAGAAAAGTTGAAATCATTCGATGAGATTAACAAAAGAAATGAGTAATTTGAACAAAGAGTAAAGTTGTTTGATGAAATTAAAAAAAATAATGAAGACTTGGAAGAAAAATTACAAAGATTGGAAGAAGCAAATAACTTGCAGCTGAAGGAAATCATAAAATTAAAAGAAGAAAATGATAAATTAGTAAGCATGCAATGAATGTGTGAAGTCAAAGCCTTTATTGTGTGATATTTCATGTGATATGAATGATTTATGTTTTGATCAACCAATTGATAAGTATGTTTTTGCTGAAGTTGTTTGTGATAGAGATAAACATGAGATTGAGAATCTTGTTAGCTGTGATGATAATACATTTGATTCTATAAATGTTACTAGTAATGTTGGATAAAAAATAATGAAAAGAATGGGCTATGAAGGTAAAGTATTAGGAAAGAATGAGCAAGGAATGAAAGAGCCAATAGAACCAGTTATGAGGCCAAAACATGAAGGAATTGGATATGTAATAGGAAAAGGAAATAATACAGGCTCAAGTAAATTTGTTTGATAAACACAATGTATTCAATGTTCTTATTGTAGCAAGAAAGGGCATACAAAAGATAAATGTTAGGACTTACACCCTTGCAGTGTGTGTGGTTTGAAAAATCATTGTGAAAAGAAATGTTGGAATAATATCTCAAAGAAAGATTCTATGGCAGGTTGTATTAAAATGGATTGTGGATGGAGATGTGGATTAAGTTGGAAAAAACTTACAGGTATGATCAAGAATATGTTCAACTATAAAAGTTCACATGTGAAAGAAATGGAAATCATGGCAAGTTTGAAGGCATAAAAAATACTTTTGGAAAGACATCTATAGATGACAAGTTTGTACGAAGTTCAAGATTGAAGTTTTGAAAAACAAAGGTTTAAGAGACTGTCGTAGCAGTTGGGCAAAGACAAAGGCATCATCAGGCATGAAAATCATCAAGATGGAAAAGAAAGGATTCGAGAAGTCTAAAGACTTGATTGCAACCACAAGAAAAAGAAGAGAAAGAATGACCGCAATCAATGGAAAATGAAGAACAAAGGAATTGGAATAACAGATATATATGACAGTGACGATTAAGGGGGAGTGTTGGTGTATGTGGTCTTCCATCTCAGCCTATCTAATCTCCCCTACCACATTATTCCATCTACTCCACCAACTGCATTTAATTCCTCTATCTTCTTTCTACTACTTTCCTCTTCAATGTATCTGAACTCTTCCAATTTTGGGTGTATTCTAGAAGCTTCTCTTGTCTCTTGAAATTAAGCTTTGCTTTCGTAAAAAAATATAAAAGGGCAAGGTACTCAGTTTTCAAATGGAGAATGTATGAATGTAGGCATGAGCATCGACATCTCTATTATTAAAATGGCATTTAATAAAACTCTATTCTATTTTTAATACTCTTGCTATAAACTGCTTGTGTTTTTTGTTTCAAAATCTGTGTTTAGTTCTCTACATTCCTACAACTTCAACCTCATTACAAACTTCATGTTAACGTTCATGTTGGCTTGTGCTCTTTCATGTCCATTAACTATTCTCCCACTCTGGCATCTGAACATTGCAAGAAAATTATGCCCATCCAGTGTTCAATCACTTTTCCTTCAAACACTATCTCTCTTTTGGTATTTTGAAAGTTGGCTACCCACCCTATTCTTTCCTTAAAAAAAGAGTCATACCGATGTCAGAGGCCCAAAAAGAACACATCGAACTAATACTGTCATTATTATCTCCTATCTGCTTATGAAGGCTCCATGAATGGGAACTTAGATTTTAAGATAGTAATCAAGTGAAAGAATAAAAGTTATTTATGGGAAAGACAAATTTCGATCATAATGATGTGATAATAAATAAAGTAAACTGGGGGAATAGAATAGAGATCTTTCTTTAGGAAATTATGTTTCAAAATGAGAATAAAACATCATTCATCAAAGTTTATGCTTTGAGGAAAATTCTCTTCTTGTTGGAAAATCAAACTAGATGGCATTTTGGACTTTCATATAAGATCCCATAGTCAACTTGTGTAATCCAACTAGATATTTCTAAATATATCTTTTCAACCTAGTTATATATATATATAATTTCAAAATATTAACTAATGTATTCTATATTTGTCATAAATATAAAATGTTTTATTAGGTCTCCATTGACATCTTAAGGCATCCACTTGTTTCTATTTTTTATAGTTATCATGGGCTTCATCCTTGTTGGATCTATAACCCAAACAAGAGTGATGAGGCCCAACGATCTATCATAGGTGCACTCTCCATCATGCTTAGCAGTCCTAGTAGTTTCTACATCAATTGTTTGAACAACAAATACAATGAAAGTAGCATCAAAATCATCATAACTTCACTATGTCAAATACATGACCTTAGCAACCATGTTCTTGCCAACACCAATGCCTCCTATTCTAGATTTAACCACATGTCAACTAAATAAAAACTTAATTTCTAATGAGAACCTTCTTCATGCTACCCATTCCCACTAGTTAGATGACAACTCTTAACAAAAATTTCAACCATGTCCTTCCTCACCATCTTACTAGAGCTTAAAACCTCTAGCTATAATCATGGACCTGCTTGAGTGAACATGGATTTAAAGCTGAAGAAGATTATGATAGGGGTTTTCAACGTTTTTGTGGTCTACTCAAGACATTCTACCCCTACTTTTCCAATTTGTTGTTATAAGTTAAAAACACAAACTCTTCCTTTGGACAAAGTTCATAAAGAGATCATCAAGCATTTAGTCTTACATATTTTCCCATATTTTCCACCAAACTTATATCAAATCACCCTAACATTTTTCTATCACACATGCCTTGCATGTTATATCATCCTTTTGTAGGCTTCTCCTTTGATCACTCTTCTCTAGTCACCTACCAATAATGCTATTTAACTTATTCCAAATCAATTTGATGCATTGATGGATGTTCATGTATTGTTCCCAAATTTCCCACCATACTTTAATAAATATTTTATTAAAAAAACAAATTTAAATTAATATATAAACCAATTTTTATTTACAACAATATGGTATTAAGTATAATATATTTTTAAGTTTATTTACATTTAAAATAAATAAATCACAATGAAAACTGAACGAAGTAGAAACCAGACAGTTAATTAATAAATATACATAAATCTTTTTAGAAATTTCTATAACTCTACAATTTTGACAGTAGAAAATAACCCCATAAATAATTACACATATCCCTCTGAAATTATTTTTACAAACTACAAATAAATAAGAATAAAGACTTTGCTGCATATTTATATATGAACCATGGCGGTATAAATATATCTCGCTAATGTTGTTATTAATTGACAAAATGAAAATTAAAAAAATGACATAGGGAATGCATATTCGAGAGCAGGATGAAAAATATATACAAATTTTAGAGAGTGAAGTTGCAACATAGAGAATAGGATACAACCAATAGGCGGATTGATAGCCACTGAATACTTGATAGACAGGTAGTTGCAATTGAACTGAAACCAACCTACCCATGTTCAAGTGTAGTAAAATCCTCTCTACCATTGTGGCCAAGCTATTGAATCTATAATCTAGGGTTTGGTAGACCCCATTAGCATGGCAACATTGATAATGTTCACCATCTATTATATATATCTACTCTAAACTCTCACCGAATATTTTGTTACATATATCTTTCCAACCTCTATATATATATATTAAAACCTCAACTAATATATTATATTTTATATTGGTCATAAATATAAAATGACTTATGAGCCCTCCATATAATGCAGGGCATCTTTAAGAAATTGATAAGAAAGAAAGTGGATTTGAGTATCCGGGCGGAATAGAATAGAGTTCCTGCTTTAGGCAATTATGATTCAAATTTGAGAATAAAACGTCATTCATCAAAGTTTATGCTTGATGGAAATTCTCCTCTTCTTGTGGATTTCTATATGAGACCCCATTGTCAGCTTGAGTAATCAAACTGGGTATTGTTATCCTTTGTCCAACTGCAATGGCTGATCAGAGCGCCAACAATGTGCAAGCCGTTCCTGACCTCGCCAATCTCAATTGGTAATATTTGGAGATAAATTTCATTAAACTGAACTGTCAATTTTTTATGTCATACAAATTTCAGTTCGCTTTTTCCTGAAAATGCTCTTTCATATTTGAACATATAATTGTTCTAAGGAAATCTATGTTACCAGAAACGGTTAACATAGAATTCCACCGTTTCCCGTTTTAGCGGGCAAAAACACCATTTTCGTTTTTCTAATGATTTTTTTTTTAAATCCACGACGTTATTCTAGATCTAATGAAGAGAAATAATATATCTATTTTACATATATTTTACATATAGTCATAGTTATCGATAAATTTTGAAGGAATTTTTTTTTTTTTAAAAGCACAACTTTTAATAGATTTCAAAAGAGGAAATTAAATCTGGTCATGCTAAATCAATTAAAGAAGAACCTTAGATTTAACTGAGGACAAATACTAGCATACATATATTAAATATTAATATATATAAAATACGCCAGAGTTATCTATATTAAACCTTCTGGAAGCGCCTATTTTCATCAACCTATTTTAATCCTTCTGGAGGCTCCAGGTGACACTGAGCCTCCTCCTCCTTCATCTCCGCTTGGCGTCTCACCTCTTCTTGTGTCGACAGCATCCAATTCGAAATGTTATGAGGCCTGCAAAAATAGCTCGAACCCCTTCCATGTTTGCAACGATTTCTGTTTAACTCAGATTCGGAAGTCGAACCCTAATTTCCCAACTCCCAAGCCGCCTGATCCAAACCTTGGGTCGAAGGAGTCTCAATCTCTTGGTAATCCAGGTTTGGCCATCGGTGATGTTAAGGTTTCCTTTGCAGAGGATGCTGTCATTCTTTAGATTTCAGATGATAGCTTAAACTCCATCTCTACCAATGTTGGGAGCCGCTCTCTTATTTTCATCTTTTGGCGACCTTCATTGGAGGATTTTCAGGCTTGGGCTTCATCTGTCTGGCATAATTTGGTTCCTCCAACAGTTCGTTTCCTCTATTTTTGGCTTCTTTCTGATAATCTTTGCCTCTTCTGAGGATTGCAAATTTGTTACACAAAATGGTCCCTAGTTTATGGGGAATTCTGGTTTGTTCCTCACCCCCTGGACTCCTTTCTTCGACCGAGCCTCAACCATTATTTTGGAGATCCTGATCTGGATCAAGCTATAAAACCTTCCCCTAGTGATGAGGGATCCTTCTCTCATTGGATAGATGATCAGTTAGGTCGGGTCCTTTGTGAAGATTGACACTGAGGTGAAGGCTATGCACAGATACGCAAGGGTCTATGCTCTCATGGACATATCAAAACCCCTTCCTGGTTCGATTCAAATTCTCTCTTCTCATGGTACATGAGTGCAATTTTTAAACTTTGAGGGTTTTCCCTTTAGATGCTTCTGTTGCAATGGGCTGGGCCACAAGATTGGGGAATGTTTCACACTAAGACCTCCTAGTTCCAAATGCTACATCTCCTTAAGAAGTGGAGCAAAAAATCTGGGTCCCCGAATGCGGAATTTGTATGGCACAATCATGGTAAGTTTTTTCCTCCCCATTCTGCTACGGGGTTTGAGTCGGCGGCTCCTTCAGTGCCTCCCTCAGTGCAAATCCCGATCCTTGATCATCCTCGTCCCTATCTTGGATATTGTTCCTGTTGTGGATGATGTGGAGGATTCAGAGTCTGACGACACTTTCTCTTTTATGGATGATTTTGGATGACCCCATCCCTGAATTTTTTTATTAAGATTTTTCTGTGGCCAGCTCCTCGAAAACTGGGTATCTCTCAAATGGATTCCAAAAAAATAAAACTTTACCATAAAAAGGTAGGAATTCTGAGGCTGAGAAAATCCAGATTGAAGGAAAAGAGGCTATGGAGGACGGCACTCAATGGACCATGGAGGCTCTCCTTTCCCAAAAAAAATGCTAAGTCTTAGTTTAGATTTGTTTGTTTGGACTATGTCTCTCTCCCTACTGGATATGTTTTTTGGCTTATCTTTTGTAGCCTCTCTTGGTCTATATTGGCTTTGCTTTTCTTGGTGTTGTTGGAGTGCAACTGTGTTGCTCTTAGTTAATTGCTTATGCTCCCCTTTCATTTAAGGGCTTTCTTATTGTATTTTTTTTATCTTTTCATATACAAAAACTCTCTTGCGAATAAAAAAAAAGTTTATAAATTAGTTATATATAGCTATTTATTTATTCTTATTAGATCATTTGGATTTTTTTAATTTATTTGTGTATGGATACGTTATTGTTGTTATTTTCATTATTGTTTATGTGTTTTAATCATGATTTTTCCAATTCTATGGTTGTACATTATTTTTCAATAAATAACCATTTAAATATTGTATTGCAATGAATGGCACTACATTAACTTTATTCAAATCGATTTGATACATCGCCAATGATTCTTGTGTGTAATGGGTAAATGGCAGGAGAGATCCCAACGACAGGAGATCTATTGCCGCTTGGCTAGTGGAAGTTGTATACCAACTCCAAAAGAGCAAGGAAAAGGAAGCAATGGTCAAGGAATGGTGCAAATCACTTAAGTTTGAGGTATTTGAGAAAATAACAGAATAAGTAGAAGGAAAAGAGGTAATATTTGGGGCCGTTTTCAAGTGGATAGGTGAAAGCGAGAGAGGTGGAGATGCAGAGGAGCTTCACTTCCCCTCAGAAGTTGTTGCCTTCATGGGTTCATTTCCTGAAGGAAATTGTATTCTAAGTAACGAAAATGATCACATTTGGAAAGCAATCACTGCACGCCTTGATTCAATTAGTAGAGTGGATATCGGCTTAAAATACTTGCAACGCATTATTGACATCCCCGGACCTCATAACATCTGGATTTCAGGCCATTTGGTGGGAGCTGCCATTGCAAGAAAAATGATAAAAGAAGACAGAGCTAAAATTGAAGCACATCTCCTCAATCCTCCCTTTCTTTCCCCAAGACTTCCCGAGGTGAAATTCTTTGAGATGATCGGAAAAGGTTTAACATCTGTGCGTGATTTTTTGCGTTCCCATGGTTTTGTTGCGCCCAATGTGTTGGATTATATGATGATAGATGATAAGATATTGCGTGGCTTATATAATGATTTCATTGGGGTTAGCGATTGGATCCCTAACATATATGTGAATGATAATGATCCCATTTGCTGCTCTTACATCCGCTATTTTGAGGTGATGGAGGTTATATACATGCAGAGAAGCCAGCCCCTCCATGAGTGCATGAAGTACCTCTTCTGTTTTGAAGTAGCCGAAAACAGAACACCCTGGCATTTGCTTCCCTCTGCTATGCTGTTTGTCAAACACACTAAAAATCATGATATTAGTCAGTGGTTGTCGAGGAGTCTCAAACTTGAGGGAAAGAAATATGTCCCTCCAATTGAAGCCCCACATCCTTGAAAACAGTACCCTTTCAAGGTGAGGGCAATGGAGGAGATAACGAAGATCGTAAATGAATGTATTGCATTTTCGTGGGCACTAATAATGTGTTAGGAAAGGAAAGGTCCTTTTTAAGTCCACGATACCATGAGTATATGGGACTCCTCGTACTCCCTCAAAATATGGGGGAGGCACCTAACTCGTGCTCCACAATACGAGGCCCTCGTACTCCCCCAATATGGGGGAGGCACCTAACTCGTGCTCCACAATACGAGGTGTACATACCCTACCCCCTGCAGGGTTTGAACTTGTGACCTCCCTGTCAAGAGCACAAGTTCTCCACCATTAGGCCCACTCAGGCTGTACTAGCAGTTGTAGAATTCTAATATAGGAATTAGCAGGCTGTACTGGCTGTTGTAGAATTCTAATATTGGAATTATAAATAATTTTAATACTATATAGTACTAGCAGTTCCGTGTAGTAACATATAACAATGAGTCGATAGGCGGAGAGTGACATGAAAGGCATGTGATGTGCAGACAGTGACTGTGGAAGAACATTAAAATCTGAATGGCATGAGTGGGCACAATAGCTATGAAAGGCATATGCAACATTGGGTATATGTCGTAGGAGATGTAGACAATATAGTTACATATTAGGGAATCCAACAAACAATATAATGGATGGCTAAATATATTATAGGCGATAATTAAAGTGATTGACTGGCAACAATATTGTATCCCATTTTTACCTTATAGTTTATCGTCATTATCTTATTTGAAATTATAATGGGGACCGAAGGAGGGTGTTAACCCTAATGGGTTGAAAAGAGGATATGTATATAAAGAATAAAGTCTATAAGTAATAGTTGGTGAAAAAGTAACTTTGTTGAATATATATACACACATATAGAGGTTTGGTTAAAGAACAATTGTATTAACATTCAATTAATCATTTGGTGATAATAACATCATTATTAGTGGCAATTAATTTGGTGGGGTAAATAATAATATTATGTAGTTAAGTTGTTAATTAAATAAAAAATATTATTATTAAATATGAAAAGATTTCATTAAGTAATACCAATATCATTAAGTTTTATTAGTTAATCAAAATATAATATTATTATTGATACAGTTCAATGTCTAAATTGATGACATTACTAATCTGTATTTAGTTGGGAAATAATAATGTTGGCATAATATTAGTTGAATTCATGATTATATAAGCCTACCCCATAATTTAGCCATTGCATCAATTCTTTGTGATACAAACTAAAGATATTTTCATAGCTAGTAACAAAGTATCCTAGATGAATTATAGTTAAAACAATCTAAAAATAATACCAATATCATTAAGTTTTATTAGTCAATATGTAAAATCTACCTTAGTACTAGACCAAAAGTAGGTTCCCAATTAAAACTTAGTAGGTTCCAACTTAGGATCAATAGTCTCCCATCATAGCTGCAACCAAGCATAGCATGGCTAGATATTTCACAAAGAGCGCCTCCTACTCATAGACACCTTATGGGGAAGAGAAGGTAACTCTGCATCTCTAGATAGCTTGAGGTGGTTATCTATTCTATTCATTCCTTCAAGAATAATTTTCAAAACACAGATTTGTAAGGACTGCAATTCCATACTACAATAGTTCAAGTACTCCATTAGAGGAGAATGGTTGCCTATTTGCTCATTCATAAGAAAATAGCCCACATATAGATGGTTGTCCTAGTAGCCAACAAGGCGGAGAGGTATGGAGTGGATATTTAATTTGGCGACAACAATAGATCAATTCACCTTCCCCAAGCATTGCTTACATTCCACCAAGTCTTTGTCTCAGTTTTAGCCTAAAGTTATGAAAGAGTTATTTTATCAATAACATTGTTCATGCTTCAATTTGGGAAAACCTCTATAAAAAGGGAATACCTTGCCATAGTCACTTTTGGACAGAGATTATACAATGTGTAGGTGTCACATAGAGTTAGCATCCCACATATTTTCATTTAATTTTTAATACATTCAACCCAAACCATTTCTAAGGTAAAATTGGTCTAATAAGACCATGGCTAAGGGAGTTATCTTAATTTTTTTTTCTTATATTAGACTTAACCAACACCATTTCTAAAGCAAAATCAGACTATTATGACAATAATGGAAATATATATCTTAACTCCTTTGCATCAGATTTGACCAACTAACTTGCTAAAGAAAGTTAGACCATTAAGACCATGACTAAAAGAGATATTTTAACTCCTTTGCATCAATTCAACTAGCTAACTTGCTAAAGAAAAATCAGATCATTAAGATCATGACTGAAAGATATATTTTAACTCCTTTCCATCAAATTTGACCAGCTAGCTTAATAAATAAAAGTTAGACAATTAAGACTATGCTGAAAGAGGTATTTTAATGCATTTGCATTATATTTGACCAACTAGTTTACTAAATAAAAACCAAACCATTAAGACTATGCTGAAAGAGGTATTTTAATGCATTTGCACCATATTTGACCAGCTAACTTACTAAATAAAAACTAGACCATTAAGACTATGTAGTTGAACCAACATATGAAGCTATTGGAGTAGCAAATCTAGTTATTCCCAAGGGATAGTAGACACACTATTATTTTTATCATGCCAGTAGGTTAACAACATAAATCTTACCACTTAGTTATATGTTTCTGTAAATTGTTGCTCACACCTAAATGGGGTAACACAAAAATTGTGTAAGGTAGTTGTGAAGGTGAAGCTAAATCTGTCACACTACCTCTATGGCTTAACACTGTCTTAAATGGATGCATACAACCCTTCTCTCTTTTTATTCTTCTAACTACAAGATTATCAACTCAACCTTTGTTGAAACTCAATCATGCAAATAAAATGAACTTAAAACTAACTACTACAGCTCAATGAGAAAATGCTTACACACTCTTCTAAATCAATGAGCCTCACTAATGTTTATGAAGTCAAGCAACTATATGATTTGATGATTCAAAAATCTCTTCTTAAGTCAAAATATCATGCCCTCTTTCCTTAAGATTTTTTTTTTTTTGTTATTTCTTTTTTAGAATATGCAAGAGGAGATTTCCTAATCAAGCACCCCATCCCACAACTGGTGTGGAGGTTGTTCTTTTTATTATTTCTTAGTTCTTATGTTATTTCCTTTACACTTGCTTAAATTTATAAAATAAAAAATAGCTCCTAGCACTTGAGCATGTAATGAGCTCTCCAAACAAATTATTTATTACAAGAAGTTTACATCAAGATTCCAAAGCCAAAAATAAAATTTCACAAAGTTTGTAACATAGAATGGTATTGCATAATAGAAGGATTTCAAACCTGAGATGGTGAGAACTTGAGTAGAAAAATCAAATGCCCTAGTCGCCAAACTCTGGTATCCTATTCAAAACTCGTCCACAATTCAACCATGCCCTTTTCCCCCAAATCCACACTACCCAAAATGAGGCATTTCTAGTCTAGTTAAAGAAGAGATGGACAAGGTTTTTCATGGCATGTTGGTCAAAACTTTTTTTCCCGCCATTTGTGGTTGTTGCAGGGGTTTCCAGGACACTTAATGCTTCTATTGTCCTCCTTCTAACCAAGCTTCTTCCTCCTTGGTAGAGATTTTTTCCTCTGTTGTTGTAATAGCTTCCTTCATCTCCCATGAAATCTTCTCCTTCATTTTCTTGCGTCCTCTTTGCCTTTCCATATTTTCTTGATGATAAAATTTATTTCTTTCTACATTTATTTAATTTAATTGAAATCTTAGTTTATAGACCCTTTGTAAATGTCAATTTAGTGAATGACATTTCAAATTATGGTTTATTTTATTTTATTTTATTTTTCTTCTTTTCAACGCCCATCTATTTTTTTAGGTAATATTCATGTGGTGAGTGTTTATTTATTCATTGTCTTTAAATTTTTGTTATTTCAATAATGTAGCTATCAATTATATAATTTATAATTTTATTATTTTCTTATTGAACTTAATTTATTTATTCACCTTTAGATATTTATTTATTTTAGTTTACCCCCTTCTCTCATAGACCTTAATTAAATCTACCAAATTGAGCATTGTAAAATAATCGAGATATTTAAGTGGACCTAATGGTTCAACCTAGCCAAATCAAGTAACTCTAGCAAAATATCCATATCAAAATCCTAGGTGGAATGAATCTTAGGCTACTAAAATCTACAGACATGGTCAAGACTAGAATGACATACCAATTGTCTATCTCTTAGTCAATGAAACCACATAATCCGCCTCACTTTGCACCCTCGGTACCTACATCCAATGACAAGCCTCACACAAATACAACATCCAAATCATTAGTCCATGTTAATCCAACATTTAATGCATTAAATTAAAATAGCATAATAAGATTGATAAGCACACTTAATAATAATAACATCAAGGTTCACAATTTTAACGCACACTCATGCACACACACACACACACACACACACACACACTTATATATGTTCACATATTAAATTTTGAAGTTCCACCACTAGTCCAAATTATGTCAGGGCTAGGGGTCATGCAAAATGATTAAAAAGTATTGAGGGGATATGACATACTTCCCCCCTTAGGATTAAGTCATCTCATCTTAATTAAGCAAGTATCGATATTCTAGTTTCATTACATTTTCATCTTCCCAAGTAGCTCCTTGTTCCCCATATTGGTCGCATAGGACCTTAACTTGTTGGATAGTTCTATTACGCAATTGTAGATTATGCCTATCTATGATTGCGAGCGGTTCGAGGTGGATATCTCTAGCATCTTCTACCTATAGTGTTTGCCAATGAATTACATGTGAGGGGTCAACAATATATTTCTTAAGCAAGGATACATGGAATACATTGTGTATGCGAGAGAGAGATGGCAAAAGAGCTAGTCAGTAAGCTACACGGCTGATTTTCTCAAGTATCTCGAAAGGCCCTATGAATCGTGGTACTAGTTTAGCAACCTTGCCAAACTTTATTGAGCTTTTGTGTGGTTTAACACGTAGGAACACCTTGTCTCCTACTAGAAATTCCCTTGGTGTCCATTTGGTATCCGCATAAATTTTCTGCTGATCTGAAGCCTCCTTTAGTCTTTCTCTTATAACTTTAACTTGAGTGTCATATTCCTGAAGAAGTTACGGACCTATAATTACTCAATTTTCTAAATTGTCCCAACCTATAGGTGTTTTGCACTTCATACCATACAATGCTTCAAACAGTGCCATTTGGATGGAAGAATGGTATGAATTGTTATATGCAAATTATACTAGTGGTAGATACTCTTCCCACTTAGTGGGCTGATCCATGGAATACATTCTAAGCATGTCCTCCATAAGTTGGTTAATTCTTTCAGTTTGGCCATCTGTTTCAAGGTGGTAAGTCCTACTAAAATTGAGTTTGGCTCCTAGGGTGGTCATAAGAGAGGTCCAAAACTTGGAAGTAAACAACTTGTCCCTATCCAAAATGTTTTCCTTAGGCATCCCATGTAGCCTAATGACTTCCTTTATGAATCTTTTAGCCAAAAGTGGGGCATCATCCTTCACATTGCATGGTATGAAGTGTGCTACCTTGGTTAGTTTATCAACTACCACTAATGTACTGTCATGTTGATGTCGAGTTTTAGGCAATCCTATCACAAAATCCATGGAGATTACCTACCACTTATATTGTGGTACATATCATGAAGATATAGTGTTCCCGTGGGATGACAGTGCTCCGCCTTAACTTGTTGACATTCAAGACATTTGGCGACATAGGAAGCTATTTCTTTCTTCATTCTTGTCCAAAAGTAATGATTTTTTAGGTCTGCATACATCTTAGTCACCCCAAGATGTGCTTGATAAGGCACATTATGGCCTTCTGCAAGAATTTTCATTCTCAAACCTCCCTCTTCCAACACATAAATTTGGTTCAAATAATAGAGAATTCCATCATTTCCCACATGGCACTCAACTAGATTAATCCCTCCTTGTATTTCTACCCTCATTTGTTGACAAAAGGGATCTAGTTTTACATTTGCTTGATCTTTTCTGACAATTCAAACTTTAACTATGAGATTGCAACTAGTTTAGCCCTTCAAATTAAGGCATCTGCAACACAATTTTCTTTTCCTTTAACATATGAGATATCTATCTCATAGTTTCTTAAGAATTCTAACCACCTTCTTTGACATGCATTCAAATTTGGCTGGGTGAATAGATATTGAAGTCCCTTATGATCAGTGTTCAACTTGAGGGGTCTTCCTACCAAATAGTGTTTCCATACCTTTAAGGCATGCATGATTGCCGCTAGCTCCAGGTCATGGGTGGGATAATTGAGTTCATGATCCTTCAATTTCCTAGACTCGAAGGAAATCAGTTGCCCATTTTGACCTAGCACTCCACCTAGCCCATCCAATGAAACATCTGTCCAAACTACAAATTATTTATCTGAATCAGGCACTTGTAAAATTGGTGTGGTAGTAAGAGCTTCCTTCAACTTCTAGAATGCAATGTCACATTTTTTTGTCCATTCAAACTTCTTTCCCTTACATTAAAGGGAGGTTATGGGGTTAGTTATCTTGGAGAAGTTCTCTACAAACTGTCGCTAATATCCTACCAAACCCATGAAGCTTCTCACTTCAGTCACATTTTTAGGAGTAGGGCATTCTATAATTGCTTCCACCTTTGCTAGATCCACTACAATTCCTCGGGCCGATATAATATGTCCCAAATAGTGTACTTTAGGTTAAAAGAAAGAAAATTTGGAAAATTTCCCATATAATTTATGATCTCTCAACCTTTGCAACACTATTCTTAAATGCTCCTCATGCTCTTGCAAATTTTTAGAGTAGATTAGAATTTCATCTAGAAACACTAGTAAAAAATTTTCCAAGTAGTCATGGAAAACATGGTTCATGAGGCTCATGAAAGTAGAGGGGGCATTTGTTAGGCCAAAAGGCACCACCAAAAATTCATAATGGTCATACCTAGTTTTGAAGGTTGTCTTTGGAATATCTTCTTCCTTAATTCTTAACTGGTGATATCCTAACCTTAAATCTATCTTGGAGAATATCGCAGCACCCATCATTTGATCAAATAAGTCATAAATTCTAGGTAGGGGATATCTATTTCAAATGGTTACCTTGTTCAACATCTGGTAATCAATGCACAACCTCAGTGTTCCATCCTTCTTAATGAACAACACTGGAACTCCCCAAGGATACACACTAGGTCATATCAATCCTTTCTCCATTAGATCTTGCAAATGCATTTTAAGCTCTTGTAATTCAGCAGTGTTCATTTTATAGGGGTATTTTGAGATAGGCTCAACCCTTGGAACTAGATCTATTGTGAAGTCCATCTGTCACTTGGGAGGTAGTCTGACGAGGGAGCAAACCCGGGACACAAAACAACACTCAGAAAATAAAGAATAATATTTTATTTAAAAATATGGAACTCTTACATGCAGAGGATCTCAAATCCTTGAGCTCTATGATACATACAAATTATAGATTTACAGAAAATTACCCAGATTGCCCTTTCGCAGCATGTGAACTCTTTTCCCCAAAAAGCTATCCAAAAATCTAAAACTAGCCAATAAATAGCCCCTTTTCAGTTTGGAGCCAAAGACAACATTTGAGATAATATTTTTGGCAGTTAGGCACCAAAAATTACAATTTGAAATTCAAACATTGAGTCCTAATTCGAAAATTGGCAATTTTCCAAAAATCAGCCAACTTCCGGAAGCCATAACTTTTGATCTGGGACTCCATTTTTTGAACCGTTTGCACCGTCGGAAAGGTCTCAAAGTGAAGAACGCACTAAGAACCCGCTCCACTCATTCCGATGATTTTTGGGCCCATACAAGACCATTTAGTGCCTCAAACTGGACGCAGAAGGTTTTTTCAGGGCAAAAGGAAAAAACTGGAACTTGAATAACTTTCAAACCGTGAATGATCTTGACCCGATTCTTTTGCAACAGTGCTTATTTTTCCATCATGAACCTTCCCATAAATTTTTGTCTTCCCACACCTTAAAATTCATACCTGCTAAAAATAGCAGTTGAGCAGAAAAAGTAGAAAAGCAATTCTGAAAGTTGGAAACTTTTACTCGACGAAAAGGGTATCCAAAAATGCAAAAACATCTACAAAAAGAAAACAAAATGAACATAACTGGAAAGCATCTTTTTGGGTGATACAAGATTTCCCTCACACCACTAGATGCTCCTGCATCAGACACCCAGGGTAATTTGAGAAGTGACCCCGTCACATTTCAGATGGTTGACGAAAACCCAAATGGTCAACCTATCCTTTAAATAGCCAGGATGAATCTTCCACAGGCCTTCCTCTCCACTTCACTAGATATTCTTCATACTACCAATTTCTGGTACTCCTTCCCACACGACTATCCAGGATTTCTTCAATCTCCTCATTCTTTGAAGTAGGTGCTAGAATGCCACACTGTTCCATTGTTGGTACTTCCTCTGTGCCACCTTCATGATACTCTGTCAAATCTAAAATATTGAACACAGGGGAAATGTTGACTCCATCTGGCAACTCTACCTCATATGCATTCCCTGATTCATGTCTCTTCAAAATTTTACAGGGACCAAACTTCTTCATCTTCAATTTATTATAGGTTCCCATTCGAAACCTTTCTTTCCTCAAGTGGACCATCACTTCATCACCAATATGAAACTCCTTATACCTCCTCTTCTTATCTGCCTTAGCCTTATACTTCATATTCATCTTGTTAATATGTTCTCTTACCTTCTCATGTATATTCTTGATGTGCTCTACAAAATCTTCCGCTTCAGCACTTGTCTTCTTCGCTTGGTCCATCTTCCTCAATTCTGGAGCGGTCCTGGGACTACCTCCATACACAATCTGGAATGGTGATCTACTAGTACATCTGTTGACAAAATTTTTGTAAGAAAACTCTACATGGGGTAAGATCAAGTCCCATCCCTTGGGTTTATCTCCTACCAAGCATCTCAGTAGGTTACCCAAACTTTTGTTCAGAACCTCAGTTTTCCCATCAGTCAATGGATGGTGTGCAGAACTGAACTTTAACCCTATCTTCAACTTTTTCCACAAGGTCCTCCAAAAGTACCCAACAAATTTTGTGTCACAATCTGAGACTATACTCTTTGGCAGACCATGTAGCCTCACCACCTCTTTGAAGAACAAGTCAGTAATGTGGATTGCATCATGGGTCTTCTGGCATGGGATGAAATGTGTCATCTTCGAAAACTTGTCAGCTACCACAAATATTGAATCATTCCCTCTTTGTGTCCTTGGAAAACCAAGAACAAAGTCCGTACTTATATCCTCCCATGGCCTCTCTGGTACAGGTAAGGGATGGTACAACACAGTATTCTGGCTCACTCCTTTAGCCATCTAACATACCCTGCAACTTTGCACAAACTTCTTCACATCCTGTGATAACTGAGGCCAATAATAATGCTCACTAATAATGGAAATGGTCTTATCCTGACCAAAATGTCCCGCCATTCGTCCACTGTTCTTCTCCTTTATCAGGTTCTCCCTCATGGAACTCCTTGGAATACACAATTGACTTCCCTTAAATAACATGCCATCCTAGATTATGAAATCTAGCCACTTCATCTTGTCAACTGTAATAGGCTCCTTGCAAGCTTTCCAAGCTTCTACAAAATCAAGATCTTTAGGATACAATGTCTTGAGTTCATTGAACCCAACCACTTCAATCTACATCTCTGTTAACAATGTTTGCCACCTACTGAAGGCATCTGCAACCCTATTTGACTTCCCACTCTTATGCTTTAAAACAAAGGTGTAACTTTGCAAAAATTCTACCGATTTCATATGCCTCTGATTTAATTTTCCCTAACTACTCAGATACTGTAATGCTTGATGATCAGTAAACAAAACAAATTCCTTCGGTAACAAATAATGTCTCCATTTCTTTAATGCTTGAACTATTGCATAAAATTCTTGATCATATACAGAGTACTTTCTCTTTGCATCATTTAACTTTTCACTGAAATAGGTAATGGGCTTACCTTCTTGGCTCATCACTCCTCCAATAGCACAACCATTGGCATCACAATCCACCTAAAATACCTTATTGAAATCTACGAGGGCTAAAACTGGTTGCTTTGTCACCTTCTACTTCAACAAATCAAAACTCTTCGCTGCTCCAGTGCTCCACTTGAACTCTTTTCTATCCCCTCTCATTGTTTCAGTTAGGGGTGCACAAATACTACTGAAGTTTCTAATGAACTTTCTGTAAAAACTGGCCAAACCATGGAAAGATCTCACCTCAGTAGCAGTTCTTGGGGTAGGCCATTCTAGAATAGCCTTTACCTTCTCTGGGTCCATCTTGAGACCTTCTGCCGAGACAACAAACCGCAAGTACACTAAATCATTCACAAAACTACACTTTTTAAAATTTATCAATAGTTTCTCATCTCTCAACTTCTCAAAAACCCTAAGAATATGCATTAAATTCTCATCCAAGTTCTTACTGAAAATCAAATTATCATCTAAATACACAATGACAAAATTTCCCAGAAACTCTTTCAATACCTCATTCATGAGCTGCATGAATGTACTCAGCACATTGGTTAGCCCAAAGGGCATGACTAACCACTCGTACATGCCCTCCTTGGTCTTGAAGGTAGTCTTCCATTCATCATCCTCTTGAATCTGGATTTGGTGATATCCACTCTTCAAATCGATCTTTGTGAAGTACTGAGCTCCACTCAAATAGTCCATTAGGTCATCCATCCTTGGCAAGGGAAATATGTACTTGATTGTTATCTTATTTATAGCTTGGGAGTCTGTACACATCCTCCACTCCCCATCCTTCTTCAGTGCTAGTACTGCAGGTACTCAACATGCGCTCACACTCTCTCAAATCAAACCCTTCCTCAACAACTTATGAACTTGTCTATTCAACTCCTCATTTTCTGCAAGAGTCATTCTGTGAGCTTCCTTATTTGGCAAACTGGCTCCAGGGATCAAGTGAATCTGATGACTGATCTTCCTCATTGGTGGTAAACCCTCAGGTACGTTATCAGAAATAATCTCCTAAAACTCATTCAATAACCCAGAAACTTCTACTGGTACCTCATCACTATCTTCCTTATCCATTCTAGGAATCAATGCATAACACATATGCTCATGCTTCATGCCTTCTAAAAATTTCCTTCCATCAACAAAAAAAATTCTAGCACTACTGCATACCTTTTCTTTGTCCTTCTTCAGGGGTTTCAACTTATGGCAGACTCCATCCTTCATCAGGGAATAAGTGTTTGCATGGCCATCATGTACAACTCGCCTATCGAATAGCCATAGCCTCCGCAACAACATGTGACATGCATCCATGGGGATGATATCACATATTACCTCATCACGATAGCTTCTGATCTTGAACTCCACCCGACATTGCTCATTGACCAAAATATTGTGGTCTTTCTACAACCAGGAAATCTGATATGGATGTGGATGCCTTTCCCTTTTCAGCTTCAACTTCGTAACCATCTCTTCTAACACCAGATTGTTAGTGCTCCCACTGTCAATAATGACATCACAACATTTGTCCTCACACTTGCACCTTGTGTGAAATAAATTCTTCCTCTATTCTGACTCCTTCTCTTCAGTCACTAGGGCTCTTCTAACCACTAGGGCTTCTCCCCTTTCAACATCATCTGAATGCTCGGATTGAGCCTCCTCATCTGCATGTGCAACCCTTCCATGACATTCTGGCCTTTTGTCTGTCATTCCTTGGTGTTGTGGACATTCATAGGCTCGATGCCCTTCTTCACCACAATGGAAACAAGTTCCTATGAAACCACCTCTTCCGATTCCTGGCCCAGATCTTCCTCGTCCTCTACCTCTTTGATCACCACTGCTTTGATCACGAGGGCGGCATAAGTTATCATTCTTCTGGCTTCGGCTGGTACCCACATCTTCATTTTTTCTGTCATCCTCATTTCGGCTCCCAGAAGATCTTCCACTACCCCTTCCATTTTGACCTCCTTGTCCTTTTTGCTTGTTGTCAAATCTTTTGTTCAGCTTCTCCTCAACTTGCAGAGAAAACTAGTATGCATCCTCAATGGTGGTCATTCTAACCAGGCTTAGCTCCTCTTAAATGCTCAGTCGTAACCCATTAAGATAACTGGCTACCTTCTCCTTGTTGGCTTCTACATGGCCCGTTTTGATGATCATCTTGTCAAAATCTTCTGTGTATTCTTTCACAGATCTACCTCCTTGCTTCAACCCTTGCAATTTCTTCAGCAGATCTAACTCGTAGTCTGCTGGTATGAACTGCTTCTTCAGTTTCTCCACCATGCAATCCCAACTATTGATCTTTCCTTTTCCTCTTTGATTTCTCTCCAACTGAACCTCTTTCCACCAAATATTGGCATGGCCCTTCAGCTTCATTTTTGAAAACTTAACCCGATCTGGGTCCCCTACTTCTTCATACTCAAAATATTATTCTAGCTCATTGATCCAGTCGATCAACTCTTCCAGGTTCAGACTTCTGGAATAACTGGGGACTTCTATTCTGGGTCTTTTTCCGATCTTCGAAATGGACCTGATTAGCCACATCTGATCTTGATCAATTGCTTCTTCTTCCTCTTCTATGTCTGAATCTTCCACCTCTTCTTCATCCTCACTTTCTCCTCTCCTTCTCGGGTTTAACCCTCTTCTCATTTGTTCCTGCAATGCATCAATTTGTCTCTGGAGGGCTCTGAAACCCTCGGCCACCAATGGATCTCTTCCAGCAGCATTTTTGCCACCTCTACCACCTCTGGCACCACCACACCTAACAGGAATCACTCTTGGAGGAATCTTGAAGATCTTGAACCCACAACCATGGTCTTGGTGCAAACTGCCTCACAATCAATGATCTGTTCACACACTCAAGAAAACCCGCTCTGATACCACCTGACGAAGGAGCAAACCCAGGACACAAAATAACACTCAAAAAAATAGAGAATAATATTTTATTCAAAAATATGGAACTCTTACATGCAGAGGATCTCAAATCCTCGAGCTCTGTGATACATGCAAATTACAAATTTACAAAAAATTACCCAGATTCCCCTTTCGTAGCATGCAAACTCTTTTCCCCAAAAAGTTATCTAAAAATTTGAAACTAGCCCATAAATAGCCCCTTTTTAGTTTGGAGCCAAAAACAACATTTGAGATAAGATTTTTGGTAGTTAGGCGCCAAAAATTACAATTTGAAATTCAAACATTGAGTTCTAATTCAAAAATTGGCAATTTTCCAAAAAATGACCAACTTCTGGAAGCCATAACTTTTGATCCGGGACTTCATTTTTCAAACCGTTTGCACTGTCAGAAGGGTCTCGGAGTGAAGAACATGCTAAGAACTCATCCCACTAGTTTTGATGATTTCTGGGCCCGTACGAGACTGTTTAGTGCCTCAAACTGGACTCGAAAGGTTTTTTAGGGAAAAAAGAAGAAATTGGAACTTGAATAACTTTCAAACTGTGAATGATCTTGACTTGATTCTTTCGCTAATGTGCTTATTTTTCCATAATGAACCTTCCCATAAATTTTTGTCTTCCCATGCCTTAAAATTCATACCTGTTAAAAATAGCAATTGAGCAGAAAAAGCAGAAAAGCAATTCTAAAAGTTGGAAACTCTTATTCGACGAAAAGGGTATCCAAAAATGCAAAAACATCTACAAAAATAAAAAAATTGGAACATAAATGGAAAGCATTTTTTTTGGTGATGCAGGATTTCCCTCACACCACTAGATGGTCCTGCATCATAGTCTTGGCAATTCTTCAAGAAAGACATCATAGTACTCTTGGAGAATGGGATGGTATTCAATGCTAGGTGTAGGATCATCATTACCATCTTCTACCTTTACTAGATAAATTTTACTACCCTTTTTCACTACCCTTTTCACTTGCATGGTTGAGATCATTCTTACCATCACTAGTCTTCTAATCACCTGAAGAACCACTGACCTCCCTTGGTCATCTAGACATTTGATCTTCTTGTTGTAGCAATCCAACTTGGCTTGGTGCTTTTGGAACCAATCCATCCCAAGGATTAAATCATAAGACCCTAACAAAGTGACCCATAGATCCACTTTGGTCCTTATAATTCCTAGGTTGATTTTAGCTCCTTACAAGCAGGATTTGATCTTTTGTGTCTTACCCAACCCAAACTCAACCTCCATCTCCTCTCTACTAAGACTCTTATGATTAATTTTACATTTTTGAATAGCATGGGAGGAAATAAAACTATCTGTGGCTCCTAAATCTACCAGTATAGAAATGGGTTGGCAGAGAAGTGTACCTTGAAGTTCTATCAATAGAGCTTGTTGATCTGCTTGACAATTATCCACAACTGCATAAATTTTAGCAATGGGTTTGGTGGTTTTGTTTGGATTCTTTGAACACTCGCTCATATAATGATCACCTCCATATGTCCAACATCCACAAGCACTGGTCCTTTTCGGTATTCTTTGCCTCTCTTGGTATCACCATGTGCCTCATGCCTAAAAGATTTTTTCCTTTTGTCTCCTTTATCGTTTTGACCTTCTGACTCATGATTTTTCCTATGATTTCGGCCCCTCTTAGACTATCGAGAAGCATTCCCATTAGCTTTAGCTTCTTGATTACCCCTCTTTTTATTATCAGAGTGGTTGGGGGAGTATGGCTTTTGTTTGCATTCCTTCTTGCTCTTATGCTTTTCTTCAGCAACCAAAGCTACCTCCACTACCTTGTTTAAGCTTTTAGGTCGAGTGAGCTTGGTTGCTTACAAAATATTCTTGTTCAATCCTAAGATAAACTTGTTCACCTGATCCTCTTCTTCCTTCATATAAGGCACATGATAGAGTAAGCTCATGAATTTGGACTTATACTCGGCTACTGACATTCCCCCTTGGTGTAGTGAATGGAATTCAATCATCTTTCAGTCTCTATGATGATAGGAAAGGTACTCCTTGTGAAACTTCTTGGTGAACTTGTCCTAAGTTAGTTGACTGATATCATAGTTTTTGATTTCTACCAAATGTTCCCACCAAAGCGAGGCTTCTCCTTCTAGGTGATAAATGGAAATCCTAGCCTCAGTGTTGGAACTTAATTCTATCAACCCAAAATACTTGTTCATTCTAATGAGCCATGCTTCAGCAACATCCCCATCCCTAGTCCCATCAAACTTAGGGGCTTGCACTTTCTTCAATTCTTGAATCAGTGGGTCCTTTCCCACTCCTCATTGTGACTCTGAACGAGAGTGAATATAGATGGGAATTCTGGAGCTACTGTCATGTTCTTGACTTTGTATTCCCATTGTGCTCCCTATCTAATTCTTCATCTCCAATACCAGTGATGTGGTTAGTTCCTAGGCCACTGTTGTGGTTGGTGCCTTGCTCCTTTTTCCCTATTAGTTCCTCGATTTGTTGCTCCTATGATGCTATTTTTGCACGGAGTGCATTGAGTTCAACTTGTAACTATCTAGGTATGGTAGGAGGTGGAGATGATGCACTCCTAGTTGCATGCAACATTTTTGTGAGGCTAGGGCATGCTCCCCTCCTCAATGTTCTCTTCATTGAATTTTGTTTGGTTCTGCGAAGGAAAAAAGAGTGTTATTTAAGTGTCTTTGTTATTTTCTTTAAATATTTTCTTAGAATCAAGGAGATATTCATACTCAACATAAGATTCACATCATTAAATATTCCATTCTCATTCACCATAACACCTTGATAAATAAGCATATATAAGTCTATATATATATATATCAGGGTGATCCCACAAAGCTGGTTTACAATTTCTGGGAGGAACTGATTTTTGCTGAAATCACATATTTTTAGAAAATAGAATGATTTAAGCCTTAAAAGGTTTCATTTAAAGAATTCCAATTGAAGAGGGTTTGATCAAACTACCTTAAATCAAACCCCCTTGGATAGAACCCCGCTAGTTTTAAACCATACATATAACGGAGTCTCCTTCACACCTATCAAAATAGTGATAAAAAAACCACTTTTGATTTACCTTTTGGGGGATCAAATGAATTCATTTAAAATTTATTTTTTGTAAGCATGTATTCCTTATTATAAGCTTCCGAAAAAGTATAATTTTAAATAAATTTAATTTTATTATTATATTTATTTTTTATTTCTCGTGAATGTAGGTTTTTCACTAAAAATCAACCTCTTTATTCTACACATGTGGAAAAAATAACAGATTATTAAAAAAAAAATTAAAAATATTAGTGCACCAAATATTGACGTCCTTGATCCAACAAAGAAAAAAAAATTGAATTTCAATACATACAAAAATAGTTACACGTTATACAGTCACGCTATGTCTGAATTATAATTGGTTTGAATTTGAAACTTAATTAAAGAAAAGCTATCTAACCAAGTGGAAGCACTAGATATCAGAGTTACAAATCCAAATTCAAAGAATTATAATTTTATCCTTCATGGAAAAAAATGTTATACGGTGGCGACTTTTAAAAAATGTTACTAGTTGGGAAAAAAAGAAGTGCAATTTGATTCCAAAAATTTTGAAAAAAAATTATTTAGAATCTATAGACAAAATGTCACAAAACTCTAGTTTGCATCATCTTCAAATTCCTCATAGTTTAGCGCTATAGGTGCCTGAAAGTGAAGATTTAGTTAAAAAAAAATATTTCAGTGTCCAATTTGGCCAAAAATTGTAAACCACTATTGTGGGATCACCCATCATTAATAGTTGGAAAATTTTACCAAAAAAGTGAGATGATGTTTATTTAGTACTAGTTCATCGTATTTTACATAGTTTTACTTACAAAATAGGTTCCTCCTCCTCTTTGGGTTCTTCCTCATTGGAGGTCCCCATAGATACATACATATTAGCATGGACACGGTTGTATTATGCAATTTCTTCCTTAGAAAGGATTGGAGCATTGCGTTCACAACCAAAAGGGAAGTCCCTAATAGCTGAGGATTTGGTTTTTGGCATTCGTTGTAGGCATCCCTTTGGTGGTTCATGACTTTCATCTAGTTTGGCCATTTGCTTTCCCTTCTAGATTTTTTCAGTCTCTTAATAGTCTCTGCTAATGGCTCTGTGTCAGACGTGGTTTCAATTTTAGTTTTTGGCCATGTAGTAGTAGTGGTCTTGGATCCTTCTAGGTTATTTCATTGGGGATGTTGTAGACATGCAAAATTAACATTCTACATTTGATTAGGTTCATTCGTTCAGATTTCACATTAGGACCATTCATCAATTAATTAGGTGCACTTTCATCCATTAATTAGGTAATTTCATCTCCTAGGATCATTTATTTAAAATCAAATAAACATTATCATCAACCTTTTAATAAATCAAACATCCATTTAAATCAAATCCTAAATCATATTCCATCATTTTCCAATTCAAATAAATCAAATATCAAAGTCCTAAAAGTCAACTCACCTAATAATCATTAAACTAACATAATCATCATTTATTTAATCTAATCATGATTAAATACTAATCTCACCCACTTGCATTCTCTAGATATCTCCACTTGCACAAATAAATAAATTTTATTGATTTATTAAAAAACCCTCATTTTCCCTCAACATGACAAGTTGATTTGTCCCTCCAACATAGCATTTATTGCTTGTTTTTCTTGTCCCCCTCTCTAAATTTATTGCAAAATTTGAATTCAAAATTTCCCTCTCATGGGCACTCTTCCCAAATCTTGCACAACCATTGGCCTATCATCATTTGACAAATGGCCTCTCCTCATTGGTGGATCTTTAGTCCCACATTCACCATCTTGGCCAATCTATCATCAAGAAAAACTATAAAATAGAGGCTTCATCCTTAGGAAAATCTACCAGAACTTTTAGGCAAGGTTACTCTCTTGATTTGAGAACTCATATTGCTCATCATCTCCATTTGCATTTACATCATCTTGAGCTTTGATCAAGGATTGGGAAAGGGTCACTAGCACATCTGACACCAATCCACTATGGAATAGGTACAAAAGCAAAATGAAAGTGAACAAGGTACAACGGACAACAAAGGCACAAGGTACAAAGCTGAAAATCAACAAAGGTACAAACGAAAGAAAGCAAGGAGAAGGCTAGCAAAGGAAAACGAAAGGAGGAGGATTTTTTTTGAAAACTCAAAGTGTTTTTAAACGCTTTAAGTGTTTGTTCAACACTTCTTTACGAAATTGTTACCTTTTCACTCCTAGGGCACTAATTTTCATTTGGGTCTAAAAAGAACAATTTGATTTTTTTTCCATTTGCAAAAGGTTAAAATTCAAGCTTAGACACTTACTAGATTTTGTTTTGGGCTAAAAATCAGGACAAGCAATCTTCATATTTCATTTGGTGCTTAAAAAGAATCAAACAATTGCTTTGGAAGGATAAAATGAATGTGTTTTTGCTTTGTTTTGTGGTTACTTACTTAAACTAAAGTCATTGAAAAGGACGTATGCGCTTCTCTCGCGCTTCCAAGCAATCTTGAGAATCAAAAGGCCTTTTTGGTGATTTTGGCGTAAGATAAAGTGATCACCTCCACACTTTGATTTGGGCTTAAAAATTGAACATCTTGTGCGAGTGTGAGTAGAGCATCTTCGCATATATTCTCTTTCTTTGTGTCGTCAAGGATTGATTGAGTTACGAATTGTGTCTTTGCTTGCTTTTGTTTATCCTAGAGGGCCTGCCTTGGGGAAAAAGTACTCACCCAAGGGAATGAATCAACTGGTAACACTCTAAGCCAAGAGTATTTCCAACCACGATATAAATGTGGGTATTGGTTAAACGCCATTATCACGCGGTTGGCTCCGACAAGATGGATCCGAAAGGGGACTCTTTCCGTATGGGTCAATCTCCATGAACGGAAAGTCCTTACTAGAACCCATGTACTAGAATTTTCCAAAATCCTTGATCTATTTGTTGGTGCAAGAACGGTCGTTCTGAAGCTGCCCCACACTTTTACGGTCTTCTAGTAGAGATGGAAAGCATGTCATGGGAGTTTCATGGGTGTTGATGCTTGGCTACCCCGATTGACGATAATGAGCTGTGGAGGGGAGCCAGTGGGGTCAAGCATCTAACCATCTGCTAGAGATAAGCGTAGCTGGACTTGTCCAAGTGGGAAGCCAACAAATATTGTCTTACACATCCATAGGGTTTGTACTTGTTCTTGGTTTGAAAACACAGTGCTTTATTCGAAAACATTTTGCAAACAAACATTCAACATGATTCTCAAAATTTCAAACCCTTTTGAAGACAAATATCATTGACTCAGTCCATATGTTATTGCTTTCCCTTGGGATTCACATCCTTAGAGGTTCCTAAGCATTGGATTATACCTCAATTTGGCTTCTTGAGTAAACAATAGGAAACCCCTTGCCTTAAGTTCATTGAATTTCCACTTAAAATATCTTGTGGGGTTTAAAGAAATTAAGACATTGGACATCTTAGTTTGAAACTTTAATCAAAGAGAGTGTTTTTGGTAAAATAAAGCTATTAAGTAAATCTAAGCAAAATGAATTTTCATGTGTGATTGGAAACTCACAAAATCCCAAAGCAAAAAAATCATTGAAAATCCGAAAATGAAAGTTCAAGTGAAATCAATCCTTGGTTACAAAGGTCTTTAGGAAGTATTTCCATGCTCTTCAATACCTAGATCTAGGCAAACAAAGTGGTCTTTTAAGGTTCATATAGGGATCAAAACATATCAAAAAAATTCATCCATCCTCCAAAACAACATCATCTCATAAATCATCTTTTGAAAAAACCTTGAAATCATCCTTGAAGTGCTAGGCTTTATGAAAAAATCAAGCAAACACCAAAATCATTGAGACCAAGTCCTTGAAAACATTTATCAAAACACCTTTTGGCTAGGCATGTGTAGAATCATCCTTTTGCATATACTTAGTCAAAATTATCAAAAATCATCTTGTCTAGCTTAGTGTATGCAGATGAATCCTTCTTCATATACTTGGTGAAACAATCATCTTGTTTGGGTAGGTGTGGGTAGATACATCCTTCTCCTCACATGCATACAAATCATCATCCTTTGAACAAAACTATCCTTTAGATCATTATCAAACATCTTAGGGTCTTTTTATTCAAAATCAAAATCCAAATCCAAATCAAGATCAAGGACAAAACCTCAAAATCTCAATCCAAAAAATCAAAATCCTAAATCCTAAAAGCCTAGTATTTCATTCAAGATTTATCAAAAGCCAAAAACATCCATAACATCCTTCATCATCATCATCATATCATCATCACTTTTGATCCTAAAAAGCATCCTAAAACTTTCACTTTGGGACATAAAATAGAGATTAATCCAAAGAATCAAGAGATTCATCTCCCATATTCTCGAAGATTGATCCCCATTTTATGGTTCTAACTATATCTCAATACAAGAAGAGTGTGGAAGCTAACAGAGAAACACCCGCTTCAAGTGATCTTAACCAAACCACTCCTGAAATGAATCGCATTGGGGATGGAAATCTCACAATTAGCCTTTCAACATCATTGCAAAACCCACAAGAAGAAACCCAAGGGGAGGATCTTACCTTTGAAATGTCTCACAAAGAAATAGCTGAAATGCTCCAAAATTTGGTCAACCAGAGAATCATCAACATCATGATGAGACTTAACCCTTCATTGTACATGCTTGAACTAGCAAAACAAGGGGCCAAGTTGCCTTTGAATTTTGATGTGAGCACTATAGTAGAGACATCTTTTCCACCAGTCTCATCCACCATCCCCATTTCATCTACACCCCCATCTCAAAACATCACAGAAAATATCCCACAAATCACAACATCATTTGCTCCAACTCAACCCAACGTTAACAAGGAAAACACATTCCTCAATGTAGTTGAATCACATCCCCTTATGAATAACCAAAACTTGGACGCAAACACCACAATGGAACAAAAAATCCTCCATAATCCATTACACCAAAATGTTCCTCTCACTTTACATTATGACCCATCATCAACATCTTTCATGGAGCACCACAAACACCTCTTCTCACAAATCCACAAGAGGAGAGAGACATGTTCGGACCAGGGGGTATTTTCAACACCACAACACTCTCGCAAGGATTCACTCCCCTTACATTTCCACTCCTCCCACCATCACCATTGTCATCAACACCACTCCTTTGTTTAGGGCTTCCCCCTCTATCGAGTATCAATCAAAACAACATCCCAACCATCAATCAAAACATTTTTCCAAATGCTCAAAACTTACTGTTGACATCACAACAACAAATGACAAACACACAAGCAATGGCAACATCATCAAACACCCCCACAACATTGCAAAGCATGGTCTCTCAAGGTCCAGTCACATCAACGATGCCACTTACCACATCAACAACACCATTCACCAATCACATAATCAACACGCCAACACCATCCACCAACCAAATAATCAACACAACATCATCATCTACCACCATTCCAAAGCCACCACCACCTCCACCACCACCAGTGTTCACCACATCAAACCAATTCAACACAACATTACAAGCCGCTTTTCAAAGAGGATACCAACAAGTGCAAAAACAAAAAGCCGTGCAACAAGCTGCGCAAGCTGCCAAAGCCACACAAGCTGCATTACAAGCGCAACAAGCACAACAATCCCAAGCTTTATTACAACAGCAACAACAACAAGCCACCCAAGCCGCGCAAGCATTACAAGCACAAAGGGTCACTCAAGCACAACTTTTATTACGGCAACAAGCAGCACAAGCACAAGCTCAAGCACAACAAGTGCAAGCTCAAGCACAACAAGCGCAAGCTCAAGCACAACTTCTTGCACAAGCAGCGTAAATGCAAGCATATCAGCAAGCACTAAAGCAATACCAAGAGCAACAAGAAGCAGCAGAATTGGTAGCCCAACAACAAGCATTGTGGGAACAACAAGAAGCAGAACAACAAGCATTGTTAGAACAACAACAAGCGTAGCAGCAAGCACAACAACAAGCATTGTTGGAACAACATCAAGTGCAACAACAACAAGAGCAACAACAAGCATTGTTCATCCAAATGCAAGTAGAAGCCTACTTCACCTGCCACAACATACCAATACCATTGAACAATGCACCAACCAACCCATCCATCCAAACCATGATTGCAACACCTCAAAACACATTCATCCCACCCCCTGATCCCCAGAATGATGTGACGACACAACTTAGGTTGCTGTCGCAACAAGTGTTGGACCTTCAATCGGGGCGGACAACCAAAATGTAAAGCAACCTGTGTCCCTATCCATTTGATAGGAGCCTAGACATGAAACCATTCCCTAAGGGATTTGAGATCCCTAAATTTGACAAATATTGAGGGATGGGAAACCCGGAAGATCACATCAGGGAATTCAAGGTTCATTGTATGGAGGTTGCATATGACGATACTTATCTGATGCGGCTATTCCCTAGGAGCTTGGCAGGCAACGCTATAGAATAGTTCTCTCGCTTACCCTTAGACATAAAAACATTCTAGGAAATCAGAGATGAATTCATTAGAAACTACGCATGTAACATTACAATGGATGTTAGTCTTGAAGAACTATACGCTCTAAAACAAGGAAAAAATGAATCTTTTGCTTCATTTCTTCAACGATGGCAATCCAAGGCCAATCAGAGCAAATGGACCATGCCAGAAGAACAACAAGTCTACACAATCATATCCAACCTTAAAAGTCGCCTATCATTCCATCTGAAAGTTTAGGGTATCACCACATACGATCAATTGATCTCCAAGGTGCTTAGCATCGAAAGAGCCCTTGTGTCTCAACCCATCTAATCAACATCATATCACGAACCGCAAAACAGCTGCCCGTCATCAAACTACAATGATAAACCTCACACATGAGCAAGAAACAAAAATGTCACTAATGATGGTGTTGTAGACGCCAAGGTGGTCATTAGTGGTCTACGCCAAAACACATCCACACAACAAATCCAAACACCAAATCCAAACATTCATCACACAACGCATCAATCCAACAATAATCCCACCATCAATAACCTCAATGACCACTGCATGGTCATCACGAATCCGATGCCGAATCATGGAAACAAAGGGAATAACAAGGATAAAGGAAAGGGCAGTGTAAATCATGTATACGAAATAGTTATTGCCAACCTCAATGAAAACTACATGGTCATCACCATCAAGGGCGCCAATGCTGAAGATTGTGGAGTCACCACAAGAGGTGTCAAAGTCACCATTGTAGGGTCATCTCAACCAAATAGGGTCCCTTCATCTAGATCCAATGGCTATAGTGTTGTAGACCAACTCAAAAGAACACCAGCACACATCTCCATCATGGAGTTGTTAAAAATATCATCAGCCCATAAAAAGATCCTCAAAGAAGCATTAGCCTCATCCACCGTCCCCGCAGATCTTGATGCGAAGAAATTCCAAGCTATGGTCAGAAACATCACAACGCGTAACCTCCTTACATTTTCTGACCAAGATTTTCCCGCCCAACCATCTCATAATCGTTCACTTCACTTGGAAGCCATCATAAATAAAAGCAAAATCAAAAGGGTCTTGGTGGATGGAGGTGCAAGTTTGAACATTTGTTCTCTTAGCCTCATTAAGCAATTGAAAATAGCAGAAGACTCCATCGACAAAGGGAAAGGCATCACAATAATAGCATACAATGACCAAGAAAGAGTGTCTCAGGGCACAATCAAACTCCCTATTCAAGTAGGGTCAACGCTCATGGAAACCACTTGTCAGGTCTTGGACCTCGACTTGCCATACAATATCCTCCTGGGATGCCCATGGATCCATGCGATGAAAGCCGTAGCATCAACTTTCCACCAATGTGTGAAATTCACACATAATGGATAAGAGGTTACCATCCACGGAGATCCCGAGCCATTCTCATGTTGCAAGAATCTTGAGGCCAAATATTACAAAATCCCCCAAGTTCCAAAGAATGATGAGGGCCCATCCACATCATACATCGACCCCACCACCCTCACGTCCACTTCTGCGACAGAGACACCTCCCACTCCCACCATTCCCACCATCTCCAACATCAAGCTCATCATCCAAGAGGACGGTTGTGAAAGCTATAGGCTCCCTAATAATGCTTTTGTGATAGGAGAGTTACCGCAATCTCCTAGATCATGGGGACACCCGCGAGAAATTCAAGCTCCCACATCACAAACCTATCCTTAAAATTATCCTGAATTCACAAGATGGGGAGACCTTGGCCATGAGGTAATTGAAGCAGATCCATCAAACATGTTGTATCAAGATGAAAGACCAACAGCTAATCTACCAATGGATGAAAGAAGCAAAGACTTGCACATGATGCTTCCAATGGGCTATGACCGAAATAAAAAACTGGGACAAAATGACAATGGACTCATAATACCTATCATGCCAGAGATGTGACCCATAACAAATCTTGGTCTTGGATGTGCCACTCCGAGAATAACCATACGTGGTCGAAGTCCTCCGGTTAGATCCAATAATGTTTCTCCTCAGCCAGTACTAGTACAAGTACACTCACCAATAGTCACAAGTAGGGACACATAATTTTTAACCGAGCCCTATATTAGTAGCGATGACGAAGATACCCTATCCAACCTACCTAGGTTATTCGAAGATACCACCTTGTGTATGATTAGTACCATATCCTTTGAACCAAATAGTCAAAATCATGAGATCCGCTTAGTCTACCCCCAACTGATCGACTATGACCAACGAGGACCACCAGTTCTTGATACATTCAAAAACGATGAAGCGCTCTCAAAATTCATGGGATTGAGAGACAACATTCTAGATGGAGATCATAAACCAGGATTTATAATGGAGTTGGATACACATGCCTATTATGGGGAAATGATTGAATCCTTCAGCCGCAAAAGTGAGAAACTAAGAATCATATCCAAGTCTTTGAGTGAAAACCACACCGTGGCACTCTCTGACAAGATAATAGTAAAAATAAAGGACGTATCCAATGTTGAAAACCTCTCTGAGGTGCCTGAGGATGAAGGATTCAATCTTCCCCTAAGAGTTATTCATCAAGAGAAGTCAGCAGTCTTGACCAAAAAATGCAACCCAGTCAACCTAGGAACAAAGGAGACCCCGCATATCACATTCTATGCGGAATCACTATTATCAGAAGAGCAAGAACTCCTAGCAGTATTCCTAAGGGAAAGACAAATAAACTTTGCATGGAGTTATGCTGATATGCCAGGACTTGATCCAAATACTGTGGTCCACCACCTAGCAGTGTATCCAGATGCAAAACCTGTTAGGCAAAAGCTTCAAAAATTGCATCCTCAAATTGCTTTGTTAGTCAAAATGGAGCTCAAAAAGCTATTAGATGCTGGATTCATCTGACCAATTGATTATCCATAATGGGTATCGAACTTGGTACCTATTTCAAAACCTGATGGAGCTATTAGAATCTGTACAAATTTTAGAGATTTGAACAAAGCATGTCCCAAGGATGACTTTCCACTTCCCAATATCGATATGATAGTGGACATGACAGCAGAGCATGAGATGCTATCACTAATGGACAGATTTTCAAGATACAACCAGATTATGATAGCAAAAGAAGATCAACACAAGACAACTTTTACTTGTCCATGGGGGACCTATTGCTAGAACATGATTCCATTCGGCCTAAAGAATGCAGGAGCAACATATCAACGAGCCATGACATTGATCTTCCATGACATGATCCACAAGATAGTTGAAGACTATGTCGACGACATCCTAGCCAAATCAAGAAAAAGAAAAGATCATATAGCAACCTTAAGTGCTATCTTTGACAAATTGGAGGAATACAAAGTCAAACTAAATCCCAAGAAGTGCGTCTTCGGCATACAATCAGGTAAACTGCTAGGATACATAGTGTCCATGAGGGGTATCGAGGTGGATCCGGTAAAAGTAAAAGAAATCCTCAAGATGGAAGCACGAAAGACATTAAAACAACTGAGGGGCCTCCAGGGCTGACTTCAATCCATCCGATGGTTCATAGCACAACTGGCAGATAAGCATAACCCATACTCTCACCTACTCCACAAGGGAGTAGCGTACGAATGGGATACCAAGTGCGAAGAGGCATTCAACAAAATAAAGGAATATCTACTGACATTGCTAGTATTAATGCCACCTATCCCAAAGAAGCCATTGATCCTATATGTGTTAGCAACAGTAGTAGCCCTTGGAGCTCTCCTAGCCCAGCATGATGAAAACGGAACAGAGAGGGCTATCTACTATATCAGCAGGAAAATAGTTGGCCATGAGCTAAATTACTCTTTCATTGAGAAAGCTTGCCTCACAGTAGTATTTGCATCCCAAAAATTCAGACACTACATGTTGGCACACAAGATAAAGCTCATTGCGAAAATTGATCCCCTTAAGTATCTCTTATCCAAGGCAATGCTCACGGCCAGAATGGAAAAATGGTTGATGATACTGTCAGAGTATGACATCGAGTATGTGGAAAGAAAATCCATTAAAGGTCAAGTTATTGCAGATCAACTAGCAGAAGCACCCATATATTCTGAGAATCCTCTTGTATCTAAATTTTCAGACGAATCCATCTTTAACCTCAATGTAGTCAATCACTGGAAATTATACTTCGACGTCTCATACACACAGCACGGATTAGGAGCTGGTATCTTCATCACCCCCCAAGGGAACTACATACCACGGTCATACAAACTAGCATTCCCTTGCACAAACAACATAGCGGAATATGAGGCTTTGACTATAGGTCTCAGGATAGCAATGCAATGGAATATCATAGCCCTCAAAGTCTACGAAGACTTTCAGTTGATCATAAATCAAGTCAATGATGAATATCAGACTAAGGATGACAAGCTAACTCCATACAAGAAATTGGTGGAGACTCTCAAGGAATCCTTCATTGACATAACATTTGAGTAGATTCCAAGAACCAACAACAGAGCCGCTGATGCCATGGCTACAATTGGGTCTCTAGTAGACATCCCTCACAACATGCTGGAATATGAATTTCTGATTGAGCAGCTTCTCGTTCCCACATTCGAGGTACTAGAATCAGAATATGTGTGTGAAATCGTTGGTCTTGGCGATCCTTGGTATCATGACATCTACACTTATCTTCGAATAGGAGTCATACCCGCTGACCTACCATCGAGCCTAAAATGAACCTTTATTAAAAAGGCATCTAGATTTGTCATCCTAGGAGATACCTTATACCGTAGAAGCATAAAAGGTACCTTACTGTGTTGTCTAAATGTTGAGGAAGCATTAACCGCTCTAACCAAGGTTCATAACGGTATCTGTGGCTCACACTCGAGTGGGATGACCATCGCCAAGAAACTGTTGAGGATGGGGTATTATTGGCCCACAATGGAAAGAGAAGCGCATGATCATGCTAAGAGGTGTTTACAATGTCAGTAGCATGGGGACCTCATCCATGCTCCAGCTCAAGAACTCCATCTGATCGTCACACCATGGCCCTTCTCGTAGTGGGGACTTAGCCATGCTCCAACTCAAGAACTCCATCTGATCATCACACCATGGCCCTTCTTGCAGTGGAGACTCGAGTGGGATCTCATTGGGAAAATCTCACCCACCTCATCCAATGGCCACAAATTCATCATAACTACAACTGAGTACTTCACAAAGTGGGTGGAAGCCATACCAATGACATATATCACTGGGAAGAAAATCTCAAAATTCATCTTGAACTATCTCATATGTCGTTACGGTGTCCAACAAGCCATTATCTCAGATAATGGGACACCATTCAAGAACCAGGAGGTTCGCGACTTGTGCGAGAAATTCAAAATCCAGCATTGCTTCTCCGCCCCATACTATCCCCAAGGCAATGGCCAAGCAGAAGCCACGAATAAAACCATCCTCAAAATCCTCAAGAAAACAGTCACTGACACAGGTCGTGACTGGCACTTGCAGCTTAATCCCGCCCTCTGGGCTTATTGAACTAGCATCTGCACACCCACTGGTGCCACCCCATTCTCCCTGGTCTACAGATCAGAAGTTGTACTACCTATTGAGATCGAGCTCCCATCCCTTAGAATATCATTGCAAAATCTCATCACTGATGAGGACTATCGGGTGTCAAGATTAAATGAGTTGGAGTTACTGGATGAGAGATGCATAGATGCTTTGAATCATCTACAAGTCTATCAAAATAGACTCAAACGGAGCTACAACAAGAAGATCAGAAGCAAGACTTTCCAAGTCAAAGAATTGGTCTTAAAAGAAAATCAGAAGAATGTACCAAATCCCAACAGCAAAGGAAAGTTGGAACCCAATTGGTTAGGGCCTTTCATCATCACAACAAGCTATAAATTAGGGGCATATTAGCTATCAACACCCGAAGGGGAACCTCTGCAGGAGCCCATGAATTGCTCCCATCTCAAAAAGTTTTATGCCTAATTCTTCCAAGGTATAGAACCAAAAATTCCAAAAAAAATCAAAAAAAGTCCCAAAAAATGGTTACTTGGCGAAAACCTGGCAAACAGGCATTTTGGTAACAATAAAAAAATCAAAAAAGCAAAATATCCAAAAAAATCATAAAAAGGATTAAAAAAATTAGAAAAAGGATCAAAAAAATCATCCTATAGTGAAAACCACTTTGGTGGCACTTTGGGCAAGTACCTTGGTGAAAACCTGGCAAACAGGCACCTTGTGTAAATAAGTACTTTCCATCCACCAGGATCTTTATGGCTTGATCTGCATCATCCATCCATTTCACTTCCATCATCCATCTCATCCATATCTCCATACATCACTCATCCACTCACATCCGCACCATAGCTTGGTCCTGTGTTCGTATCATGATCCCTCTTAGTACTACTTGGTCCATTCTCAAGGTCAGTTTGTCCGACCTTTATCAGAGTAGTCTATTGCATCATGCTGGGGGCATGTTCCCATCGAATCGGATTCATGTATATTCTTAAAAATCCTCAAATCAGAAAATCCAAAAACATAAAAAAATCAGATAATCCAAAAACATCAGAAAATCAGAAAATCCAAAAACATTCCAAACATATCAAAATCCAAAAATAGGTCAAAAGTTCATTCAAAAAGTCAAAAATAAGGTCGTCTTGTCGAACTACGTTGTCTCTGAGCTTGAACGTAGGCAAGGTTGATCTTTGATCATCCCCTGAGACATTTAGGTCAGTACTTTAGGAGTCTGTCATAATAAACTGACAATTCATCATTTATATCTTCATCTGTAAATTGGTCAAGTTGTGAGTCGAACTACGTGGTCTCTATGTGTATAACATAGGCAAGGCTAATTTGTTGATAAGCCCCTGAGGCCCCTAGGATAGGTCTTTAGGTTAGTTTCTCGATCAAAATCTCAGAAAATCCCAAAAATGTTGGAAAATTGAAAAATCAAAACATTTGAAAATCTCGGAAAAATACCAAAAATAGCCTCAAAACATTGCAAAAAAAATGTCAAAAACATCCAAATATTTGAAAAAAATCCATCTACCTCATCTCACTTGCACCCGCAATAAACACCATTCATAATAAACTAATCGTCATCTTCAACCTTTGGCAAAACAATTAGAAACAAGTCTAGCAGGTTAAAAGTAAATCTCAAAAGCGTCAAGCCTCAAGTCTAAGTTAGTATGTAAACAAGTTGGTCAAGTCTTTGTGTCGATAGTCCATCATCCAAACAGTCCCATATCAATCATCTGATAACATCATGTCCTAGGATGAATCCTTCCTACAAGGGGCATTATTTATCAGAAAGAACATTTTGGATAAACGAAATGACGTGCCGTCATCCACTAACATGTCCTAGGATGTATCCTTCCTACAATGGGCATTATCTTTTGGCAATAACGTTTGGTTCTTATCCTTAAAAAAACATTCCCTTTTGGTTAGCGGTATTGAAGAACATCAACTTGTTTGCGTACTTGATCTTTTATTTTGATTTATCTTATTGCACTCATTCCAAGGACCTCTCGATCATATCTGAACGAAGGATTTAGAGAGATAGGAATGGGGCAATGATCATTATCCTTTTGTCTTCTATGCTTGTTGGATGTTCTTGTAAAATAACTTGGCAAATACTTGCTTCGCTAGATATGAATGGAGGATGTTTTGGACAACTTGTTGACTATTGCATTGATTGGTTATACCTTTCCATGTTTTGGTCTGAGGTGTTTAAAACTTCTAAAGTGCATCCTAGCAAGGTTTACGTATGTCAGGTGTGAACAAGAATACTCCTATCTATTTGTCGAGTCAAAGTCCATCACACTAAGTACAACACCATCCTGGTCCTTTATACCTTGATGCATCATGCTTAGGCATGTTATCAAACATAAAGTAAGTGACCCTTTTAAAATCCCTATCCTTGATAAGCATATCATCCATCTATCATCATCATTTCTCATCATCATCTCTCATAATGTTGGCTTGTTGGATCCTCTTGTCATCATCTAATTTCTTCATTTTCCGCACTAACATCACAGCATGAATAGTTAATCATCATCAGCAATTCATCCATCATGCTTCCATCATGCATCCATCGTGCATTCATATCATCATCATAATATAGATCTGTTAGTCTAAGCATCTCATAAATCATCCATTGCATA
Source organism: Sequoia sempervirens (assembly GCA_007258455.2). Taxonomy (NCBI): domain Eukaryota; kingdom Viridiplantae; phylum Streptophyta; class Pinopsida; order Cupressales; family Cupressaceae; genus Sequoia; species Sequoia sempervirens. Next base: position 214,700,091 of record VDFB02353493.1, read on the forward strand.
ATTACAACATATCAGATCATCAATCTCATCCATCTCGCATCATATAACCATTTAAGTTGTTTAGGATAATATAGATTTGTTATTCTAAGCATCTTAAAATCATCTCATTTGCATCGTCGTCCATAACCACCCATTTTGAACCTCTTTATCGCGAGATCAACCCTCAAATCGAATATTTTCGCTCAATCTCTCGAGGGGGCAATGTACCAGTGTACTTCTTTCTGCTGGGGCACCCAAAAAATCAGAATTTTTTTGAATTTTAATCACGGCAAGTTATTCTTTGAACCAATGCAACAAGTACACTGCTTCAAAGAGGGGCAAAATGTAGACATGCAAAATTAACATTCTGCATTTGATTAGGTTCATTCATTCAGATTTCACATTAGGACCATTCATTAATTAATCAGGTGCACTTTCATCCATTCATTAGGTAATTTCATCTCCTATGATCATTTATTTAAAATCAAATAAACATTATCATCAACCTTTTAATCAATCAAACATCCATTTAAATCAAATCCTAAATCATATTACATCATTTTCTAATTCAAATAAATAAAATATCAAATTCCTAAAAGTCAACTCACCTAATCATCATTAAACTAACATAATCATCATTTATTTAATCTAACTATGATTAAATACTAATCTCACCGACTTGCATTCTCTAGATATTTCCACTTGCACAAATAAATCAATTTTATTGATTTATTAAAAAACCCTCATTTTCCCTCAACATGACAAGTTGATTTGTCCCTCCAACATAGCATTTATTGTTGTTTTTCTTGTCCCCCTCTCTAAATTTATTGCAAAATTTGAATTCAAATTTTCCCTCTCATGGGCACTCTTCCCAAATCTTGCACAACCATTGGCCTATCATCATTTTACAAATGGACTCTCCTCATTGGTGGATCTTTAGTCCCACATTCACCATCTTGGCCAATCTATCATCAAGAAAATCTATAAAATAGAGGCTTCATCCTCAAGCAAATCCTCCACAACTTTTATGCAAGGTTACTCTCTTAATTTGAGAACTCATCTTGCTAATCATTTCCATTTCATTTACATCATCTTGAGCTTTGATCAAGGATTGGGAAAGGGTCACTAGCACATGTGACACCAATCCACTATGAGATGAAGTTGATTCATTTTGTTTGTATGCTTATTTGGTTTTTCTTGTTGTTTTAATATCTTACTTAGCATATCTAACATGTTTCATTATCTCATAGGGATGTTGAGGATTATTTTGGTTTTAAAATTCTAACCATATGCAGATTTTCACATCCACAGATGTTTCCTAAAGGCCTTCTTCTTCCCCTTTCTTTCCTTCCCACGACCCATGACTGTCATTACCAAATAGTCATATTAGTACAACGAAAGATAGAGAGCACCTAGGTCTTAGTGTCAAGTTCTAAGCTCTGATACCAATGTAAAATCTATCCCAACAAATAGGATAATTTCTATACAATTTTCTTTTTTTTCTTCTCTTCATCATGCAAAAAAGATCACATAGAAGGTTAGAATCATATAAACAATAATGCAGATCAGCTTAAGCAGTATCAAACCATGTCAATTACATAATCCACTAGTACAACTTGCTGCATTAAACCATAAGGAAGCTACTAACTAGCTTATACATACCTTCATGGTTGAGTTTGAGTTATCTCCGCATCCTCGCTTACTCTGCTTGTGGTGGGGTGCAAACTGATCCCAACCAAAGTGGATTCAAACCCTATCCACCCCTCCAAGAATATTATCTAGCCAAAGGTGAGAGAGAGAGAGAGTCATTCAATCCCCTAAGTGGAAACTGTCTTCCTAGTGACCCTCTTTCCATGGTACGCCTAGCTATGGTAGCTTAAGGATCCCTTAATAGCTATAGGGTTACATGGGGAGTTCTTTCTACCTACTTGATCTTGCTAGGGAACTTTTCTTCTTGAAGTCCTTCTATCGACTAAGCAACCAAGAGTAGCCATTGTTCGCATGGAATGCCCCTAGATTAATGAGCATCTCGAGCTAGTACTGCTTCTAGACTCTTGTCCATCTCAAGCATAGTGCTGACCCTAGATGGTTCTCCATCTCGAGCCTAGTGTTGCCCCTATACCATCATCCATCTCAAGCTTAGCAATGTCCCTAGACTATGGTCCATCTCAAGCGTAGTACTACCCCTAGTCTTTTGTCCATCTTGAGCCTAGTTCTACTCCTAGAATATCGTCCATCTCGAGTAGTAATATTCCTTGGATGAGGCTTAGTGCTAGACCAAAAGTAGGTTGCCAAATCAAACTTAGTAGGTTCCAACTTAGGATCAATAGTCTCCCATCATAGTTGCAACCAAGCATGGCATGGCTAGATATTTCACAAAGAGCACCTCCTACTCATAGACACCTTATGGGGAAGAGAAGGTAACTCTACATCTCTAGATAGCTTGAGGTGGTTATTTATTCTATTCATTCCTTCAAGAATAATTTTCAAAACATGGATTTGTAAGGACTTCAATTCCATACTACAATAGTTCAAGTACTCCATCAGAGGATAATGGCTACTTATTTTCTCGTTCATAACAAAATAACCCACAAATAGATGGTTGTCGTAGTAGCCAACAAGGAAGAAAGGTATGGAGTGGATATTTAATTTGGGGACAACAATAGATCAATTCACCTTCCCCAATCTTTGCTTACATTCCACCAAGTATTTGTCTTAGTTTTAGCCTAAAGTTATGAAATAGTTATTTTATCAATAACATTGTTTCATGCTTCAATTTGGGAAAATCTCTATGAAAAGGGAATACCTTTCCACAGTCACTTTTGGATAGAGATTATACAATGTGCAGGTATCACATAGAGTTAGCATCCCACATATTTTTATTTTATTTGTAATAGATTCAACCCACACCATTTCTAAGGTAAAATTGGTCCAATAAGACCATGGCTAAGGGAGTTATCTTAATTTTATTTTTTCTTATATCAAACTTAACCTGCATCATTTCTAAAGAAAATCAAATTATTATGACAATAAAAAAAAGAGATATCTTATCTCCTTTGCATCATATTTGACCAACTAACTCGCTAAAGAAAGTTAGAACATTCACACCATGATTGAAAGAGATATTTTAACTCCTTTGCATCAATTCAAAGAGCTAACTTGCTAAAGAAAAATCAGTTCATTAAGAGCATGACTAAAAGATATATTTTAACTCCTTTGCATCAAATTTGACCAGCTAGCTTGCAAAATAAAAATCAGACCATTAAGACTATTGTAAAAGAGGCATTTTAATGCATTTGCATTATATTTGACCAGCTAGTTTACTGAATAAAAATCAGGCCATTAAGCCTATGTTGAAAGGGGTCTTTTAATGCATTTGCATGAGATTTGACCAACTAGCTTACTTAATACAAACCAGACCACTAAGATTATGCAATTGAACCAACATATGAAGCTATTGGAGTGAAAAATCTAGTTATTCCCAAGGATAGTAGACACACTATTGTATTTATCATGGCAATAGGTTAACAACATAAATCTTACCACTTAGCTATATGTTTCCCTTAATTTTTTCTCACACCTCAATGGGGTAACATAGAAATTGTGTAAGGTAGTTGTGAAGGTGAAGCTAAATCTTTCACACTACCTCTATGGCTTAATGTTGTATTAAATGGATGCATACAACCCATCTCTCCCTTTATGCTTCTAACTACAAGATTATCAACTCAACCTTTGTTGAGACTCAATCATGCAAATGAAATGAACTTAAAACTAGCTACTTCAACTCAATGAGAAAATTCTTGCATACTCTTCTAAATCAATGAGCCTCACTAATGTTTATGAAGTCAAGCAACTATATGATTTGATGATTCTAAAATCTCTACTTAAGTCAAAATAACTTTCCCTCATTTCCTTAAGAGTTTTTTCTTCTTTTTTTTCCAGAGTATGCAAGAAGAGATTTCCTAATCAAGCACCCCATCCTACAGCTAGTGTGGAGGTTTATTTTTCTGATTTCTTAGTTCTTAAGTTATTTCCTTTACACTTGCTTTAATTTATAAAATAAGAAACAACTCCTAGCACTTGAGCATGTAATGATATCTCCAAACAAATTATTTATTGCAAGAACTTTACATCAAGATTCCAAAGCAAAAATAAAATTTCACAAAGGCTATAACATAGAATGGTATTGCATAATAGAAGGGTTTCAAACCTAAGATGGTGAAATCTTGAGTAGAAAAATGGAATGCCCTAGTCGCCAAACTCTAGTCTCTTCAAAACTCGTCCACACTTCAACCACACCCTCTTTCTCCCTCTTCTTCTCTTTTCCCCCAAATCCACACTGCCCAAAATGAGGTGTTTCCATTCTGCAAGTTAAAGAACAAATGGATGGGGTTTTTCGTGGCATGCTGGTCAAAACCTTTTTTTCCTACCTTTGGTGTTGTTGCAAGGGTTGCAAGGCCACTTAATGCTTCTGTTGTCCTCCTCCTCACCAAGATTCTTCCTCCTTGGTCGAGATTTAAGCCTCTGGTGTTGTCTTAGCTGCCTTCTTCTCCCATGAAAGCTTCTCCTTCATTTTCCTGCATCCTCTTTTCCTTTCCATATTTTCTTGATGATAAACTTTATTTCTTTCTACATTTTATTTAATTTGATGGGAATTTTAGTTTATACGCCTCTTGTAAATGTCAATTTAGTGAATTCCATTTCAAATTATGGTTTATTTTATTTTATTTTATTTTTCTTCTTTTCAATGCCCATCTATTTTCTTTTAGGTAATATTCATGTGGTGAGTGTTTATTTATTCATTGTCTTCAAATTGTTGTTATTTCAATAATGTAGCTATCAATTATATAATTTATAATTTTATTATTTTCTTATTTAACTTTATTTATTTATTCACCTTTAGATATTTATTTATATTTTAATTTACCCCCTTCTCTCATAGACCTTAATTAAATCTACCAAATTGAGCATTGTAAAATAATCAAGATATTTAAGTGGACCTAATGGCTCAACCTAGCTGAGTCAAGTAACTCTAGAAAATAATATATATCAAAATCCTAGGTGGAATGAACCTTAGGCTACTAGAATCTATGAACAAGGTCAATACTAGAATGACATACCAATTGTCTATCTCTCAATCAACGAAACCACATAATTTTCCTCATTTTGCATCCCTAGTACCTACATCCAATGACAAGCCTCTCACAAATACAACATCCAAATCATTAGTCTATGTTAGTCCAACATTTAATGCATTAAATTAAAATAACATAATAAGATTGATAAGCACACTTAATAATAATAACATCAAGGTTCATAATTTTAATGCACACTCATGCACATACACACACACACACACACTTATATATATGTTCACATATTAAAGTTCTAAGTTCCACCCCTAGTCTAAATTACGTCGGGGCTAGGGGTCATAAAAAATGAATAACAAGTATTGAGGGGATATGACATAATCAAAATATAATATTATTGTGGATAAGGTTGAATGTCTAAATAATTTATGACATTACAAATGTGTATTTAGATGGTAAATAATAATTGTGGCATACTATTAGTTGAATCCATGATTATATAAAGCCACCCCATAATTTGGCCACTGCAGCAATTCTTTATGATACAAACTAAGGATTTTTTCGTAGTTAGCAACAAAGTACCGTAGACGAATTTTGGTTAAAAAAATTTAATTATTTGTGTGATGTAGAGTATAAGCAAGAGAACAATAATCAATAATTCCCAATGGAATCTAACATAAATTTTATAAGATCAACTATTTTACTCCATTATAACCATAAGCTTAAACATATGATTTTTTTTTAATCCTACGTCAGAAAGATAGTGATTTGTACATAAGAAATATAAGGTAAAACTCAACACAATGAGGCCTACTCTCCACCCTACCATATTGGGTCATGGAGCCTCATGGACCCTCACCAAATCCCCGAGCAAGAATATAGATTGGCCACCACTTTGATTAGTGTTGAAATGAATACTGCATAGTATAATCAATATAGAGTACAATAGGATCCGATTGTCTATTTGACCATTGTTACTGATTTTATGGTCACTATCATTATTCGGGAAGTTTGTTTGTAACACATTATTTCATCAAATACCACATTATTGCTAGAGCATGGTGATGAGGGTGATAATCTGAGACATAGAATAACACTCACAGAATAGAGAATAATATTTTATTAAAAAATATAGAATTCTTACATGCAGGAAATCTCAAATCCTCGAGCTCTGCAATACATGCAAATTATAGAAACTACAAAAACTACCGAAATTCCCCTTTTTGCAATATGCGATTTTTTCCCCAATAGGATTCCCAAAAAATCATAAACTAGCCCTTAAATCTAGCCCCTTTTCAGTTTGGAGACAAAAACAACATTTGAGTTATGTGTTTTGGTGGTTTGGCGCCAAAAATTACAATTTGAAATTCAAAAATTGAGTCCTAATTCAAAAATTGGCAATTTTCAAAAAATCGGCCAACTTCTAGAAGCCATAACTTTTGATCCGAGACTTCGTTTTTTGAATCATTTGAACTGTTGGAAAGGTCTCAGAGTGAAGAAAGTGCTAAAAAATAGCTCTATTAGTTCTGATGATTTTTGAGCTCGTACAGTACTATTTAGTGCCTCAAACTAGACTCATAAGGTTTTTCAAGGAAAAAAGCAGAAACTGAAACTTGAATAACTTTCAAACCGTGAATGATCTTGACCTGATTCTTTCACCAAAGTGCTTATTTTTCTATCATCAACCTTCCCATAAATTTTTGTCTTCCCACACCTTCAAATTCACACCTACTAAAAATAGCAGCTGAGTAGAAAAAATAGAAAAGCAGTTCTAAAAGTTGGGAACTCTTATTCGACGAAAAGGGTATCCAGTTATGCAAAAACATCTACAAAAAGATAACAAAAGGAACATAAATGGAAAGCATATTTTTGGGTGATGCAAGATTTCCCTCACACTACTGGATGCTCATGCATCAGACACCTAGGGTAATTTGAGAAGTGACCCCGTCACGTCTCAGATGGTTGAGGAAAACCCAAATGGTCAACCTCTGCCTTAGATAGCCAGGATGAATCTTACACAGGCCTTCCTCTCCAGTTCACCAGATATTCTTCATACTGCCTATTTTTGGTACTCCTTCCCACATAGTTATCCAAGATTTCTTCAATCTCCTCCTTTTATGAAGTAGGTGTTGGAACGCCACATTGTTCCATTGTTCGTACTTCCTCTGCGCCACCTTCATGATACCCTGTCAAATCTGAAATATTGAACACATGGGAAATGTTAACTCCATCCAGAAACTCTACCTCATATGCATTCCCCGAATCATGCCTCTTCAAAATTTTACAAGGACCGAACTTCTTCATCTTCAATTTGTTATAGGTTCCCACTGGAAACCTTTCTTTCCTCAAGTGGACCAACATTTCATCACCAATCTGAAACTCCTTATACCTCCTCTTCTAATCTGCCTTACCCTTATATTGCATATTCATCTTGTTAATATATTCTCTTATCTTCTCATGTATATTTTTTATGTGCTCTGCAAAGTCTTCTACTTCGGCATTTGTCTTCTTCTCTTGGTCCATCTTCCTTAATTATGGAGTGGTACTAGGACTGCCTCCATACACAATCTAGAATGGTGATCTACTAGTGATTCTATTGACATAATTGTTGTAATAAAACTCTTCTTGGGGTAAGATCAAGTCCCAGGGTATGTGCAAGATCAACATGGAAAAAATAGGGCCTTAAGTGGCAAAAAATTCAAAAAAATCAAAGTTAGTCAACTTGACGTAAAAATTTGAATAATTTATCTATATTATTTCAAAAATATGTTAGAATAGAATTTGTAGAAAATTGAATGTAGTTTCTAAACTACTAGGTTTATTTTTAAATCTATTTGGTGAAAATTTGAAATTTCAATGTAGTAGTACTTAAATTTCAGGGAAAAATTAAGAAGTAGGTGTCTGTCTGACCACCCTAACCATAATAATTTAATGATAATATTTTTTTATAAGATTTTAGATATAAGTAGAGGACTCATGTCCCGATGTGATGCATATTTTTTGTAAATTTTTCCAAGTAAATAATTAGTTATGAATTTTTAATACAACTTTGAAAAAATAAAAAAAACCATATGTCTAACCACCTTAACTTGGTCAAAACTTCATGAAATTAATTTCTCTTTTTTTTAATCCTAAAGTATGCGAAGCATAGAATGTGACGCATATTTCAGATTAAAAAATGTGATACCGTTTGAAAGCTATAGATGTTTTTCAATCAGCCTATCAATCAGGACTTTAGTTGTAATTCAAATAAAAAAATAATAATAATTATTTATTAAATTCAAAGTAAAGCATAATTTGTATTGGTGGAAATTTGAGAATCTCCTTTAAAAACCCTTTTTGTTTCATCAATTTTGGGTTAAAAAAAGTTGTCAGCCACATACTCTACAAAAACCCATCATATCACCACATTTTGGCCCATCATGATCCTACACATACCCCCCACCCCTTGGGTTTATCTCCTACCAAGCATCTCAATAGGTTACTTCTGTTCACAACCTCAATCTACCCATCAATTTGTGGATGGTTTGCAGAACTGAACTTCAACTCTATTTTCAACTTCTTGCACAAGGTCCTCCAAAAGTATCCAACAAATTTTGTGTCACGATCTGAGACTATACTCTTTGGTAGACCATGTAGCCTCACCACCTCTTTGAAGAACAAGTCAGCAATGTGGACTGCATCATGGGTCTTGTGGCATGGGATGAAATGTGTCATCTTCGAAAACATGTCAACTACCACAAATACTGAATCATTCCCTCTTTGTGTCCTTGGAAAACCAAGAACAAAGTCCATACTTATATCCTCCCATGGCCTCTCTAGTATAGGTAAAGGTTAATGCAACCTAGTATTTGTGCTCACTCCTTTAGCCATCTGACATACCCTACAACTCTGCATAAAATTCTTCACATCCTGTGATAATTGAGGTCAATAATAATGCTCATTGATAATGGAAATGGTCTTATCTTGACAAAAATGTCCTACCATTCCTCCACTGTGGTTCTCCTTTATCAGGTTCTCCCTCATGGAACTCCTTAGAATACACAATTGGCTTCCCTTAAACAACATGCCATTCTAGATTATGAAATCTAGCCACTTCATCTTGTCAACTGTAATAGGCTCCTTGCAAGCTTTCCAATCCTCTACGAAATCAAGATCTTTAGGATACGATGTCTTCAGTTCACTGAACCCAACCACTTCAATCTATATCTCCATCAACAATGTCTTCCTCCTACTTAAGGCATCTACAACCCTATTCGACTTCCCACTCCTATGCTTTAAAACAAATGTATAACTCTGCAAAAATTCTACCCATTTCATATGCCTCTGATTTAATTTTCCCTAACTACTCAGGTATTGTAATGCTTGATGATCAGTATACAAAAAAAATTCCTTTGGCAACAGATAATGTCTCCATTTCTTTAATGCTTGCACTATTGCATAAAATTCTTGATCATATACAAAGTACTTTCTCTTTGCATCATTTAATTTTTCACTGAAATAGGCAATGGGATTACCTTTTTGGCTCAACACTACTCCAATGGCACAACCACTAGCATCACAATCCACTTGAAACACCTTATTCAAATTCGAGAGGGCTAAAACTGGTTGCTCTGTCAACTTCTACTTCAACCAATCAAAAAATTTCACTGCTCCAGTGCTCCACTTGAACTCTTTTCTATCCCCTCTCATTCTTTCAGTTAGGGGTGCACAAATACTACTAAATTTTCTAATGAAATTTCTATAAAAACTAGCCAAACCATGGAAAGATCTCACCTTAGTAGCAGTTCTTGGGGTAGGTCATTCTAGAATAGCCTTCACCTTCTCTGGGTCCATCTTGAGACCTTCTGCCAAGACAACAAACCCCAAGTACACTAACTCCTTCTTCATAAAACTACACTTCTTCGAACCCCAGATTATCAGTGCTCCCACTATCAATAATGACATCACAACATTTTTCTTCACACTTGCACCTTGTGCGAAATAGATTCTTCCTTCAATGTTCTGGCTCCTTCTCTTTAGTCACCAAGGCTCTTCTAACCACTAGGGCTTCTCCCATTTCAGCATCATCTGAATGCTCAGATTGGGCCTCCTCATCTGCATTCGCAACCCTTCCATGACCTTCTAGCCTTCTATTTGTCGTTCCTTGGTGTTGTGGAAATTCATAGGATCGATGCCCTTCTTCACCACAATGGAAACAAGTTCCTCTAAAACCACCTCTTTCGAGTCCTTGTCCAAATCTTCCTTGTCCTCTACCTCTTTGATCACCACTATTTTGATCATGAGAGCAGTAGAAGTTATCATTCTTCTGCCTTTGGCTGGTACCCACATCTTCATTTTTCCTTTCATCCTCATTTTGGCTTCTAGAAGATCTTCCACTACCCCTTTCGCTTTGACCTCACCATTTTTTCTTGCTTTCAAATCTTTTGTTTAGTTTCTCCTCAACTTTCAGAGAAAACTAGTACACATCCTCAATGGTGGTCATTCTGACTAGGCTTAGCTCCTCTTGAATGCTCGATCATAACCTGGATTAAGATAATAGGCTACCTTCTCCTTGTTGGCCTTTGCATAGCCCATTCTAATGATCATCTTATAAGAATATTATGTGTATTTTTTCATAGATCTGCTTTCTTGCTTCAACCCTTGCAATTTCTTCAGCAGATCTAACTCGTAGTCCCCTAATGTGAAATGCTTCTTTAGTTTCTCCACCATGTGATCCCAACTAGCAATCTTTCCTTTTCCTCCTTGATTTCTCTCCAACTGAACATATTTCCACCAAATGTTTGCATGGACCTTCAACTTCATTTTTGCAAACTTAACCCGATCTAGGTCCTCTATTTCTTGATATTCAAAATACTCTTCCAACTCGTTGATCTAGTCAATGAACTCTTCCAGGTTCAAACTTCTGAAATAATTGGGAACTTCTACTCTAGGTTTTTTTCTGATCTTCGAAATGGCCCTTATCATCCGTATTTGATCTTGATCAATCACTTCAGATTATTCCTCTTCTACATTTGAATCTTCCACCTCTTCCTCATCCTTGCTTTCTCCTCTCCTTCCTGGGTTTAACCCTCTTCTCATCTGTTCCTACAATGCATCAATTTGACTCTAGAGGGCTCTAATACGACCTGATGAGGGTGTTAACCCAAGACACAAAATAACACTCACAAAATAGAGAATAATATTTTATTAAAAAATATAGAATTCTTACATGCAGAGGATCTCAAATCCTTGATCTCTACAATACATGCAAATTACAAAAACTACAAAAACTACCGAAATTCCCTTTTCCGCAGTATGCGATCTTTTTCCCCAATAGGCTTTCCAAAAATTAGAAACTAGCCTATAAATAGCCCATTTTTAGTTTGGAGCCAAAAACAACATTCAAGTTATGAGTTTTGGTAGTTTGGCGCCAAAAATTACAATTTGAAATTCAAAAATCGAGTCGTAATTTGAAAATTGGCAATTTTCCAAAAATCAACCAACTTTCGGAAGCCATAACTTTTAATCCGGGACTCTATTTTTTGAACCATTTGAACTGTTGGGAAGGTCTCAGAGTGAAGAATGTGCTAAGAACTAGCTCTATTGGTTCTGACAATTTTTGGGCTCGTACGGGACTGTTTAGTGCCTCAAACTAGACTCGAAAGGTTTTTCAGGGCAAAAAGCAGAAATTGAAACTTGAATAACTTTCAAACCGTGAATGATCTTGACTTGATTATTTCGCCTAAGTGCTTATTTTTCTGTCTTGAACCTCCCCATAAATTTTTGTCTTCCCATGCCTTCAAATTCACACTTGCTAAAAATAGCAGTAGAGCAGAAAAATAAAAAATAGTTTTGAAAGTTGAGAACTCTTATTCAACAAAAAGGATATCCATAAATGAAAAACATCTACAAAAAGCTAACAAAAGGGACATAAATGGAAAGCATATTTTTGGGTGATGCAAGATTTCCCTCACACCACTGGATGCTCCTACATCACATGGTCTGCAAGAATAGCAAAAAGAAGTGAAATTTAGTGTGATGATTATGCAAAAACACAATGAACTACATAACATTAACTATTTTTCTCCATTACAATGATTGCAACAAGAAGCTAAAACTCACAGCTATAGTCCTATGCAAAACTTTCACTTCAAGGCCCACACCGTATACAACTTATCTGTATACAAAGTGTGAATTTTAGTGCAGTTTTCATGTCTAATTCATACACAATGTCTAAATGAGGAGATATCAAAGTTCTATATTTTATAATACATATCTTGATTTGTGCTTGCAAGAGGATGAATTTAGCAATTATAATTTAGCCATACTTGGTGCATGTGGCAGAATTCAATATGTATAAAACAAACAAGGGTCATTTTCCACCCTATGATATTGGCCCATGGAGCGTTGTGCGCTCTCAGCAAATCGGTGAGCAAGAAAATAAATTCTCCATCACTGTGACCAATGGTGAAAGCAATGTTTTAGCTACCAATGACTTAATATAAGATCTAATGGCATCAAAAGGGCTTCAAAGCATGATTGTTTGGGTTGTGGCTAGCTACAAACATGAAAGCATTATGTGAAGTTTAGTGTAATAAACTTGCACCATTGGTAGACAATAAATAAATGATAAAATATAAAGAAATATACAATTAATTATACAAACATGATGCAATGCAATTGTAGTAGAATGTAGTAAGTAAATAAAATCTAGGCATACCTTATGTATGAAATGAATTGAAGTCTAGACATACAAAAGCAGGTCTACTCTCCACCCTACCATATTGGGTCATGGAGTGTCATCAACTATTCTCCCTTGGGAAAGAGAGTTGAGGTAGTGGGATGTTGATTGATAACCACACTTATAATCACTTCACCTTCACAGTTGGTTGAACTTTATTCACAAAGTTCATCCATCTGTTTAGCAAATAATCTGAAATATCAACACCCAATTTCCTAAACAATTTCTCCCAAGGGAGAAGCATGGTTTCTGGAGAAAATGTGAATATGAACAGATCGTAAAACTGGCTAAGAGCAATAAGATGATTGGTGAGGAAATTTAAAAATTCAACCACAAAATGCAAAGCATAAAGGGAGAGAAAGAGGGAATTGACAACAACTCAATAGAACCCTATCAAAAATTGAAACAACATAGCATTTTTTACAACACCTTCTCAATAATGCAACGATATAGCTTAGGCAAGAGAACAATAATCAACAATTCCCAATGGAATCTAACATAAATTGTATAAGATCAACTAGTTCACTATTTTGTAACCATAACCTAAAACATATAAATTTTTTATGAATCCTATCAGAAAGATAGCAATTTCTACATAAAAAAATATAAAATAAAACTCAACACAATAAGGCCTGCCCTCCACCCTACCATATTGGGTCATGGATCCTCATGGACTCTCACCAAACCCCTAAACAAGAATATGCATTTCCCACCACTTTGATGAGTGGTGAAATGAATATTGCTTATTACAATCAATACAAAGTACATTAGGATCTGATTGTGTAATTGACCATTGTTACTAATTTTGCAGCCACTGTCATTATTTTGAAAGGTTTTTTGTAACACATTAGTCCATAAAATATTGCATTATGGCTGGAATATGGTCTACAAGAATAACAAAAATGTGTGAATTTTAGTATGCTGATTATGCAAAAATAGAATGAACCACATACCATTAACTATTTTATTCCATTACAACCATCATAGTGGAAAGCTAAAACTCATAGCTATAGTCCTATGCAAAAAATTTAGTGCAAAGTTCAAACCATATACAACCTATGTGTATACAAAGTGTCAATTTTAGTGTAGCAATCATGCTTTATTGATAGACAATATGTAAATCAAAATATATCAAAGTTCTATATTTTATAATACATGATATGCTCTCTACTTGCAATGGGATGAATGGAGTGATTATAATTTATCCATACCTATTGTGTGTGGAAGAATGCAATATGAACAAAACAAAACAAGGCTTGATTTACACCCTACCATATTAGCTAATGGAGTGTCGTGCACTCTCACCAAATCCCTGAGCAAGAAAATAAACCATCCACCACTATGATCAATGGTAAGAGCAATGTTTTGGCCTCCAATGACTTAATACAAGATCTAATCACATGAAAAGGCCTGTGAAGGAAAATTGTCTCAGTTGGTAGACAATAAACAAATGACAAAATATAAAGGATTATAGAATTAATTACAAATGAGATGCAATGAAGCTGCATTACAATAGAGTAAGTAAATAAAATCTAGAAATGCCTTGTGCACGGAATGGATTGAAGTATGGACACAGAAAAGGAATCTTGCTCTCCACCCTACCATATTAGGTCATGGAGCATCATTAGCTATGACCAAACCACCGAGAAGTAACATTAATTGTACACCACTTTGGTCAAAGGTGAAGGAAATGCTTTGGCACCTGAGGGAATTTGTTTAGTGGAAATCAATGTTATACATTTTTTTATAATTTGACATGGAGTTGTGAAATATGCAATGCAAGAAAATAGTAAATGTTATGTAATTGATATTGTTATGCACAAGGCATTGTTCATTGTTGTTGTCTAGACAAGGCTATATTGTGTCATTTTTGGCCTCCATTCAGTGTGACTAGAAAACGAAGGTGGCAGATTCTATTTTGATTTTTAAATTAAAATAATTTTCTTCATCAATAGATAAGGCTAGTGAAATGGCATCAACATTAATTTTTGTATGGTTTCCATGTAGTGACAATAGGTATAAGTAGTAGCTTCCTTTTGAAGAATTCACAAAGATAACAAATGCCTACACAATGTTTGAAAGGGCATTGCCATATGGCTATATTGATTTGTTTCTTGAAGGGTCCCACTGAGAAAAAAACTATATTGTTTCAATTTTTGATAACACATTTTTGGGTGTCATTCTCTAGGTTTAGCTTGTTCTTCAAGATAGTTATCAGCAATAGGGAAAGCATGCATTAAATAGAGATTCCTAGTTGTTATTTCTTTAGCCTCAGAAGAGCAGTTGTCAAAAGGATGGACTGCATAGTAAGTGTCATAAGGAAGGCTTAATAGGCACTTTTGTATAGATGGTTAGAGGCTATTTTTTGTGTTTACAGGCAACGATGTTTGGAAAAGAAAAATGAAAGTGTCATCTATGCTAATTTTTTCCAACCCTTTTTTGGGATAACAAGGCAATGGTTTGCATGGGTCTTTCAATGTCAATTTGTTTGTCGGCTTCTTTCTATGACCTCCATTTTCTAGCTATGTTTGCAATAGAATAAAATTCTTAACATAATCCTATTTTCGTTTGCGGTTTGTTGCTCGCTAGCTTGGGTTATTTCTATCAATTGGTTTTCGAAGCATAATTTTTTTGTCCTTTGTGCAATCAAAAATGTGTATATATATGTATATATATATGTATATGTATATATATATGTATATGTATATATATATATACATATACATATATACATATACATATACATATACATATACATATATATACATATACATGTATGTATATGTATATATATACATATGTATACACATATGTATATATATATACATATATGTATACATATGTATATATATATGTATATGTATACATATGTATATATATATGTATATGTATACATATGTATATATATATGTATATGTATATGTATATATATATGTATATGTATATATATATATACTTACATAAATGTATTCACCAACACCCTATGAAAAATTGAAACAATATAGCCTCTTGAGCACCACCCTATTGAAAAGAATTCCTTTTGGAAAACAACATTAACTTTATAATATCAAATATTTTATTATGCATTGTAAATGAAAGTATATAGCCAAAGCTAGAGAACAACAATTAGCATTGGGCTAGGGGAAACATTGGTTGAAATTTTCATCAGCCTTTATAGTTCTAGGTCTTTGGCACCATGTAGTAGGTGTTGATTTATTTTTTAAATGAAAAAAGTGTTTGGCACAATGATAGAGGAGGCCAATGAAATGGCATCAACATTAATCATTGTATGGTTTTCGTGTAGTGATGATGGTGTTGGAATTGTTGCCTCAATCTCACAGGCTGGAACTTCTAGAAGAGAAAAGTCGGTGTGACATTTCTTTGGTCTAGCCGACTGGCAGTTTGGGAACCTTGTGAAATATTCTAGTCGCTGTGACCCTATAGAAGTCTTGTCGAATGCTTTGAAGTCTATCGTTGTGACTTAAAGCAGTCATTGTAACTTGTCACCGTGTGGAGATCTCTGACCGATAGGCCATTCAATCAGGCATTAGGGAGACTCATAGCATCCGGGGGCTTCAGAGTGACTTTCAACACTCGGGAAGAAGTCCCAGTGACATTGGAAGGTCTTGCTGACAGGGATACGTATTGAAGTCATCGGGTTAACCTATGGCGGCTCGGTGAGAATTCTTATTGAAAGTAACATGTCTCAGCAACAGTGTTGGAGCTTTCGGGGAAACCCTTGGGTGATCGGTAAGAATTCTTATTGATAGTGAGATGTCTCAATGAGTCAGAGTAACTTAAGGATCTCGGTGAGAAGTCTCAGCGATGAAGGATTGTCTTAGCGACAATGTAACTCTTGAAGACATCGGGGAGACCCTTGGCCGAAAGACTTGTTTCGGTGTGACTCTTGGTGAATAGTGGTTTCGGGATAACATGAAAGCCTCGGTAAGAAGTCTTGCCAAAGGTTGATTCTCTTGCCGATAGTGGAACACATCGATATGACTTGAAGGCTTCAGTATGAAGTCTTGCAAAAAGCAGTAAGTCTAGCTGACAAGATTGAATCGGGGTGACTTGGAACTTGCGAGGTGATGTCTTGGCGAAGGGTATTTGTCTTGCCAATAGGAATGTGATGGACGTCAGAAGTTTCGATATGACCTTTTCCTAAGTCTTGCCAATAGTGTCATCAGTATAACATAAAGAGCTCAACATGATCTCTTAGCAAATGACTAAAGTCTTGGCAACTAAGGAACACTTCAGAATGACTTATGAGCTCGGTGTGATGTCTCATCGAATGGTGATTGTCTTGTTGATGAGAATTTTGAGTTTAGTATAACATGAAGCTCATTGTGATGTCCTGGCAAAAGATGATAGTCTTGACGAAGAGAACACTCACATCTATATGACTTGGAGACTTCAGTATAACCTCTTGGTGATAGTTGGATGTCTTAGCGATAGTGTTGGTGGATGAGTTCAACTGGAGGTTGGTGAGAGTTCTCGCTGATCATGCCGATAAGGAGACTCTTGCCAATAGATGGATGCCGATTGGATTTCGACATGACTTGGAGGCTCGATGTGATCTCCTGGCGATAGCGATAGTCTCACCAATGTTCTTGCTGAGGTCAATGTAACTTGTAAGCTCGGTGGAACCTCTTGCTGATGGAGAGGACTCTTGGTGACAATGTGTAAACGGGTCATGTGGCATTGGGGAGACACTTCTTGTGTCTCACCGACATGTGACACAAGTTGATCACTTTTGACTAAGTGAAGATTGTTCGATGTGGTGCGATGATGATAAATCCAAGAAAGAAAATGTGAACCATTTGCTGTGAAACCATTGTGAACATTTCTGTGTGGAAAAGGAAAACTCTACATGAGGAAGTGAAAACAACTTTGGTAGGATGATGATGCTAAGCTGGAGTTTGATTTCTAACAGTTGAAAATGAATGTATACATGAATTCATTCGACGTTCTAAATAAAAAGAAGGAGTCGAGCATATGATAGGAGTCTGAGAGCTGAGAGGCTAGCTGAAAGGCTGAGGTCATGACACTGAAAGGAAGGTTGATCTATTGCTACCAGTTGTATCCAGATAAACAAGATGTAATCTCTGAAAAGGCTAAGAGCCTGAAGTTGTATTGTAACCGTTTTGTTGCTACATAATACAATGGCTTGATCTTTGGAGTGTGGGGTTTTTTATCCGAAAGGATTTTCCCCACATATATCTTTGTGTTCTGGTTTTCTGTTTCATCTTTCATGTCTGTTGGTTCGTATAGTAGAATCTGTTAATGCTTGCTGTTAAATTTACATGTGTTTCTCTCAGATGGATCAATGTGG